>WBOK01000133.1:0-173553 GCA_009289805.1 Alternaria gansuensis
AGTTATGACGCGATTTGTGTAGGTGGTAGTTTGGTGGGGTGGCTCAAAACATGAACTGGCTCAAAACGCGCACGGACACGGTAGTGCTTCCTTATTAACGCAGTCTTAGCCTGTCCTACCGAGGTGGACGGGCCAACGCGCAGGACGGGCCAACGCGCAGTTTTGAACACCAAAACCACTACCAAACTTGAGGCTGTAGAGCCTCACACAATAGCTACTATCGCGAGATTTTTTAGTAGTAAGATCTATAGGGCTCAAATAATATATGGAGTTTTAATCGCGCGCCCTGTGCGCGAGGTAGACGCTGGTTGAGCTGTAACACTACCTTAAGGCTCTCCACTACTTGTAGGGCTCGCGATAGGCTTCTTTTTTTAAGTAACCTTTTTAAGAGCCTTAAGGCTGCTTCTTTTACTTTTTTAAGAAGTTTTTATAGATTGTTAGAGTTGTTTTACAGCCCTGCGAGCAGCTGCCCTAGAGGCCTGTTTAGTAGCCCTCTTAGCCTTCTCCTTCTCTCTTACTAATTAAGCTGCAGCCCTTACCTATTGCCTTATTTCCTTCTTTTTCCTCTTTACTTACCTTATCTCCTTATAATGCCTGTTTATTTTAGCTTTTTAGTATTGTACCTGCTCTTTTTCGCGCTCCTAAAGCTGCTAGTAATTACGTGCCTCTTTTACTTTTCTTAGAGACTAAACTATAGCTCTACTTTAGTACTCTTTAAGCTCTTAAAGTAGAAGAGGCTTCTTTTATATTTTACGTGTTTTTTTATTAATTAGAGCCTTGCGTAGGCCCTTAACTTTATACTTAAAAAAAGTCTTTTAAGTTAAGATTTAGTAATAAACCTAGCTTAGCTTTTAAGCTTGTTTATTACCTTAATCTTTTATTACTTTATATAGTAGGCGTTTAACTTTCTTCTAGTTTAAAGTACTTAAGCCCAAAAACTTACTATTACTTAAAAAGCTCTTTTTAATACTAAACTTTCTTAATATAACTTTAAAATTAAAAAGTAAAAAGCCTATAGCTTTAAAAGCTTTTAAAATTATTATTTTTTTAAAAAAAGCCTGCTAAGCTTAGTAAAAAAAGTAAAAAAAATCTCTCTTACTTATTAAGGTAAGGCCCTAGTTCCTCTTTAGAAATTTAAATATCTTAGCTTAGTAAGCTAATAAAAAAGGCTTAAACAAGGTAATATTAAGAAACTGCAGTATATAAGTTAAATAAAAAAAAAACTATAAGAAGAATTTTGTTCTAATTATAGTACTTAATAAAATTTATAGTAAAGTAAAATTTATAGCTATTTAAAATAAGTAATTAATAAAAAAATTAAGCTTTTACTTTAGTATTATAATTAAATACTTATTTAAGCTACGCAAGACTAATATTATTATTTATTTAGCTAAAAAGTAATAAAGTAATTTAAACTTAATAAGTTTTAAAATTAAAAGCTTGTAACTAAGTGTCCTATATTAATCTTAAAGTTAATTAATATATAAAAGTAGGCGCTAGGTAAAATTTATTAGCATAAATATAAGCTAGAAGTGTTATTTACTTTTATAAGCTATTTTAAATAGTACTTCTTTTTTTTCTCTACTTATATAAGGGCTTACTAAAGATCTTTTTAATTTTCTTAAAATACTAAGAAGGAAGCCTTTTTTATTTATATTATATATATAACGTAGCTTAATATAGTACTACTTAATTTTCTTGCGTAGAAGATTAAAGTATAAGCTATACTTCTTTCTAGAATTAGCCTTATAGTAATTGTTATTTATGCCTGTTGTCTATTTTAAAATAAGCTTATTAGGGTACTAGTAGACAAAGTAATTAACTTAGTATATTTTAACTTCTCTTTTTATAATTTATAAGGCAAAATTTCGTATTATAGCTTGTGTAGGTAAAAGGCCTTGCCTAGTAAGCTATTTAATATACTGTAAGAGCTCTAGCTCCTGTTGTAGGTAGAAAGCTATTTAATTTTAAGACTTAAGGTTGCGTAAGGTTAAAACACCTTAGTGTCTTTAAAAGAGCGTAAATTGTACTATACTATACTTTTCTGCAAACTTTGTATATAAGAAAGATGCGCCTAGTGCGTAAGAATTAATTTTATTAATTGCTTTCTAGATTGGATCCATATTGGTGGAGTTATTAGGTGTTGAAGTGGTGGTGTTGTTTTGGTGGGGTGAGCGTTGGCCCGTCCTGCGCGTTGGCCCGATGGGCGCGTTGTTGTAGGGGCCTTAGAACACAATAATTCTACCTGCTAACTAATTATTTGAAGAGGGAACATCAACGTCTCTAATGCAACTCAATAGTTTGCGCCGGAAAAAAAATGTAATATACATATTACAGAACGCCGTAGTAGAGGGAAATGGTGGTAAAATCAGATGAACGGAAACCTAGACAAAGTTTAAAGAAAATTGGCTGTACCCTTTAGGCATTCGTAAACGCCTCCCCATTATTGCAACTAGGTAGCACCGACGACTCACTGATTATAGAGTGCCAAGCCCAGCAAAGAACCAAATACCCAGAAGTTGACCGCTAAAGCTCGGCGAAGATAGCGAAGGAAACGACGGCCTTGGCGTCGCTTCCGGCTCGGTGATGGAAGCATCATTCATTTCTGTGTCTTCGACAAATTTCCTTGGTTCTTCCATCAGGCTTTCGTTGTCCATGTTCGCAGCTTCCCTCAGAAGATTTTCCACAATCGCAAGGTGGAAACTAATTTCTCTGTTCTTCCCAATGGTATCGATGAGCTCGCTTCCTTCTGGAGCTGCCCATTGGCCCCGCCTATAGAATGACTTCCCTCGGTGCATAATATCCCGTGGAGGTCCGTCTTTGCTGCTCAGTGGGATGACGTAATAAGATGGAGTAGGTTCGAGATCGACATCGACATCGAGAACGGAGGGGAGCGGTGCAAAGAATGCCCAGCTTGGGCTTCTTTAGAGCAGGCCTCTCGAACCTCTTCGGAAAGCAAGGCCGCCGCCATACAAAGAACGTCCACATCGGCATCAGTGCGAACGTAGACGTGTTCATTGAAAGAAACCTCCGCGCCTTCACGTCAGCGCTTTCGTGTCGATTGCAGATCTGCAGTATCGGACTTTCCAGGTATGGGAATCCGAGAACTCATGAAATCATTATTATGTGCTTCTGTAAGCGCTTTCTACTTGAGATACCCTTCATACCATTTCTGTCAGGAAATTCTGGCTCATTTGCAATTGTCCAGCGCCAACCGCATCTTCGGCCGAAGAACTCGCAGTCTTCCTCTATACGGCCGATGAATCGGTTATCCAGAGTATCTCTGTACCAAGGGAGCGCAGCTGTGGCACCGTACTGCTTCCTCAGCCGCACTTGTTCGATGTGGACGTCACTGTTCTCGGGGAGCTGCCTTTCTTCCCAGGCTACCTCCATATCGGAAAGGGTCTCCAACTCAGTGACCAGGTTGAGTAGGTTTGTCCGTTCCATTTGCATGTGGATAGTCGGGCCGTCCCTTATTCATCTTCTTACCACCCGTCGTCATAGCCATGTAAAGATGTTGATCGTAGCGGCTTGTCTTGTTCTCGCGCCATTCAGACAAGCCACCGCGAGCATTGATCTGGTTTTGCATGCTTTGAAGGCTATTCATCAAACCATCTAGAAGGCAGCTTGGACACATAACTTTGGCGTACATGTCGCTGTATGCCGGATGGATCGGATGCCCACACGCAGTGGGAGCTGAACAGACCGGTGGGTTCATGGAGGCAGGGATCGATCTAAATGGTGATGGCGAGTTTTCGATTGAGGAATTGGCGTAACAGTGGGCTCACACTGAGGTGCAGGGGTATCCGGCTGCGCCTCTATATGATGACCGTGGGACCGCTCTGATGATGTTGTAGGGGGTACAAGGCAAGTCTCCACATCCTGCGAAAGAATACCGCCCTACAATGCCCGTCTCCTCCTTCTCGCCAGCCACTGTTGGCGCCAGTCGTTATTCGCGACGTCATCGTCCACGGGATGTCCCTTGCGCTCGCTAGAAGATGTTGTGCTTATGCATATACTTAGAGAGGGTAAACAATCTAGACTGCGAGACCTGGGCGCGGATTTCCTTGCTGTCGTAGCTTTGCTGGACAGTAAGGTTTCGGAACGATCCGGCTCAGACGACCCCAAGGCTTGCGCCGGTTCTCGAGAAGGGGAAGTGCTGAATCAAACCATCTTTGTTGATTTGTATGCTAACAAGTTTGGTATATAGACCGAGTTGTTAGTAGAGGCTGGTACTATGGTGCCCGCTAGAAGTTTTTAATCGCCCCACTCCTCAACGCCACCCAATTTAGATTCAAACTTATCTCTTTTTAGAACGCTAAGTGTGTTTACTATAAGAATCTCTTCATAATTGCACATTAGCTTCCTACCTGAGACCCGATACATTTGCCCTTTGAGTGGGGCGATTGAAAACTTCAAGCGGGCACCATAGTAGTATCAGTCAAGTTACGCAAAGAGAAGAGTTATCTGGAGTGACAGGCGCGTGGAGAAGCACATGAGCAAAGCTCTCAAGGCTAGTTAAGAGAAAGGGCGCTCGGGCTGAAGTTGTAGGTGATGTCAGATTTTATTCGACTTACGCTATCGTACTGGTCCGATGTCGTTATAGCGGGAGTAAAATCCATTCCGCTTTCAATTTCACTTTCCAAGTTCTATAGCGACAGTGCTCTTTGTGACAACAGTGAAACTTTGAAACAGCATTTAGCGGAGTCGCAATAGTGTACAGGTACTAAAAGAAACTAGCACTTCGTCATTCTAGTCATTTGTTTCCCTGTAGGCTGTTAGCAGCCACAGCCCTGTGTGCCCCTCCGCTACTTCACTCTCTCCACCACCCTGACTACGCTCTTTGGCTACATCTAAGAAAATTTGACTTTGTTAAACTATATAAACAACCAATTGGTAATGTGCCTTCGTCCTTTGATACACTTGCTGCTTGCGCTCGTTCATGTTGTCCAGATGTCAGTCGTTACAAAGTCCTCACACTCGCTCTAAGTAAGTACCTAACTTAGAACTCTTCGCAATTATTTCGGCGCAACAATGCTAAGATGTTGTAGAACAGCCAGTCGAGTTACATGACAAACACCAATGAAGTCAAATATCGTTGTATTTACAATGCCTCTCGTTCAGGCGTTTCAGTCGCGAAAGTTGTGAATGGATTGCCTATTGTCAATGAAGTAGTGTGCCGACGTTCACCATGTCCGCCGCACCTGCTCAAGTGTCCACTTCCGGAGACTGATACCCCTGCTTGAGGTACAGCCACACATATATCTCAATTTGGGAGTCGCTAGTTCCAAAATTGCGAATCTAATAGCACAGAATTGGCTCTGACGTGTGTATTGTGAGAGTGATTCGTTGTTGAGCGTGGCACCTTGGAACACTGTACACAGCGCTACGATCTATTGCTAAATACCGAACAGATGTCTTGAACTTCTTTTACTATTTTCACACCCGCCATAGCATAATCTAAGTCTATGGGCCAACACACTCCCAGCTCTCAATGACGTCTGGGTTGCCGCCCTTGTACTGGTTGACCTTCGGAAACTTGCAATGGGCACGCTGGAACTCAACGCCAAGAGCCTCTGTATCGTTCACAAACTTTGTGCCGATCAGTGTCTCGGGTGGGTTGCCATTCTCTACCCAATCAACCAGAGCCATTAGGATGTTGTGACTAGGCTCATAGCCGTTGATTTCGCCAAGGCCTTGGCCGATAGCATGCGCACCATTTCCTCCATTACAGTGACCGGTCCCACTGACAAGGAAGTACCGGTAGAATTCATCGATCTCGTCGGAAGTAAGACCCATGGTAGAGGCAACATGTTCGTAGTACCGAGGTGAGTTCTCGGATGAGATGATGGAGTCGACGCCACCATGCCAATGTATTACTTTAGTGCCACGATCCTTCACCCCGCTCAGGTCACCCTTGAAAGTTTCGATTCCAAAGAGGTTCAACTGTGCAGCGTTGTCGTAGTCCTTGGAGCTTAGAGTCTCTGGGTCCCAGGTAAAGTCGTTGTAAACAGCATAGCGGAACCAATCCGTTGTGTACATGAAGGGCCGCCCGTTCATAAGAGCAGCGGCCGCGCCAAGCTCAGCACCGGGTTGCAGACGAGGATATACTAGGTTTCCTTCGTCGTTTAAGAGTGGCGAGTAAACAGCCTTTACCGTTTCGACCTGCTCTGGTGTAAGACAGGTAGTGGTGTTGCTGCCTTCAGTACAAGCTAAACCCGAAGGGTCGTACTTGCAATGCGAGGGAGCCTCGAGGATGCCATCTTCATAGTTGTCAAGTTTATCGCATTGCTTCAGGACGTCGGCGTGAACTAGCGCCCACTTTGACATTGGAACAAAAGTCGAAGCGTTTGCCGGGCCCGTGATAGTGTAGAAATGTCCACTCCATGAAGTGAGGTTGTTGAAGGAGAAGGCTGGTGCTCCCGCAATGATACCGTCAAAATCATCTGGGAAATCCTGGGCAGACTTGAAACCCTGTCTTCCTCCGGTCGAGCAGCCAAGATAGAAGGACTTATCGTGCGGCTTCCCATAGAAGTCTTGGGTGATTTGCTTCCCGACAACAACGCCATTATGTAAGCCAGAATTAGTTAGTCTAGCTCCAACGATGTGGAAACAGAATACCTACGCTCTGTATGCAAAGTCTTCCACAACGTCTGAATTGTTGTAAAAGGGCTTACCGCTCTTCCCGTTATGACCGTTGTTGGTTCCAACAGCTGCAAATCCAAGGCCAGACGCGTAGGCCAAGTCTTCGTATTTGATGCAACCGTTCAGACCGCCATTGCCACCAGAAAGGAATCGCCCTGTCCAGTTCGCTGGAAGCCATGCCTCCATGTTGAAGCCAGAACGCTCGGAGGTCGAGACATGAAGCTCGATACGGCAAAAGTCCGCTGTGATAGGAGGTGGTGTTTCAGCGCAGGTCTCGTCATATACAGGTAAAGTCAAGTTTGTGCCAGCGGCAACAAACTCGGATATGTGTACCACAGCGCCATCAATGACAAGTTGAGAAGCAACGTCGGCACACTTTGAGACAAATTCGGCTGGTGTTGTGCCGTTGGTAGGGTAAGACACGGACTGAGGAGCGGCGAGGACAGAGGACGCACTAAGCAGCACACACTGAAGTGGTTGTTCGAGCTTCATCTTGGCGGTAAATTGAGGAAGAAGCTTCTCGTCCTCCACCTGCGATTTATGAGATGCTTCTTCTCTTTTATTCTACAGAAAACTTGGCCATCGTCATGGTTAATTACTAGTTTTTATCTCCTTGCCCAGACAAAACAGATAACAGAAGCTGGGCCATATTTGGATACTCTGCCGTGCGGCTGCAGGGAGGTGATCTTTGGCGATCTGAAAACCCCGCTGGAGGCACGCGAAAAGTTGGGGTAAAGTAACGGATTACCGAGGCAACACATCCGATTTCCCGTGATCATATGTTGAGTGAAGCATTGTGTTGTTTCTCGCTCAACTGCCGACGCCTTGGCGGACGTTGACTGAGACTGCCGAACATCTTGCCGACGATGGGGCTGAAGCGGGGCTGACAGAGTCGCGACTGTAGGACATCTTAGCAGGATCGAGGACCAGGCCCGATTTGGTGTCTTGTCCTGGTAGTGCTGTCGTAAAACCTGCGAGTTGAGAATTGAAGCAGGCAAAAGGGACCGCTGTGCTCCGGCGTGCGGAGTTTTGCCGCTAGATGAGCAACGATCTCCGCACGAAGGGTGGGCCCAGCCAAATTGCGATGGACACAAGAGATCCCCGGGACGCGCGGACATGGAGCGAGTTGTGGTCGATGAAACAGGAATAATGGTTATTCGCAAGGTGTACATCTCCTAAGAGTTCACAGGTACAATGCAACCTAATCCTAGAGCAATAGCAGCATCAGTAAGAGTTTTGGCTATACTGTTGTTGTGTAGCTCCTTACGGACAGACATTGCCTTTCTACAATCTCGAGGATACATTAGAGCCCTCCATCACGCCAGCCGTCCATGCACTGGCAGCACGACCAGCACCGATATCACCTCATGCCTTCCATGCCTTGCCGACAAACTCCTCGACATCCTCCAAGAGTTCTTTGGGTTTCTCCAAAGCAGCAAAATGCCCACCGCGCTCGTGTTGCCTGTAGAACACTAGATTGGTTTCCTTTTCCAAGATACTCTTGATAGCCGTAACCACCTCATAGGGGAAGAACGAGTAACCGACAGGCTTCTTGTTTTGCTTGATGTCTCGTGCCTCTGCGCCGAAGAGCTCGCGGTAAGGGTAAATGGAACGAGCAAAGCTTTCCGTGAACCAGTAGAGAGAGATGTCAGTTAGAATCGTATCAAGAGACGGGTCCACGTCCGACCATTCCAGGAACTTCTCGCCGATCCTGATGAATCTTAGTCAGTGCATCGCTGTACGAAGAGAATGTATATTACCATGCAAGAAGTGCGAGCGGGTTTGATGCTAGCACGTTGCCAATTGTACTGGGTCTGGTTCCATGCTCCTGTGCATAGGCCGTTCCGGTTGTTCGCCAGTTCTTTGCATGCCCGAGCGCCTCCTTCTCCAGTGCACTCATGGAAGTGTTTTCGTTTGGTTGTGAGAGACTTGTCAACATGTTTACTGATGCACGTCAGGACTGCAAAATCCGGTGGAATGCCATCGACTTACGGTGCATTCCAACACATGAGTCGTATTTGATGTTCATGATTTGCGATGTGAAACTGCCCACATCTCCTCCTTGGGCGAGGTACTTGTCAAAGCCAAGGTTCAGCATCAGCTGATTCAGGACGCGACTGCTGTCTTCCAGCTTCCACTCCTTCTCGGCCGACTGCACCGTACTGAGAGTGTAGCCAGGCAGCGATGGCACGACGATGTGGTATGGTAGATCCTTTGTGGAGTACTTTTCTTTGATCAGTGTCAACATGGGTAGAAACTCGCAAAAACTTCCAGGCCACCCATGCATGAAGATGATAGGAATCGCATCCTTCTTCTCGGAGAAGAGAGCAACGAAGTGTAAGTCGACGTCCTCGATTTGCATTTTGTAGTTTGGGAACGAGTTGATGTGCCTCTCTTGTGTGCGCCAATCGTACTTGGTCAACCAGTAGTCCTTTGCATCGGAAAGCCACTTGCGGGACACGCCAAAGCGGCGATCTTCTTGACGTCCTTCCCAAGTCTCAGGAGCGAGCTTGGAAAGCTGAAGGAGTTGACGCCATTCTGAGATGTCTTGGTCAGAGATGCTAAGGGTGAAGGGCTTTGCGGAGTCTGGTGGGGAGTAAGACATGTCTGTGATTGGAATTTGGTTCAAATTGGTGTTTTGGTAGTATGAGTAGACAAATCAGGGCGGAGAGCAGTTGATCCTATCTATGTTCCGTACGAGCAAGCATGCATTATAACCTCACTATGCGTATGTCAGCAACCAGACGAGGTGGGGCACGTACACGTACTAGCTACTTTCGTGTAGTAATCACGACTATACCAAGTCGGATTCTCATACTAGAATCTCTCCAGTTGAACAGCATTCGACGAGTTCCAGTGGTCTGGTATTTTTGTGAGTCCAGGGCTCCTTCAATCTAGAATCTCACCATAGAGCTCTAATTTGGTGATCAGGCAAGCCTAACTCGGTATGTAAATGTAGCCACTAAAGCACTAGTTCTATGAGGGTTTCTTCTGAGTTGCCCATGCTATGAGCGACCTACTTGTACGGTATTTACTATGTCTATGAACAGAGACGACGTTTTTTTTTGGCAGAGCGACGCGACTGAAGCGCGTCGATGCGGAAGTCGTCATCATGGTGGGGTAGACAGCCCCGCGATTTGGCGTCTGCTAGGTTCTGGAACATTTTACTCACGACTCATACACGTACTGTGATTCAAACTTCTCACCGAAGTTCCAATCGCACAAAATTACACAACATGGCACCGAATCTAGTTGCCGCAATTGATCTGGCCACTTACGCAAAACCAACCCAAGGCCTTGATGTCCAAGCATTGTCCTTTATCGGCAATGTATTCGTTCGAGTCACCGACGAGACTATCGACCAGGCGCTCTCCCACCTGAAGCAATCTGTAGGCCGGTTCGCCAACTACCTGGGCGTTTCCTCCATTACTTCAGTCGACGACATCATTTCCCTCCTCGATGCCGGCGCTGCCAAGGTCTTTGTTACTCGCCAACAATTGGACGAGCTCAAGAGATTGAAGATTGACCAGGACAGGTTAGTGTTATGCTTGCCTGGAAATACGAAGGAAGAGATCATCGAAGCCATCTCAGGTACACAGGTGGACGTTTACTCCCACCAAGTCGAGGACATTGGCCTTGTGGAAGCATGGTTGAAAGACTACGGAACAGACAGACCAAATGTTTTCGTCTCGTTTGCGAGCCCGAACATCGAGAGCGTCCTAAAGCTAGCGAAACTATCCGCGATACCCATAATCTCCGCCGAAAACCTCACCGTCGATCCCTCGAAACAGACTAGCGCATTGAGTGTTGCGAAGCTCTTCATGGCCAACGCAACGAGTGACCGATCCGACGGCCTTTTCACAACTCTGGTCACCGACGAGCGGGGCATCGCCCTCGGACTTGTATACAGTAGTGAAGAGAGTGTCGCAGAAAGTCTGAGGACTGGACGAGGAGTTTACCAGAGCCGAAAGCGAGGATTATGGTACAAGGGCGAAAGTAGTGGGGATATTCAAGAGTTGATATCATTAGCGTTGGACTGCGACAGCGACTGCTTGCAGTTTGTGGTGCGACAGAAAGGCAGGGGGTTCTGCCACCTCGCGACTCCCACCTGCTTCGGCCAATACACTGGCTTGTCAAAACTCCAGAAGACCCTCCAAAGTCGAAAAGGCTCAGCACCAGAAGGCTCATATACAGCGCGACTCTTCAATGACTCACAACTGTTGAGAGCGAAAATAGTAGAGGAAGCTACCGAGCTTTGCGACGCGAATACCAAAGAAGAAGTCGCGTTGGAAGCTGCTGACCTCTTCTACTTTGCCCTTACCAAGTGTATAGCATCCGGGGTGACGTTGGAGGACGTTGAGCGCAACCTCGATGCCAAGAGCATCAAGGTCAAGAGACGACAGGGTGACGCTAAGCCGGCCTTTGTCGCACAAGCAGCAGCAGCGACGAACGGTACAACGAACGGTGCAAAGAATGGACCTTCAAAGGAGGAGGTCAAGGAAGCCGCTTCAGTGCCTAAAAGCAAGGATGACCCCGCCGGTACAAAGAATGGTCGCATTGCCATGAGACGATACGTAACCGCAAACGAGACCTCGGAGACCGTCACCGCCGCACTACAACGACCATCTCAACGCTCGACCGAAAAGATTCTAGGTATATGTCTGCCAATCATCGAGGCAGTCAGGACCCGCGGAGATGCCGCATTGCTAGAGTACACACACAAGTTCGAGAAGGCTACATCACTCACATCACCAGTTCTGAGAGCCCCATTCCCTCCAGAGCTAATGCAACTGGCGCCCGAGACAGCCAAAGCTATCGACATATCTTTTGAGAACATCAGGAAGTTTCACGCTGCGCAGAAAGAGGACAAGCCGCTAAGGGTAGAGACTATGCCCGGCATTATTTGTTCACGATTCGCTCGACCAATCGAGAGGGTTGGCCTATATGTACCGGGTGGAACAGCTGTGCTTCCGTCCACCGCGCTCATGCTTGGTGTGCCTGCCATGGTCGCTGGTTGCAAGAAGATTGTCCTCGCAACCCCACCACGGTCCAATGGTCAAGTCACTCCAGAGGTCGTCTACGTCGCTCACAAGGTCGGCGCAGAGTCAATTGTCCTTGCCGGTGGCGCACAAGCAGTCGCAGCCATGGCGTACGGTACTGAAAGCGTTACCAAAGTCGACAAGATTCTTGGTCCAGGAAACCAATTCGTCACGGCAGCGAAGATGCACGTTTCCAACGACACAAACGCTGGTGTAAGCATCGACATGCCTGCAGGGCCAAGTGAATTACTCGTCATCGCGGATGCGAATGCCAACCCTGCCTTTGTTGCATCCGATCTTCTCAGTCAAGCTGAACACGGTGTCGATTCCCAGGTCATCTTGATTGCTGTCGGAATGAACGAGTCGCAGCTTGGTGCAGTCGAAGAAGAGGTCCACAAGCAGGCAACCGCTCTGCCACGAGTGGATATCGTCCGTGGCGCAATCGAGCACTCCTTCACACTTGCGGTGGACACCATGCAGGAGGCTATGCAGTTGAGTAATCAGTACGCGCCTGAGCATCTCATTCTGCAAGTCGACGAGGCGGAGAAGGTAGCGGAAATGGTGGAGAATGCCGGAAGTGTCTTCATTGGTCAATGGACTCCGGAAAGTGTTGGTGACTACTCTGCTGGTGTTAACCACTCTCTGCGTAAGTTTTGTTGTAGTCTTTCTTCAAGGCACTCTGCTAACATGGGTCTAGCAACGTACGGCTACGCTAAGCAGTACTCGGGCGTCAACTTGGCGTCGTATGTCAAACATATTACTAGCTCTCACCTTACTAGGCAGGGACTTGAGAACGTTGGTCCTGCTGTCATGGAACTTGCGCGCGTTGAAGAGCTAGAGGCTCATCGACGGGCTGTCAGTCTGCGGTTGGGCGTGGCGTAAGCGCTATCGAAACTCATGTAGTAGTAACCTAATACTCTCTCATCATAAAGTAGTTCGTAACATAGAGTTGTACAGTTGGAAGATGGTTTACCATCTTGAAGAGGTAGATACATAAATATATACGGGTAGAATTCCATCACATCTCCTACAGAAACAGAGAGCCTTTCAAGCCGCGAATCGTGCCACCGTATGCTGGCAGAGTTCAGTCGGATAACTTTTTATACTCTTAACCCTTGATATTCAAGCCAGAGCGGAGCAAAGACCATTGTACGCCTCCTTGGCCTGGAAGCTACCGTCGAACAGCAGAGGCGTAGCAGCAGCACCGATCCAAGAGTCAGTGTCGCCAACACCCCAGACGGTAGCACCAACACAGTTTTCAACGTCCAAGCAAGCGGTAACAGCAGTCTTGTAGTCAGCGGCAGAGCCACCCTTGATATCCAGCTCAGTCACGGCGCACTCGGGAGCCGCCTCGCAGATGAGCTTGAGAGCAGCGGGGTAGTCGGAAATGGGCCAGCTACCAGACAAGTGGGACTGGGAACCGATACCGTCAATGGGGACACCGGCGGCAACCCACTTCTTGACGTTGCTGGCCATGGCCTTGGTCTTGGCGTAGCTGGGGCTGTCGAGGTTGTAGTCGTTGATGTAGAGCTTGGCCTCTGGGTCAGCAGCCCTGGCAGTAGCGAAGGCGGTAGCGACAAAGTCCTCGCCGAGGACGTTGTAGAAGACGGAAGAGCGGAAGGAGCCGTCTTCGCTGAAGATCTCGTTGACTACATCCCACGCGTAGACCTTGCCGGCGTAGGTCGACATGAGCTTCTTGATGTGGGCAACCATGACTTCCTCGAGCTTGGCCTTGTCCGTGATGGAAGAAACCCAGGTGGGGAGCTGAGAGTGCCAGACGGTAGTGTGACCGCGGACAAGCTTGTTGTTCTCGGTGGCGAAGCTGACGAGCGCATTGGCACCGTCGAGGGTGAAGGTGCCCTGGGTAGCCTCGGTGGCATCCCACTTCATGCTGTTCTCAGGGGTAACCTGGCCGAAGTTTGCGACGATGATGTCCTTGTTTTTGCCCTTGGCCAGCGCGCCTCGGTCAGTAGCGACACCGAGGTACTTCTTGCCGTGCGACTTGAAGGCGGCGTCGAGCGAGCACTTGGCACCGTTCGCACCGCTTCCAGCGACATCAGGAGTAGAGCTGTTGGCACCGCCAGGGGCAGCGGCAGGGCTGGTGGCCGCAGGTTGGGCAACCTGAACTGGGGCGGCGATGGGCCTGGTAGCGTTCATCGACGGCACAGGTGCGGCAGAGGGAACGACTACGACGCTGGAAGGTGCTGGCGCAGCGCCAGTACCAGCAGGAGGAGCTGGAGCGTTTCCACCACCGCTAACGCACTGGCTGTACCAGTCGTTGGACTTGACGCACGACCATCCCTCAGCGCACGTGGTTTCGCCCTGGAAGCCGCTGCCTCCGCATTGTCCGTACGGAGCGACGGCTGCGAGCACAGCTGAAGTCGAAGACAGAGCAATGACGCCGAAGTAGATGGAGGAGGATCCGCGGAAATGCATGGTCGCTGCTGCTTTTCGCTACGGCTCGGGTTCAAAAGCGTTTGATTTTTTGGGAGGGAGTTGGAAAAAAGGAACGGAAAGCAAGCCTTTAAATTGGATTTCAAGAAAAGAATGTCAGGAAGCACGCTTCCAGAAGAGTCTGAAGAAGAAGGAGAAGAGAAAAAAAAAGAGAGAGAGAGAGAGAGAGAGAGAGTGTGTGTGTGTGTATGTAAGGACTGAAAATGACGGAATGGAGCGAGGAAAACATCATGGCGGCGGCGGATACGAAATCATCTTATACCATCAACCGCCACCTGCGATGGCGCCTGCATCGCATCCTGCGTTAGTGGGTCAAATTATGGGCGGGCAGCCCTCCCTGAGAGAGCTTTGTTTCATGGTTTTCAATGAAACGCCATCCTGGAGATCATTACAGGGCAAAGGAACCTCGGGAACTGAACGACTTTAGCCGTTCTGTTATTCCGACGAACGATGAGTCGATGAACAGTGGGTTGATGCGGTACAGAGTGACGAAAAGCAATGATATTACCGGTGGGTAAGGTTGGTACCACTCATGCTACGTGAAAGCAGGTCCCGACATGCCAGGTTCGACGCTTCATGCTAAGTCTGTGCTGCCAAGCGCTAACTAAGCCTGTCAGAGGTAGATGTCAGCTAAACCTTTTTGGGGAACAAACACCAAGCGAACTGACGATTGTAGATAAGTTACCGGTTAACAAATGCTTCATGTTCCTTTGTTCAATGGGTCGTGCCACTTCCTCAGCAGGTTCAAGTACTCAAGCTTTTCAAGCATTTCAAAACATTCTTGCATCGACTAAGTCATGATTGTGTATTTATTTTCATCTATCGGATCATGCTATTTCGCATTATGACTTGTAGACGTGGATGACGTGTGGGTTGCAGTACGCAAGATGACCGGTCTTGCCCCACTCGCCGCCGATTCCAGACTCCTTGTGGCCACCGAATATCGCTTGCGGTGTTGGTTTCTCCCAAGAGTTTACAAAGACCGAGCCGGCTTCGAGGCGTCGTGCAACCTGCTTTGCCTTCTCGACGTCCTTGCCCCATACGCAGGCGCCGAGACCAGTGTTTGTGTCGTTGGCACGTGCGATAACCTCGTCAAGATCGGACCATGGCTGTGTGGGCACAATGGGACCGAAGGGCTCTTCTTGGATGATGCGCGAGTCGTTTGGCGGGTTGTCGATGATGGTTGGCTTGATGAAGTATCCCTTTCCGCTGCCAACGTCGGGCTCACCAGCGGCGAACTTGTAGCCCTTGGATTTGCTGTCGACGAAGAATTCCTTCACACGCTCGTACTGCATTTGGTTCTGAATAGGTCCGAGCAGGTTGTCGCCGTCATCTGGGCCTCCGACCTTGATAGATTTGGTGAAGTTGACCATCTCTTGGAGGAACTCGTTGTAAATGGACTCGTGAATGTAGATTCGCTTGGTAGCGACACATACTTGGCCACTGTTCTGAAAGGCGCCCATGACTATCTCAGGCGCAATCTTCTTGATGTCGACATCGGGGAGGATGATGGAGGCGTCGTTGCCACCCAGCTCGAGCGTGACGCGCTTGAGGGTCTTTGCAGATGTCTCCATGACCTTTTTTCCGGTAGCGATAGAGCCAGTAAAGCTGATCTTGGCAATGCCTGGGTGCTGGCACATCTGAGCACCGAGCTCGTTGTTGCCGCCGACTACTTGAAGAACGCCGGGTGGCAGAACCTCCTGAGCCAGCTCAGCAAACTTCAAAGCTGTGTAAGGTGTGAAGGGCGAGGGCTTGACAATCATGCAGTTTCCTGTCAAGAGAGCTGGCGCAATCTTTCCAGTGCTCAGGACGAGCGGGAAGTTCCATGGGCAGATGGCGCCGCACACACCGAGAGGTGTGTACTCTGTGTAGAGTGTCTTCTCGTCATCCTCGACCTTATCAGATGGTACATCAAGTGCCAGGTGATAGCCAATGAATCCAGGAACGGCTCCGACTTCGATTGCAGCGAATTTTCTCTATCCACAAGTTAGCATTAAACATTCAATAGTGTTCAATCATGATCATGACTTACCGGCTTGCCAGACTCTTTGCACAGCAGGTTGACGAAATCATCATTGTGTTGCTGGTACAACTCAATGATCTTGCTGAGCAGCTCCTTCCTCTTCTCAATAGGGGTATCTCTCCATGCGGGGAATGCCTTCTTCGCAGCCGCAACAGCGTCGTTCAGGTCTTGTTCACTCGCAATCGGTACGTCCCAGAGCTGCTGGCCGGTTGAGGGGTTGATGCCATGATGAATCTTGTCTGAGCCGCGCTGCTTGCCATCAACAATGTTATAGAAAGTCTCAAAGTCGAGGGTTGAGACTTTTCCTGGAGACATGTTTGCAGTTGCTGGAGTAGGTTGTTTTGATGTAGTGATGTCGGTCTTGGTTTGGCAGGTGAAGGGATGACGGGTGAAGCTGACTCTTTATAGGACTCAAGCCGCCACATTACTGCGATTACCTTGCAGCTTGCCTGGTCTTCGGTAGTAAGCACGCTTTCCGTATGGTGCATATTCTTGGTGGGTTTGTAGCACCTCGCCGCGACCCTCGACCCCACTTGGAGCAGCAGAATCGCGGGGCTCAGGTTGCAGCTAAGGCTTACATTGTCCTTTCTGCAGTTTTTAAAAAAAACCGATGGCCGGGCTTTTGCGGATTAGGGTCGGGGCTTAGCTCGAGCGGAACCTCTCCATGATCGAGCCCAGCGTATCCGACATCTGCCATGAGGGCCGCGAGCCTGCCGCTTGCTCAGCATCGTGCGCGGAGTGCGTTTCCACATGCCGGCAGAGCATCCCGCCCGGGGCCATTTCGGTGTCTTCCGTGAAAAAGTGGATTACTCTCCCTGACAGCGGGACCGACCACCACTTAACACGGCTGGAGCTCTCTTCGACTTTTAGGTTAGTCGGCTTAGACTTTGCTCTTCGAAACGGACGAACCTCTGCCCGAGAACCCTGTACGAGGTTCCTTGTGGATGACGAAAGGGTTTCAGTTGTTTCGGAAGCCGCGGCTCTTCGTGTAGACCTACCTGGGTACGATGTGTCTTGCTGAGACAATGAGAGGTCAGGGCAGTGTACAGGGCGACTAGAATGCTGCGAGAAGGGTTTGGGCGATGACCTGAGGTTGAAGATTTACAGATGTGGAGCGATGCTCTTGTGTCAGCACAGGCGCCACATTTCATGCATGCCTAGGTATGCTGTGAAACGCCTAGTGTGATCATAGCGTGATGCGCTGATGCTCAAATGCTGAATACACAAATCTATGCTGAATTCCCGATAGAACGCACAAGCACAGCCGATGGTTATTTGAGCTTTTCGCAACTAGCATGAGAATTTTTTATTTTTATTTATTTGAAATACCTACTTGGCACCAAGAACGATCTACAACTACAGTCTCTACCACGACGCTCTCCAAGACACATTTCCCACTAGCACTTTTTCCATTGAACGTACAGATTGGATGTGAAGCGACCAGCCTCGCGCGTCGCAGCAAGCACGCCGTTAGCCGGCGTAGCAAACGGCGTCAGCGCCACCTCACTGTTGATGTTGAACAGGGCATCGCTGCCACACGGTGACCAGACTGCAGCTGGGACATTATCCTGCTTGTAGTATTTGCCGTGGAAGGGACCCTCGATGCTAAGCGCTGACGATGACTGGCTTTGCTGGCCAGAGATGTAGTACGTCGACTTTACCACACCAGTGACACCACCATCAAGGTCGCCCCAACCAGTGTAGTCTGCGCTGAAGATGGCGAAGGAGAAACCGGGGGAAAACTCAAGACCAAGGTTGATCTGGCAGTTCTTTCGCGAGTCTTCTGCTGTCTTTCCGGTACCGACTCGGGCTGTGAATTGCTGGTTGAAGTCTGGGTATGGTGATTAGTGTGGAGATGAGTAACTGAGTGTATTGGAGGCTTACAAATGGGCAGGATGCCGTTGTCAGTCCAGTTGATATCGATACTGCCTTGGGGGCAACCTGAGCCCCCTGAAACGACTTTGGTGATCTTGAACGAATCTGGTGCTTGGTATGTCGGAGCAGCGACCGTTACGGCTGCAAAGGCGAGAGCGGTAAGCGTGTATTTCATGGTAGTGGTGTCTCGAGCTTTAGTATTGGTGAACCGAGGAAAGATTAGAGAACCCGGTAAGCAGATGCTCGATGATGAAGTATTGATCAAAGCGCAGTGTTGATATTCAGATATGAGCGACTGTGAGCCATGATGTTCTTATATGCTAACGTATTATCCGAGTACGAGACCTAGAACGCGAGCAGTACGTTCTTCACCACACCTACTCTAGAGAGCCCATTAAAGAAACTACGCGGTCTTGTGGCCCGCAGAGGAAGTCTTCTCATTGGCCACGTATTGGTGAGGGATAGCGAAAGATGGCCACTCGCTACCAACTCAGAACCTTGCATCCATATCCCCTATAATATGATATGAAATCTGCCCGTCGATATTGCTCGTAGATCTGTGTACGAGACAGCCGAGAAGCAAGCGAGGACGATGCCGTCGGATGCAGGGCAATCATGCTCTAGAACATGCAGATTCTGGCGTAGAATGAACACCATTAGGGAACAACCACCCCAAAAACAGTCGCTGTGGAAATTGCTGTAGCGTGACAGGTACAAGACGGGTGCGGAAGAGGCGAATGTTGTATATATTAGATTGATAGACCCGGTCGAGGTCACGAACTAGAGGTGTAACGGCTGATTGTGGGCTGGGCTTTCTCGGGAAGCTTGACAGGTTTAGCGAGCGAGTGGTATCGTTAGACTTGTTCCAGCCAACGAAAACGGTCGTGTGCATGTGGGCAAAAATCATCGTTCTAGCGTTCGTATGATTCATCAATGGCAATATCGATGGTGCTCGTTGTTCACCCAGTGGTACGTTTTGCGCGGCAGTCTGGGGCTGAAAGGTGAGCAAAGCTAACACTGGCGGATTGAGGAAACACGTCGGGCAGGAGACATCAAGATAACGCGTCGAGTGGTTATTGTAGGTGCATGATCTGGGTAAATACGTTGGGAGGCCGCGACAAGGCACAAGCGCTCAAGTCAGCACAGCCAAGAACCGATACGACTGAAAACATCAAGTAGCAGATCCAAATATAATAAAATTGATATTGGTACGCGACAGTAATGTCGCTATTTAGCCCTGGTATCTCCCTTCCCAGTAATTCAAAGCCGCTTCCATGGTTTCCTGAACACCATTGTAATACATTATGTTAATGAAAGTGTTGCGCCGAATCTATGCTGAGGTATCGTAATAATAAAAAATCGCTTGTTGATCAAGTGGGAAAGACTTTGCGAAACACGCGCCGCCACTTTGAAACATTTTCCTCCTCTTCAACGTCACTAACGGGCGCGTGACGCGGACCAAGCATAGCTAAGGCGCGTTGCCGTGCCCATTCTCGTCTATTATGAGTAGGACTGCAGTCCTGCGTATTTGGTGGAGCTGGTGCATTAGTCGACTGAGATTGTGCCGAGGCATCTGGTGGCGGTGTAGTTCCCATTTCGATATCATGGGGTCGTGATTGCGTCCGCTCAGGTGCACTGAAAATACGTCGACCAGAGATGACCCCGCCTATCCTACTACCAAGCGACCCAAGAGCGACCGGCGGCCGAGTTGGCGGTGTTGGTACTGTTGCGGAAGAAGGCACAGGCATGGAATTTGGCTGAGTGCTTGCGGTATGTGCACTGCGCGCTCGCATGCGATTGATATGGCGCTCCCGTCGCACCATAACGTTGGTGATCTGGACTGGACAGACGCCAGTAGGCAATACGGTTTGCTTGCACATGGGGCATAGCGAGGAGTGATTGAGGAGGAAAGTATCGATGCATTCAGGATGGAAGATATGATGGCACGGGAGCTCACGCACTTGAGTCTCGTTGACCTCGAAATCGTCCATGCAGATTGGACATGTGGGCTGAGACCACGCAGTAGACATGCCAGACGTGGACACGGTAGGTATCGTAGGCGCAGATGAGTGGCGGGTCAATGGTGGTCCCTTGTACCCAGTTTCAGCGTCTACAGCGGCATGCGGAACATTGAGAGCGGAATTGGGCGCTTGTGGGGCGGTGGCCTTCTCCAGTTGGTTCGAAGCAGCAGCAGCAGCAGCAGCAGGGGCAGTGTATGTGTGTATGGGAAGTTTGTCAAGGACTTGTTGCGAGACTGTCAGGCGCTTGACACCCAATGCTTCGAGGTCGACCTGGCCGTTGAGAACACGCTCGCGCAGGTCGTTGCGGCGTCTTCGTTGGATGGTGTGCATGGCAAGGGAAGTGATGCTGACGGCGACGAGTAGGACTACCAGTACAATGACAAGGAAAACCCATAGGCTTGGGAGTTGGCTACCCGAGTCTAATCAGCGAGGTTAGCATCGTTCATAGAGATAGGCGGGTTCTACCCACCAGTACTGACGGTTGCCCATAGCCGCACATAATCGGTAGGATCGTACATGTGCGACAGCGTATCGGCATGGGGTACTTGGCTCAGGTTTCCAGAATACTGGTTCAACTGATCCATGATGTTCTTCCCGGTTATCGAAGACAGCGCGTATGTGGGAAAGTGGTTAGCCGTCTGCCAGCTACCGCCATCTTGAAGGTTCCACGAAGCATCATTCAGCACCGGTGGCTTGGCGTTGCTGTCTCCTGGCTGGTATGTGAGGAAGGCCTTGGTGGGATGGTTGCGCGCTGCTGTGAAGTACTCAATCGTACATTGCGCCGAGTACCAGGGGGCAACGGCGATGAGAGCATAGTCCTTGTCGGTGGGAAGATTCGCTATCCGTGTCGCGTTCTCGGGGACATGGTTTCCCTCCTGTTCCCTGCAGCCAGATGTGGAGACATGGGGTACGTAGAGTATGCCGTATGGGTCCTGGTCGTCGTCGACGCCTTTGGTGGACAAGGTCTGGATGTTGCTGAGGATGCGATACTGGAACGAGACGGACTCGTTGAGGGTAATAAACTGATTGTTGTCGTAGTCAATGCGAAGGGGATCTGGGAAGTTGATGGTAAAGATGGCAATCCTCTGGGCAGCTGTGTGACGGTCAGCGAGTCGTCAGCGTGCTTGTGGCAGTGGGCGGCGAAGTGGTGTGACGTACACATGTTGGGCGCACACGGGACGATTACACAGGGGCCGCTAGTCTGAGCCGACTGCAATGCATTGCCGGTAGTGTAGGTAAGTGTGCAAGTAGTGTTGGCGCAAGTGGTCAGAAGAAGCCAGAGGATGGCGTGGCGGTCAAATGCCCGCCGTGGTTGTTGAGCGGGAGCGGGTGGCTAGGAATGAAGGCTGCAGGCTGGTCGGTTTCAACAGCGCCGCCCCCTCCCGGCTTCAATTCTAAAGCGCCGAGCTTAGCAAAAGCTTGTTTTCCCGGCGCGAGCACGAGCTTGCGTCAAGACGGGCAGCATCGTATCGAGCATGCAGGCGACCTTGGCGTGTCTCCAGGGCCGGCACGAGCCGATGCCCCAGACTGCGGCCAACAACACCAATACATGCGCCAGCAATGCGACAGTCGACGACGACGCCGACCCCCGCCCTGCTTGAGACGCGCCCTTGATGAACAGAGAGCACACGACACCGCCCCGGTAGCATCCAGACTTCGGCCGTCATCTCGCGTCTGCCTGCCGTGGGTGGCGCGACGTCTGTCCCCGCATATACCACATACCCCAACATTCCCAGCGACACGTCCAACATGGCGCCTCCAGGCCTGAGTAGCAAGGGCAAGGCGACAAAGCCCGGCTTCAAGCCATCACAGCCACCGCGGAGCCGGAACACAACGCCGCTCCCCAATGTACGCACCTCGGTCGAGCCTTCTTCGGCGTCGTCGGCGTCGTCGTACTTTGGAAACCGCCTGAGCTCCTACCTCAAGAAGTGCCCATCCACCGTCGAGGACATTGTGCATGGTGGCGCCAACGGCTCTTCCATTCCAACCGGCAAGCAGTTGTTGTCTATGCGCGACAGCATCGAGAAGACTGTCCTGAAGAACGTCGAGTCACGCTGCGTGCAGTCTGAAGGTGCGCTGCGCGAGCTAATGAACAACAAGAAGAACAGGGCGCCGCGTGAAAGGGAAAAGGACAAGGATGGCGAGGAGCGCGAACGTAAACACAAGCTCAAGAAGGTGAGCAAGAAACACGACGAGGACGGGAAACACCCGCCTGCGACCGGTGCCCATGGCGTGGCCCGGCAGGACGGCGGTGACGCCAAAGGTAAGCTTGATACGAGGCAATCATTTATCCCTTGGGCACTCGCTTCTACAATCACTCTTCGCATGCACTGCACTGTACACTTTTCAACATGGCTCCTTTCCGACAACAGTTGATTGTCACGCTCAAGATCAGAAGACCCGACAGACATCTGACCTGGCTTACAGACAATTCCTCGGCCATTTCATCTCCCGTATCGCAAGCTCCGCCCTCTGCTCCCGCCAATGGCCCAGCAGATGCTCTCTCGCCCAGCGGCTCAGATGTCTCTCACCAACCTGCCCCCGCCCCCGCCGTACCGCAGTTCCAGACTTTCGGTCCTGACCCCGCCAAATTCCATGACCCCACAATATACCATATACGTGAGGTTACGCCAGGCATGTCCATCGAGGAGAGGAAGGAAATATACTGTGTTGCAGAGTTTCCCAAACACGATCTCCGGGACAGGATAGCTGGATCGCCACCAGCAAAGGACTTCTCCAACGCCAAGCCGCCCTCACAGGTCAATGCCACTGTCTTCGCCAACTACGTTGAGCCATACATAAGGCCGCTCACTGAGGAGGATGTGGCCTTTTTGAAGGAGCGAGGGGACCGCATAGCGCCTTTCGTATTGCCCAGGCGCGGCCAACGACACTACAAGGAGATATGGGCCGAGGAAGACGGGTCTATGCACATAGACTCGAACGACCAGCGACCACCACCCAACCTTCCGCGTGGAGCAGCAGAGGACATATCAGACGACGTACTTGAAACAGACCAAGTATCTACCGGTCCCCTGCTGTCGCGCTTGCTGGCTACATTGCGACCAGAAGGGCGCGGTAACCAGAGTGGCCAAAGCGAGACGAATGGAGTAAATGGAGACGCCATGGATATCGACGAAGGCGCGGGGGCACCGGCAGATACGGCCAACACTAACTCGATACCCGCCGCCGCCCAACTGCCCGACCTTGTTCAGCCGGGCTCGAAACCTCCGCCACAGTCTGGTCGCACCGACTATGTTGGCATGGAGGATCGGGTGCTAATGGAGCTGAAGCATTTTGGCCTGATCTCCGAAGCAGATGCAGAATCGCAATCGTACGATTCCCACTTCGATGACGAAGTGGCCCAACGGCTTCGCTTCCTGCAAGAAGAACTTCGCAAGCAGTCCATCGTTAACGGTGCACGAAAACAACGCCTTCTCGAACTTACCGAAGAGCGCATAGCCCAGCAAGAATACAACACTATCGCCGACGATCTTGACAACCAACTCAACGCCGCATACCTCAAGCGAAACCGAAACATTGGTAAAGGCAAGAAACAAAACAAGCGGCCGGGTGGTGCAGGAGGTGGAAGTCATCCTGTGGCAAACGCTGGCATTTCGAGACCGGGCGTGGGCGAGCCGATTCGGACTCTTATGGAGAGAAGACAGCAATGGATTAATACGATAGGGCCTGTTGTCAACTACGGGAAGACTGGTTTGCCGACCGAGACCATTTTCGGAGAAGAAAAGATGAAGGAGCTGGAAAACAGGGAGGTGGAAATCTGGAATACAGAGGCTGATGAGTAGAAATTCCGGCAGCTGCAGATTCTACTTGAGCAGGCGGATGCTAGGAGTAGAGCTGAAGACTTGTCCTTGTTGAATGCGCATCCAAGTGTTGAAAACGATCACGGTTCTTGGTGGCGCAAAACAGGCATACTTGGATGTAAATCACCTGTAGTTCGTCTTTCGAGCATAGTAAGGCGTAAGGTGTCAGGCAGAGCCACACGTGTGGTTTAGGATCATTGTTTGAACTTGAAGATCTGTATTTCAAGAGTCAGGCGTTTACAGGTCGGCTGGCCTCTGGACACGACAAAGCCGCAATTCTACCTTTTCCCTCCCCAAGGTGAACATCCTGCCTGTCTAGACATCACCCTCACTCACCTGTCGGGACCGAAAACGCATTCATAGTTCCTGCTTACCGTTTATCCACGTGCTTTAATCCATGTACACACACTCATGACATTAGCGAATATCGAAGTTTCCTTGTCAGCTATCAAGATAGAAACCTGGCTAACCACGTATTTAACCGACGTCGAAAGACTGTTGCGGCGTGCATAATGGGGCTGTGTCTTTCCCTCGAGCGAGCGAATAACGGTACGGTTTCTCGCTTACACATTCGGATGCTGCATACTGTGTTGACACAATGGGCTTTGTAAATTCGATTTGGCAGTTCCGGTCATTTGCCTGGTGTTGATGGACATGGAGATCAATGTAATTGTGTATTCATCGCAGTTGGAGGACCTACTGCTGTTCTGGTCAGTTAAGCTCGTCACCGCGATTCAGATGGACGGGTTTCGAAGATTGAAGTCAACGGTAGCATTTTCATCGCGGGGTGCTGAAAGTGGTGGGTATACCCTCCTAAACTATCACTTCTACTTGCAAAGTCTCATAAAATCTCGTAGCATTCTATATATATAGAGGTTAAGAACTTCATCGTGCGACACGTGGTCCGGGTAGCCTTCCGC
The DNA here is from genome assembly GCA_009289805.1 of Alternaria gansuensis. NCBI lineage: Eukaryota > Fungi > Ascomycota > Dothideomycetes > Pleosporales > Pleosporaceae > Alternaria > Alternaria gansuensis. Next base: position 24,799 of record WBOK01000133.1, read on the forward strand.
AGAGCCGCATCCTCCCAGGGTTCCTGACTAGGAAGTAAGATCATTCTGTTTAGGTTATCTGATCAATGGACCGGTACCGAGACCTGCATATAGCTTCCAGAGTTTCCGCGATAAGATCCATCGGGCTTGAGCGCAAAGACCAAAAGAGGACCTGCATATAGCAACGAATTGCTTCGCCCCGTGCACAGACGGAACAGGAACGTCTCTGAGTGGATGTAGGGCACAGGTGAGCTCACCACCTTGGTGAAAATACGCCAATGCTGCCGAGTATCTGCGGTAGGATGCTTTACAGGAGCGTGATAGAAACGTGCAGGTGGTATGAGGGTGTGGTGCCCAGTGACGCGGGAAGTTATTTTGGGCTCGAGGCGGTGCTTACCTAGTCCGGCTAGCACAGCGCTAGCAGCCGGAGGGCAGCCACGGAGGGGTTTTGGGAGGCACCATCACGAATGCTACAGGTAACTGGGCGTCCTCGGCTTCATCTCGTCTTCTGAAGCGTATTGTCTTGGTATTCCACATGTGCGACGCTTATCAATTACTGCGCTCATTGCTTGAAGAGCGAACACATCTTATTACAATACTGAGCACGCTCAAGCTGCTCACAAACAACGCGGAACAACCATGTCTGCCTTTAGCTCAATTACCGGCTGGCATGCATATCTCATGTAGGCTTGGTGTCTCCGTGAGAGCGCTACAAAGTAGGTAATGTTAGGTCTGTCAACGCAGTGAGGCTGACACATCGTCTTTTCATTGGACGTTACTTCTGCACAAATACCAAGACGTATTTTCTCCCGCACAGCCGCCTTACACCTGCATGAGGCACGACCTATTCTACACAAACCTCTCTCACCCCACCAATACACCTGAAGAACGTGAAGTCAGGGATCATGATAACTGCAGCCGTTGGTATGGCCAGTAGTCTTGCACCATGCAGTGTACGGGCCCTGTGGATGCATGTGTAGGTGGCTTGACGGGTAGCAGGGTATCAGGGCTGAAACATGCGAGTGCGCTAATCATGGCACATGGCAATACTGGGATGCATGTCTATGCGGTACATCTAAGATCTGAATCTTACCTACGCCATAATCATGCATTTGGATAAGGCAAGTACGTGTAGAGCTTTCATTAATACATAAAGGCGGTGTTACCTCTGAGAGCTGAGCTTGGCCACAGACAGTTGGGAGTACAACGCTCAGTTTAACTCCTACCCGAAACCGACTCTTCGAAAGAGGCTGCATCGTCCACTATAATGTCTCTTTTATCACGGCCGTTTCTTTGGCGCGCACCAGTAATGAGTGAAAGCCAAAAGACAACACTCAAGATGTCTTCACCTACTTCGGCACCCAAGTCATCCACACCTAGGAAACACAACAACTTGAAGCTCCGAGCTTCATGCGATTCTTGTGCTGCATCGAAAGTCAAGTGTAGCAAAGATCATCCGATTTGTGCACGCTGCTCCGCCATCAATTCGCCATGCATTTATGGCGTTTCGAGAAAACATGGAAAGCCAGGCCGAAAAAGAAAGAGAAACGTAGATGGAACTCCATTTGTCAAAGGCGCAGAACAACGCCTATCGCCAGGAGGTAGAGATTTCAGCAAGTTAATGCTCCAGCCAGAGTCTGCGCTTCAGCAGGCCAGTCTGGAGTTTGCGTCGAATTGGGCTTCCGACTGGTCACCTACACCAAGCTTACCGGCTACTCCAGGCTTCGGTTTCGAGACTGTACCTGAGTTATCATTGGAAAACGTTATTCGTTCAGATACCGCCTTTATAGATACTGCTCCCGTTCCGGACCAACATGCTCAACCGGAACCAATGCCAACCATTGAATCAAATTACTTCTTCCGAGATCCTTCCACGGAGGAGAAACAAACACTACAGTCTGGCCTTCCCGACTGGCAAGCTCTCAAGTGCTACACAGGCAATAGAGAAGTAAACCCTATGGACTATTATCACACCAGTCCGAAGACCGCGGAACATCTGCGTTCTGCATCCTCCATCTCCGTACCGTACAGCCCGATGAGCCAGATCATGGGAAGTCACGACGGTATGGCACCATCTTTCGACTCCTCAATAAACAGCACACATTGCTGTTACACATTGGCCTACTCAGCGCTTGATAGCCTGAGACACCTCGGGTATACTCATCCGGCTTTTACCAAAGGACCATTTAATGCCGTTCTCCCAACTGTTCAGTCAGTGACAAGGAATGTCTTGCAACTTCTCAAATGCCCTTGCTCCTTGGACCCTCACCTCGCTATGCTATACTCAAGCATAACATCCAAAATTTTGATTTGGTACCAAACTGCCGCTGGTGTACATGCCACCATTCAGTCCAGTGCCTTGGTATCAGCACCGCTCAGATGGGACAACTGCCAGCACCCGCCATTGTCTCAGGCTGTTTTCCCATCTCCATCTGTGCCGAGCAATAGCGAGGGTGAAGACTTCAATCTGTACGTGCAGTCCTGTCAGCATCAACAATACGACTTTGAGGACCTTGAACAGCAGAAATGTAGGAGACAGATGGTGCTGCATGAGCTGCGAGGCTATAGGCAACTTGTCGAGGCTTTGGCTAATTGGAGGGGAAATAGCCCAGCTTGCGAGCAGGCGGAGTTTCTGTATGACATTTTGGGCGGGTGGCTCAAAAGTGAACTTTGTAAGACGGTTAAAGAGATTGAGAAGAGGAATGCTTAGATGATTCGAATGATTCCAGAAAGGGGCGAGAAGTTGTGGTCTAAGCCTGGGGATGCATTGAAGGCTTTTGTTCACGGTGTAATAATTACAGTTTGACCTGTCCGGTGATATCGGACTTGACACTAGGTAATCTCAATCAAGAAGTGCTACGTTTGCTCAATTGTATCATTGTAAAAATTGTCCCAATTCAATCACGGCATTGAAGTTGAGAAAACAGCGAAGGCTTGGGTTGCGGCGATGTTCCCCGGATTACCCCAGTGCACGTGGCGCATTCACATGCCTCGGCTCAAACCGCAGCGGGCATCATAGCACTCACACGTGCCAGGTACATCATCTCCAAACCTCCATCGACGCCTTTGCGACTAAGAAATGATAACCTTCCTAGAGAGGATGTACACGGTCTACAATGGCCGCTCAATCTACCTTGCGACAGCCCCATGACTCTCTCTTGGCACTCTACGACCAGTATGCTACGTTCCTCAAATCCCGGGTCCGGGGCGCATCTAAGCTCACGAAGCTGCTATCAACAATCACTCTCCTATTAACTATCATAGGTGCAGGATATGGGTGTACGAGGTGGTTCAAGAGCCGGCGCGCAGAGAAAGAAACCGGCCGACGGTTACTGAGGAGGAACTCTGGACTCAAGAACAAAGATGGCTCTAGGACAATCTACGTCCCCTACCGCGATTCGACGTCCAAAGTAGTCATCCACCCCACCAAGCAAACCACCTTCGATGCGCATCGTAGACTCTTCCTCCAGCCCCCACGCGCAGCCCGCATGGCTGATGCAACGTCGAGCGACCCGCAAGCGCCGCCGCCGCAAACTAAGCCGGGCCTCAACTTGGCTTTCTTACACCAGTTCCTCAGCCTGCTGAACATCATGATACCGCGTTGGAACAGCAAGGAGACGGGTCTGCTGGTCAGCCATAGTGCCTTTCTCATGCTGCGGACATACCTCTCGCTAGTCGTAGCGCGTCTTGACGGAGAAATCGTGCGTGATCTCGTCGCAGGCAATGGCAAGGCATTCCTATGGGGCATACTCAAGTGGCTGGGTGTGGGGACTTTCTCCTCGTACACGAATGCCATGATCAAGTTCCTGCAGAGCAAGGTTTCCATCGCGTTCCGGACACGGCTTACAAGGTACATTCACGACTTGTACCTAAATGACCATTTGAACTACTACAAGCTACAAAACCTGGATGGAGGCGTAGGCGTCGGAGCAGACCAGTACATCACGCAAGACTTGACCTTGTTCTGTGCCAGTGCCGCGTCGTTGTATTCGAGCTTGGGAAAGCCGTTAGTGGATCTATGTGTGTTCAACTACCAGCTGTACCGTTCTTTGGGACCGCTGGCGTTGACGGGGTTGCTGAGCAACTACTTCCTCACCGCGACGGTGCTGCGGAAACTCTCTCCGCCCTTTGGCAAACTGAAAGCCGTCGAAGGACGAAGAGAAGGCGAGTTCCGCGCACTGCACTCTCGCCTCATCGCAAATGCCGAGGAAGTCGCTTTCTACGGTGGTGACGAGATGGAAAAGCACTTTCTCGAACATGGTTTCAAGGACCTTAAACACTGGATGGAGGGCATCTACAGTCTGAAGATCCGGTACAACATGCTCGAAGACTTTGTGCTCAAGTACTCATGGTCGGCTTTTGGGTACCTCGTTACGTCGCTTCCCGTCTTCCTGCCTGCCTGGGGTGGTGTAGGAGGTACTCCGGAGCTACCTGGAGGTGAGAAGTCGCATCGCGAGCGAAGTCGCATGAAAGACTTCATCACGAACAAGCGACTCATGTTATCTCTTGCGGATGCTGGTGGTCGTATGATGTACAGTATCAAGGACCTCTCTGAACTTGCCGGTTACACGTCACGCGTCTACACATTGATCAGCACACTCCATCGCGTCCACGCAGACGCATACTACCCTCCGCCCGGCACGCGACCTGAACTCTATTCCGTCTTCGACATCCAAGGCACAGTTCACAAGGGTTTCGACGGAATCCGCCTCGAACACGTTCCGATAGTCGCCCCAGCTTTGCACCCGATGGGCGGCGAGGAACTCCTAGAATCTCTATCCTTTATAGTTCACTCTGGCGAGCATCTTCTCATTACCGGTCCCAATGGCTGCGGCAAGAGCGCCGTCGCCCGCATCGTCGCAGGTCTCTGGCCCACATACCGTGGCCTCGTTAGTCGTCCCCGCACCATCGGCGTAGACGGCATCATGTTCCTACCCCAACGACCCTACCTCTCCACCGGCACTCTCCGCGACCAAGTAATCTACCCCCACACCGACGCCGACATGAAGGATGCGGGCCGCCGCGACTTTGAGCTGTCCCAGGTCCTTGAAGAAGCGAAATTAGGCTACCTGCCCGATAGAGAAGGAGGTTGGGACACGAAGAAAGTATGGAAAGACGTTTTCAGCGGTGGTGAGAAGCAGAGAATGGGCATTGCGAGGTTGCTTTACCATGAACCGCGGTATGCGTTTGTGGACGAGGGGACAAGTGCGGTTAGTAGTGATGTGGAAGGCTTGCTCTATGAACGCGCAAAGGCAAAGGGGATAAGTATGTTCTCCAGCTGTCCCTTCTCTCTCCCCACTATGTCATAAACTGACTTTTTTCTACTTAAGCACTAATCACAATATCCACCCGCGCCTCCTTGAAACGCTATCACACTTACGCGCTGACGCTCGGCATGGGCGACCACGGCGACGAGTGGGACTTCCAACGCATAGGCACGCAGTCTGAGAAATCGAGTGTGGACAAGGAACTATCAGAGCTGAGGGACAGGTTAGCCAAAGTAGAGGAGTGGAAGAGGAGGAGAGAGGAGATCGAGGCTGAATTGAATAGGGTGTGGGTTGAAAGGAAGGATGGAGAGGGTGAGGGCGAGAGTGAGGAATTGGCGCCGGCGCCGTACCTTGAAAGGGAGCAGGAACATGATACAATGAATGCAGACGATGGTGGTCAGGAGGAGACGGCCGAGAGTGGCAGAGAAGAGACATCTGCGTCTAGCTAACTGTGTAGAAGAGAGAAACATATATATACATCCTGCTACTACAAAAAGAACTTAGAGTCTCCTATTCTACAAGTCCCCCGCCTAAGGATGTCTGTTATGAGACAAGAAAAAAGAGGGACAAAAACATACAACAGCGGGGATTTGCTAGTGGTCACCTACCTAACTACTAATCTGCCGGTATCTTGCTTAACTAGGGCTGAGCGAACGGGAAGCCGTGGAGTCTCCTTAAATTCTGCTTGCTAGCGTCCTACTATGCCCACAAGTTCTAGCCACCAAAACTGCAACTGCTTAAGGCCAATAATTTATAAAACTTGTTTTTATTTATCTCGGCTCGCAATATCTATTGTTTTAATTACCTACGTTATTGTCTCGAAGTTAACTTTAGTGTTCTGTTAATATTCTATTTAGGACTAACGTAGTTTACAAGCGAGTTGCTTACGTAAGGGAGTTGCTTACGCAAAATTCCCGCAAAATCCTAAAAAAGTAGGGGACTATTTCTTAACAACTACTGGGTAAAATTCTCTAAGAATTGAACACAATCGCTGCATCTATATAAAAAATAAGGTATAGAAATTTTAGAACTTAAGGTCTAGTGTTGAGAGAGAAATACTTAGTTTTATAGTTTTACAGGGGTATAAGTACTGAGGTGGACGGTGGTATGATTGGGATGGTGGTACGATCGCCTTGTAACAACAAGGCTTTAACTTTAACACGCGATAACTCCACTAATATAACTCTAATTAAAGCTGCACTTGCAGCTATAGAGTTGCTAGGACTAGGAGAAAAAGTTGTTTACTTAGAAATTGTAGAAAAATATAGTTGCAGTTGCGTAACGCTCGCATAAAAACACTAACGCCTTTTAACCTCGCGCAGTACTATAGCGCAAAATCTGCAGGCTCTCTACCTACTATAAAAGCTAGAGCTTCTATAGTATATTAAGCAGCTTACTAGGCAAGGCCTTCTACCTACCTAAGCTATAATACAAAATTTCGACTTATAGATTGCAAGGAGAGAGGTTAGAGTACACTAAGTTAAATACTTTATCTACTAGTACCCTAAGTTAATTACTTTGGCTACTAGTACCCTAATAAGCTTATTTTAAAATAGATAGTAAGCATAAATAATAGTTACTATTTATTTTTAAGGTATTAAAGGTGGTGGTTGTTGTTGTAGTCAAAATGGGTTTTCTAAAAAAGTGAAAATGTCACGGATAGTTGCGTGTTGGCTGGATCCGCTAAGCTCGCTTATCGTTAGCTTGCCCACCTGCAATTGTGCTTATAAGGGGCTCCTCACCTGCGAGGATACCTGCTTTTAGAGCTATCTCTTACTATCTTCTGTGGTGTAAAGCAAGTACTATTGCCTAAAGCCACCCCTTACAGAAAAGCAGCTGCCATCTACTAATTAGTCGCAAAAGTTAAAAAAAGATTGTTTATAGTTGACGAAATTCAAACGGTGAGTGGATGAGGTCCACGCGCTAAGCGCTCGGAGCAGAAAAGCTTAGACCACCGAGCGAAATTAGGGTCAAAAAATTTGCTCAAGGTACTAAAAACCGACACCAATTAAAACGTGTTCAACGGCGATTGCTAGCCTATAGCTAGCAACAAGATTATAATAATTACTATAAGGCTAATTCTAGAAGGAAGTATAGCTTATACTTTAATCTTCTACGCAAGAAAATTAAGCAGTACTATATTAAGCTGCGTTATATATATAATATAAATAAAAAGGGCTTCCTTCTTAGTATCTTAGGAAGTAGGCTGGTAAAAATGCTAACAGTTAGGTCTGACTACTTAGAACACCAAAACCTTCGCACCTGCGCATCGCTGCGAGTTTTGGAGATATTAAGCTAAGAATTTTACAGCCTATTTATTAGGGCATAGCGGAGGTGCGAAGGTTTTGGTGTTCTGATTAGTCAGACCTAACTGTCAGCATTTTTACCAGCCTATTAGGAAGATTAAAGAGGATCTTTAATAAGCCTTTATATAAGTAGAGAAAAAGAAGGAGTACTATTTAGAATAGCTTGTAAGAGTAGATAACACTCCTAGCCTGTATCTATGCTAAAAGATCTTACCTAGCACTTACTTTTATATATTAGTTAACTTTAGGATTAATATAGGACGCCTAGTTACAAGCCTTTAATTTTAAAACTTATTAGGTTTAAATTACTTTATTACTTTTTAGCTAGATAAACAATGATATTAGTTTTATATAGCTTAAATAGGTGTTTAATTGCAACACTAAGGCAAAAGCTTAATTTTCTTATTAATTACTTATTTTAGATAGCTATAGATCTTACTTTACTATAAATTCTATTAAGTACTATAATTAAAACAAGATTCTCCTTGCAGTTTATTTTTTATTATTAACTTATACGCTGCAGCCTTTTAATATTGTCTTGTTTAAGCCTCTCTTATTAGCTTACTAAGCTAAGATATTTAAATTTCTAGAGAGGAACTAGGGCCTTACTGTTACAAGTAACAGGAAGGATTCTCTTCTTAACGTACGAGCGAGGGTTGAAGGTCAACCAGCCACGACGTCAGAAGGTAATGATCCGCGCGGGGCGCCGATCACGTGATTACCATCCCGCCAAGAGCGGCCATCCGGGATGACCGTGCATAAAGGGATGGCAGCACCATTACATACCTCCCTTGCGGAAGGGATGTACAGGATAGCACAAGACGAAGGCAATAGGTATAAGAATGTGTTAGATCTTATTATTACACTCGTAGTGGTTAACTTAAATAGTTTATCTCTTACACAGATTGTTGACTAGTTATTCTATTATTAAAATTAGTATTGTTTACTTTTAGTTAACATTAATAACTCTTTTCTACTTAAAACTACTCCCTACAATACCTTACAGACTACTGTATACATCAGCCTTGCCCTAACACAGATTAAGTCTAGACAAGTGTAAATAGGCTAGTAAATAGGTATAGGTTAGGTTGTGGTTAGGGTCTGACGTAAGCTAACCCAACTATAACCTAACCTATACCCACGCTAACTTACGCTTAGCGTAAGTATAGGTTAAGTTGTAGTTGCATAAACTAGTAGTTGTAGTTGTAGTTAAGTTACACAGACTAGTTGTAGTTATAGTTAAGTTACAATAACTAGTAGTTGTAGTTATAGTTAAGTTGCAATAACTAGTAGTTGTAGTTATAGTTACGCGCATAGACTGTAGGTATAAGTTAAGTTATAGTTGTAGTTATAGTTAAGTTATAGTTACGTGCTATTTATAGTAATCAATAGCTATGTTAAATAAGTAAGATTAAGAAAGGTAAGCTAAGTAAGCACTAATTTAGTTACATAGTCTATGCAATGCAACTTAACTACAACTACAATTTAACTTATACTTAGGCTAGTAAATAAATTGTAAGTACTTATACGTAGGTATAAGTTAAATTATAGTTATAGTTAAGTTGCATAAACTTAAGTTAGGTTATAGTATTTAATAATTATTACTAGTTAGAGTTAGGAGATAGTTAAAACTTTATTACTATAGTTAATTATTACAGCTTATAATTATAGTAACGCTTAAGCCTTTCTATGCTAAAGGTAAAGAGTCCTTTTCTATAAGCTTATCTTCTACTGTTTCCTCCTCTAGACTACATATACTATCTCTAGGCGCTAGAAGCTTAAATATATTCTTAATCTTATTATATAGTGCTTTAAGGCTAATATTTTTATTTTATATAAATATTTCTTACGCCTTTAAATCTAGAGAAATAGTATCTTTAAAAACTATAATTTACTATATAGTTAAAGCTAATAAGTAATACTTTTAATTACTAATAATTTCTTTTGCAGTATTAAAAACACGCTTAATACTAATACTAGTAATTAAAATTGCTAATACATTTTTTGCAACTTAAGATAGCTAAAATAAGTATTTTTATTTTCTTGCTACTACTTTAAGATATTAAATAATGTCTCTAGTTTAATACAAGAAGTGCTAAAGTAGAATTTTTTTCTTATTAAGTAAGGCTTTTTATTCTTTCTCTTTTTTATGTAAAAGATGTCTAACTTAAAGTAGAAAAGCTATTAAAAGGTAATTAAGAAGCAGGCTTTTGAAACTATTTACAGCTAAGTATCTTTTTTAGAAGAAAAGTAGAAACTAGTACTTAATCTGCCTTTCTACTATTATTATCTTAATTAAGATAGTTAAAAAACTGTTTATAATATATATGCTTGTCTTAAAGTTTCTATATAGAATTCTAGTAAGCTAATTAGCACTTCGCTATAATAACAAACTGTAATAACTATACTTTATATATAGTAAGCTTTTAAGTTAATCTAAAATAGCTGTACAGTTAAATAAAAACTTTTGCTTAGCTAATATTTTTGCGTAGTACTTACTTAGTTTTTCTTTTTTCTTATCTATAGTAGCTTATACTATTGCAGGCTACTCTATAGTATAACTTTCTACGTCCTTATTAAAATTGTTAGACATTAAGTCTATAAAATTAAAAAGACAGTTATATATAAGCTACATATATTAGACTTAGAGCTTTTAGTTCTTATTTAAAAAGCTTGTAGTATCTTTAAACTACTTAAGCATCTCTATAATTACTTTAATATAGTGCTACTTAACAAAAGAAAGTTAAAGACACTTAAAGTTATAATAGTTGATTTCTTTTGTGTTATTATTAGGGTTAATAATAACATAAGTACTTCTTTTTATTGCTATTTCTTGTACTAGCTATTTATTAATATATTTTAAGAGCTTAAACGCGCGCTTATACATATTTGTTAGAGCTGAGAAGGAGCAATTGTTCGATCACCTGAGTGGAAAGTGAGTGTATTGATTAACTAAGTGCCACAACAAAGTGTCCAAAAATAACTCCTTAAGAGACATAAGACGATCTAGCCCGTTTATATAGACGCTAGCGGGGCCGTCACGTGAATAGCTTACCAGGATCACCTAATCAAAAGGGTGATCCGCGTGTCAATACTCCAACAATATTATATATTAAGTTTTATTAAGTTTTTATATCGCAAATAATAGAAAGTTATTCCCTTAGTAGTAGATGTTGTTAAGTAGTAAGGAATTACTTATACTATTGTGGTAACGCGTTAATAGCAATGCAAATAGCTTAAATCTAGACAATAGTTATAATATAATAATCAAATGTAATAAAAGTATAAATACTTTGCAAAGTGTGTTAAAAAAACATTTTATGTTTAATTTCCTTAATATGTTGCCTGCGTAAGACCTCTTTAAGTCTAACCTCTATAGTATTAGCTAGTTAGAGATATTAGATTATGTCTTAATTTACTAAGTTAATAATATAAGCTAGGCATAAAATAGTATTTTCTAAAGCGCTTTAGCTAATATTCTTATCTGCTAGTGTTAATTAAATTGTCTAACTAAGTACTATATTGTTACTAGCATTATTGCAAGTAATAGCTAGAAGGCAAGACTTAGTATTAGTGTCTAAAAGTACACGTAGTACCTCTACAGCTATTAAAATTCTAGTATATTGTCCGCGTATTAGTATAAAATTAAGTAGTTTTTTTTAAAATTGCTAGTTTAGTATAATATAGTAACTCTTAACTATAAGAGAGCTAAAATAATTAAATTTAGACTATATATCTAGTCCAATTAAAATCTTAGTTGTAGAGCCTAAGTTGTTAAAAAGAAAAGCTTTTGCTTTATAAAACTAGTTCTAAAACATTAGCTTAAATTAATAATAAGTAATTATTACACTTTAAGACCTTAAAAATTAGAGAGAGCGCATAAATAATAGCTGCTTAATAGTTTAAAATAGCTAATTACTATTAACAACTACTAAAACAAGCTCTTTCTTAAAGCCAACTTGTAAATTTAGGTATTAAAGTAAAGATACTACTTTTTTGTAGTTAAGTATATATAAAGTTTATTATACGCAGACTATTATATATAGAAGTTTAGGTACTCTAATAAATAACTATATTAATATAGTTTATAAGGTGTTTAGTTCTTATTTTTATTAGCTTTAGGTGTTACAAGATTATGCTATAGTTAAAATAAAATATTTAAGGGCGGCTAGTTGCAATATAGGCAGCTTCTCTAAACTTTAACAAAATACTACTAATGCAGGTAGTATAGTTCTAGTAAAGAGATTTGCTATTTCAATTTTAAGCCTAGCTAGTTGTACTATACTACTTATTCTAATTAGTTATAGTTTTATTTCCTCCTTTCTATATAGCTTCTTAAGGTAAGTATATTAATAGATTTAACTTCTTCTACTCTTCTCCCTAAATAACCTAGTGTCTACTTATTTAAAATTAGTAAAAGTTTTGTAGAAGCTTATAAATATGCTTAGCTATAATATATGTGTAAATAGCGTTTTAGTTTAAGAATATAATAAAAAGCTATAATAAATTATTGTAATTGCTAACTTTTAATAGTACATAAACTATAGGCCTTTAGTAAACGCATGTAAAGCTAAACTAAAATTAACTTATCTCTCTAATTATGTTCTATGCTATGCGCTTTTTAATTAAACTCTATTAATTTAAAAGACGTTAAAATAAAAGTAGTATAGTTATAAAGTTAGGCAATAATTTTTATATTATATAAATTGTATTAATTAGCTGTAATAAGCGCTAATTAATGCTAATAACTTAGCATAGGAATACTACTGTAATTAATTTAAAAAGCTTTTAAAGTTTATAAAATTGCTAAAATTAATATTTTTATTTTAATTTTTGTTCTTAACTTTAGCTTGTAATTTCTGCTACTACTCCTTAGTCTTATATTTATTTTTATATTCATTGTAGTACGCATTAATATTAAAATTATTATTAACTTCTTTTTTGTATTTATTACTATTATGTTCTTTAATATATAGCTTATTGCTGCGTAGAATAGTATTGTTGCTAAGTTCTAAAAACTTATACACTAGCAGAGGCTTAAATAGTCTATACTAGTTAGTAAGTTTATATAATAGAAAAATATATTAAAACTTACTTTAAATCTTTACTTGTAGTAATAGCTAACTCCTTTGGACGTATATTTTTAACAAAGTTTTACTATTTTTTTTTAGCTTATTTACTTTTAAAAGTATTAGTGCAAAGCTTTGCTAATCTTTTATTATAAGTATAATGTATAATTTTTTTAAGATTACTGCTAGAGCTATAAATCTAAGTATATATACAACTTTAGCTACTATTATTTAAGCTTTTTATTGCTTATGCTGCTTTGTCTTAGATTTTTGCGTGCTGCTTTATATTAACTTTATAGTATACGTTTTTTTATTTTTTATAAATTTAATTAAAAGTTGTTAGTAGCTACTTACCTATTTATATATAAGCATAGCTTTGTAATAATTAACTATATTAACTTATTACTTTTTTAGGCGTTGTATTACTTATACTTAAGTACTTTTTATACTGCCTTTATTATTTCTTTGCGCTTTTTTATACTTATATCTTTGTATTATCTTATGCCTTTTCTTTTAATTAGTATATAGCAGCGTAATTAGCTGTATGTACGTTTTATAAGGCTTTTATCTTAAAATTAAGTTAGACTACTTAACTTCTTTACGCAACAGCTTAAGAACTAAAGCTTAACAATTTCTTTGTTAGAACTTTTAAATTTATAAAGCAACTTCTCTTTAAACTGCCTTAGCTATGTTGCGTAAGTATATTAGTAATTTTGTCTTTTTTATATTTATAATTTTTTACAAATTAGTATACGCTATAATTAATAGCTATATTAAATACTTTTATAAGCTTTTCTTACTTAATGCGTTTAAAACCTAGTAGCACTAAAATTAGAATGCTTAGAACTAGGCTTTTAGGACTATTGCTTAGCTCTTCTTTAAGTCTTATTATTACAATAGATGTAATAATTAACTATAATTATTTAATTTTAGTTGTAGTAGTTGCATAGTAAGTAGAGATATAGAAATATTACTATATTATAGCTAGTGTGGCCTGTACGCCCCTACTAAAGCTAACTAAAAATTAATTTTTTTTTTATATATAGACACCCTACTAATTATTACTTACTAATAATACACTCTAGCACGTTATATTATAACAGCTTTTTATTATATTTACTTGCGCATGTTATTACTGCAAAAATAATTAATAATAATTTTATATACTTACTACAAATTTTAATAACTTTATAACTACTATAATAGCATGTACTAAGCAAACTGCGCAAGCTTTAACTAGTAGCAAGGCGCCTATAAAGAATTTATAAGCAAAAGCTAGTTAAAAGCTGCCTATATTATTTGCAAAGGCTAGAGCTGTTAGAAAAAAACGTTAATATAAGCTAGATAGTAAGTTATTATAGTCTTTTATCATAGTTAAACACTAATAGAGTATAGCTATTGCGCTAAAAAAAATTAAAGAGTAGTAAAAGTTAACTAAACTATTACTGCGTAAACTCTTATTTAGCTATTTTATTTATAAAATTATATACACTTATTACTTTAATTTACGCTTTTAAGTAAAGGTAACTTATACTCTATAAAAGTTAGCTAAAGCGTTTTTAGTTAGCTATTTTAAAAGTATTGTATCTACTATTATTATATTTAAATTTTATACTAATAAATACAAACTGTAACTTTAATACTATTTATATAAAGAGAGTTACTATTTAGGCTAAAGATTTAAAGAAAATTGTTAGATAATATAAGAAGTTTAGTACTAACTTTATATTCTTGTAGCTTTTTATAAAAAGACTACATAGCAAGTAGTTAGAGTTTCTTTAGTGTATAATAATATAAAAATACTCTCTTAATTACTTTTTATACTATAATAACTAACTGTGTTAATAACTACAATATAACTACTACATGTAGTTGTAGTTAGGTTAAAGTTGTAACTAAATTAGTGCTTACTTAGCTTACCTCTTCTAATCTTACCTTTCTTGATCTTACCCGTTTAACACAGCTATTTATTACTATAAATAGCACGTAACCACAACCTAACTACAACCTAACTACAACTACAACTACTAGTCTGTGCGACCTAACTACAACTACAACCACTAGTTAGTGCGACCTAACTACAACCACAACCACTAGTTAGTGCGACCTAACTACAACCACAACCACTGGTCTGTGCGACCCTAACCTAACCTATACCCACGCGTGGGTACCCACGACCCATTTACTAGCCTAGATTTACTACTAACTTTTATAGACATAATATAGAGATAGATGCAACTTCTATTAAGAGCAACTTAAAAAAGTATAATAAGTAGATAACTACCACTATATTACCTTATTATTAAACATTTATAAGGCAGCAGACTGCCTAATTTACAAAGTAAAAAAGCTAAAGCTAAAGAAATAAGCTTTAAAGCAAGAGATACTTTACTAAAACCTCTATTAAAGCTTCTATTATTATAATAGTTGCTTAATACACTATAGCACTAAGTACAGTGTAGGCTACTTTCCTAGAAAGAGAAAAAGTAAGTAGGCAAAAAACTAGAATACTGCTAAGAATAAAGTTATACTAATAAAAGTAGACTTAAAACAACTTTAAAAAAAGTATAAGATACTAATAGTTAGACAAAGTAGTTACTTACAACTATATTTATATATAGTTAGAACATGTAGGCGCTTATAGATAATAAGGCTACATAAATAATAATTTCTCTACAAGTAGTAGAGAAATATAAAATACTAGATTAAGTTAAAAAGAAACTAATCTTAATAGTGTTAGCTAATAAGAAACTTATAAGATATAAAAATAACATGTTATAGTTAAAAACAAAATTAATAAAGCTATAAATAGCAGGTATAGAGTGCTGTATAAATATTAATATAATAAATCTAGAAGAACTAGACATGTTAATTAGTTATAATTAGCTTAACGCATATAACCCTGCTATTAATAAGTAAATAAAGACAATACTTAAAAGAGAACTTATATATAAAGTTGCTAGAGTATACAAAAAAATATGCCTAATAAATTAAAGCTTAACTTAGAATAGAAAATTTAGCAAAGTTTTGCTATATAAAATTAAAAAAATTTATGTAAAAAACTCTTAGAAGATAAAAGTTATTTAAATAAAGTAAGTTACAACTACTAAAAAAAACTTTTACTACTAAGAATACTAAAAGAGTATTATACTAACAAGTTTAGAGAACTTTTTAAGAAAAATAAGGCTATAAAGCTAGTTAACTATTAAGATTAAAATTATAAGATTATTCTAAATAATAAAGCTAAGCTAAGCTTAGGACTAATATACCTAATATTGCCTAAGCATAATGTAGAGCTAAAAATTACATTTAGAAGAATCTAAAAAAAGGATTTATTGAACTAAAATTAAGCCTAATAGCCTTACCTATTTTATTTATAAAAAAGCCTAATAAAAAGTAGCAACTGTGTGTTAACTTTAAAAGGTTAAACAGCGTAATGTAGAAGAACTAATATTCTCTACTATTAATAATAAAGCTTATAGATTAACTCTAGAGAGCTAAGTAGTTTACAGAATTTAATATTTCAATTCTTTTTTACTAAATTAAAATTTAAAAAAGTTATTAGTAAATAATAGCGTTTAAGATAAAGTATAAACTATTTAAATATATAGTTAACGTGATTCACAAGCGAGTCGGCCACCTAAGCGAGTCGGCTACACCCCACTAACGCGTCGACGTTAAGACGATATCACGCACTTTTATTACAGTTAATAAACTATTATAATATACTAAATTAATTATTAGAATTGCTACTATTACTTGCACTATCTATCTTAACTGCGCAGGTACAAGCGTTGTGTCTAGTCTGCTTATAACGCCCGCACCGCCTTTCTCTTTACACCCTCTTTAACGCACTCTTGCTATTACTACAACTACTACTTGCCTGTTTAGCTAATACTTTTTGTATCTCGCTAACTATAAGAGTCTTCTCTGTCTATACATACTGCCTCTTACAGTTCTTATGCTTATTTACTATGTTAAGGGCCTTTTAAAAAGTAGCTATCTTCTTACGTAGTAATATTATTTTATATACTATTTATTGCGCGCCTTTACTTAGCTGCATAACTTTCTTGTTAAGTAAACTTGTAGAAAACTTAAAGTAATTTCTTACTTTCTATTAAATAAGAGTACTTTAAGCCTTAACTTCGCGGGCGTTGCGTAGTGTCCTTGCCTCCTAGGCGTCTACCTATTGCAGCAATTAGGTTAGCGTCTACAATACTATATTAAGCTTTAATAGCACAGCCTCTAAGTTATATAGGACTAGACTAGCGCCTCTAAACTTTACTTATATATTCTTCTTTATAAACGTTTGCTTAAAAGCTACTTTAAAGGCTAGTAGGAAGGTCTCTTTGCTAATATAGTAGGTGTAGTTGCGTGCTAAGCCTAAAACTATGTTACTATACGCGCGCTTTAATAGCAAAAAGTAGGCAATATTAAAAAGCTATAGTAGGTGCAAAGAGTAGGCAGGCATGTAAGAAAGAATAATATTTTTTTTCTTACAGCAATTTAAAAAATTAATTAAGTAATAGCTTTTATAGCTGTTAATTATTAGTATTTAGTACCTCCTAATAGTATAGCGTCTAATATACTCTTTAAAGTAATTTAACTAAGTAAGCCTTAGCTAATTATTTGTTTAGCTGTTAGGGCTAACCTTAAGGACTTAATTAGAAGGCAAATTTTTAAACTAGACGTTAATAAGTACCTTGCCTACAAAGATAACAAAGGGAGGTATTTAGCAACTTAACGCGCCTACGCCTTAGATTATAGTAACTTACTTATAGTTGTCTAGTTGCATCTACTTCTTTTTTCTATATCTTTTTAAGGCTGTAATTACTATTTATAATACAATCTTGCCTATTATAAAGCTAATTTTATTAAAGTTATAGATAGTACTATTTACAATACCCTACTTCTTCTTTGTTAACTTAACTAAGTTAAACTAGCGCTAGATAGCCGCTAGGTCCTTGCAGGCAGCTTGCTAGTAATTATAAGAACAGCTCTAGCGCGTATAGAGCTCTAGAGTCCTTTTAATAAAGTTATTAACCTAGTTCTTGCTAACAGAGTTACTAGCGCGCTTATATAAGAGTTTATTAGCTATTACTTAAATATTAGCCTTTGTAGGCGCAAATCCTTGCGTAGACTCTTTAAGGATACGCTTAACTATAGCCTCCTCTTCTAGCTTGTTTAGGCACTTTAAGTTCGCTTAGCAGTCGCGTTAAGGGCGCTTTCTAGCGCGTTAGTCTTGTATAGTTATTTAAAAGACGTTATAAATAAAGGCAGCTGCTCTAATACTTTAAACGCGTTAGTAACTAATATTCAAGATTGCAAGTTGTACGTTAGATTTAGTTAAAGTTTGTTAGATTTGTTGTAGTTGAGGCATTACGTGTTATTGTGTTAATGTTAACGCGTTAGTAGGGCGTGGCCGACTCGCTTAGGTGGCCGACTCGCTTGTGAACCACGTTATGCCTTTTAGATTAATAAATGCACTAGCAACTTTTTAATTAGTTATTAATAACGCACTTTACAAATACCTTAGAATTTTTATTATAGCGTACTTAGATAATATACTAGTGTACTCTATTTAGATGCTTAAAGAACATATTAAGCATGTTAAGAAAGTGCTTAGGAAGCTTAAAAATTACAAGCTGTACTTACAGCTAAGGAAGTACAAATTCTATGTTAAGAAGATAAAATTTCTAAGCTTTATAATATTTATAGAAAAGAGTAAAAATAAACCTAAAGAAAAGTGCAGCTGTACAGAAATAGCTAATACTTAAATTAGTTAAAAACATGTAATTCTTTTTGGAATTGGCTAACTACTACTAGAAGTTTATTAAAGATTACTTAAAGATTACTACACCCCTTTCTAAGATTATAAAGAAAGAAATAGAATTTACTTGAATTGAAAAATAATAAAAAGCGTTTAATTAGATTAAACAGACATTTCTTAAAGCACTTATAACGTGTTTCATAAGCGAACCGGTAACCCAAGCGAGCCGGTAACGCGAAATCCCCGCAAAATTTCAATAAAACAGGTGACTATTACAATTGCTGCATCTATGTGATAAGTAAGCTAGGAAACTTTTAGGAAATTTAACTGAGTAGTTGTAGAGATAGACTACTTGTACCCCTGTAAGACCCTGTAAAACCAAACAACTAAGTATATCTCTTTTAATATTAAAGCTAGAGTTTTTATATCCTAACAGCTTGTTTTTTGTATAGATGCAGCAATTGTGTTAGAATTTTAGAGAATTTTACCTTGTTGTTGTTGAGAAATAGTCACCTGTTTTATTGAAATTTTGCGGGGATTTCGCGTTACCGGCTCGCTTGGGTTACCGGTTCTTAACATAAATACTTTTAACCTAGCTTAGCTAATATAACAAGGCAACGCAGCAGGTACATCAAAAATAGTAATGCTATTATAATAAGCAAAGTATAAAAAAGGCTAAAGACAGAAATACTTAAAAGAGAAAGTAAAATAGCTTTTTCAAAAGAAAACGCTAGAAGTGTTATAACAACAAGGCATATCTCTAATACAGAAAAGTTAGACACTTCGCCTAAGACTATAAGGAAAAACTAGTTAAATAAATAGCTATTAAAATTAAGATAATTAGACAAGGAATGCTATACCTAGGTTAAACAGAACTAAATAACAACTTAAGAAACTTAAACTTTTACTAAAAAGCTTGCTTAATAAATAGCTACAAGATTATACTATAATAAAAACTAAACAACAAGATTCCTACTCTAAGCAAACTTAGGCTAATAAATTAAAAAGTTAAGATAAAGTTGTGCTAAAATAATTAGCAAACAACTAATATTAAGTATACAAAACAACAACGTACTACGCTAATAAATATATAATTTAAGAAAGAATTATAATTACTAGTAAGAACGCTAAGAAAGTTAAGTATTAAGCAATACACTAACAACCTTACTTTAATAATCTAGTAGCTAAAGTTAAAGACTAAGAAGCTAAAAAAGTAAAAAGTACTAAGAAGTATAAAAAGTTGTATTAGTATAACAACTTTATTTTTAAGGTATCAAAGGTGGTGGTTGTTGTTGTAGTCAAAATGGGTTTTCCAAAAAAGTGAAAAGCAGCTGCCCTCTACTTTAGTATAACTACAAGCTTAATTGCAAGTTCTATAAAAAGAATAAGAAAGAGTGCAAAGCAGACTAAGACTAGTGCTACTACTTAACTTACAAGTAGATAAGTGCCTAGTAAACAAGTATTACCTGTATAAACTTAAGAAAGTAGAAATCTACTACTAACTTCTATAGACGCAATGCAGAGATAGATGCAACTTCTATTCATAGTAACTTAAAAAGGCATAATAGATAGATAACTATCACTATATTACTCTATTATTAAACATCTATATAGCAGCAGACTGCCTAATTTACAAAGTAAAAAAGCTAGAGCTAAAAAGACAAGCTTTAAAGTAAAAGATACTTTATTAAAACTTCTATTAGAGCATTTATTATAATAATAGTTGCTTAATATACTATAGCACTAAGTAGAGTGTAGGCTACTTTTCTAAAAAGAAGAAAAGTAAGTAGGCAAAAAACTAAAATACTGCTCAAAACAAAGTTATACAAGTAAAGGCATACTTAAAACAACTCTAAATAAAGTATAAGATACTAATAGTTAAGCAAAGCAGTTACTTACAACTATATTTATATATAGTTAGAACATATAAGCGCTAATAAAATAGTAAAGCTATATAACTAATAATTTCTCTATAAGTAGTAAAGAAACACAATATACTAAACTAGGTTAAGAGAGAACTGTTCTTAATAGTACTAGCTAATAAAAAACTTATAAAATATAAAGATAGCATAATATAGTTAGAGACTAAATTAATAAAGCTATAAATAGCAGGCATAAAGTGCTAGAGGAATATTATTATAATAGATCTAGGAGAACTAAACATATTAAAAAGTTATAATTAGCTAAATGCACATACCTCTGCTATTAATTAGTAAATAAAAATAATACTTAGAAGAGAACTTTAACATAAAGTTGCTCAAGTACGTAGAAAAATACGCCTAATAAATTAAAGCTTAACTTAAAATAAAAGATTAAGCAAAATCTTACTATATAAAATTAAGAAAATTTATGCAAAAGACACTTAAAAAATAAAAATTATTTAAATAAAGTAAGTTATAACTATAAAAGAAGAACCTTTACTACTAAGAATACTAAAAGAGTATTATACTAACAAGTTTAGGGAACTCTTTAAGAAAAACAAGGCTACAAAGCTAGCAAACTATTAAAATTAAAATTACAAGATTATTATAAATAATAAAGCTAAGCTAAGCCTAGAACTAATATACTTAATATCGCCTAAGCATAATACTAAGCTAAGAGACTATATTTAAAAGAATCCAAAGAAGAGATTAATCTAACTAAAATTATGCCTAATTGCCTTACCTATCTTATTTATAAAAAAGCTTAATAAAAAGTAGTAACTATGTATTAACCTTAGAAGGTTAAACAGCGTAACGTAAAAGAACTTATCTCTTACTACTAATAACAAAGCTTATAAATTAACTTAAAAAAGCTAAGTAGTTTATAAAATTTTAAATTTAAAAAGAATTTTACTAAATTCAAATTAAAGAAAGTTAAAAGTAGATAATAGCATTTAAGACAAAGTAGAAACTATTTAAATACATAGTTATGCCTTTTAAATAAGTAAATGCACTAGCAACCTTTTAATTTGTTATTAATAACGCACTCTATAAATACTTTAGAATCTTTGTTACAGCGTACCTAAGTAATATACTAGTATACTCTAGCAGAACGCTTAAAGAACATATAAAGCATATTAAGAAAGTGCTTAGGAAGCTTAAAGATTACAAGCTGTACCTGCAGCTAAGGAAGTGCAAATTATATATTTAAAAAAAAAATTCCTTAGCTTTATAATATCTATAAAAGGAATAAAAATAAATCTAAAAGACATTACAGCTATATTAGAATAGCTAACACCTAAAACAGTTAAGGACGTGCAATTCTTTTTAAAATTTACTAACTACTATTAAAAGTTTATTAAAGATTACTTAAAGATTACTACACCCCTTTTAAAAATAAAAAAAAAGATATAAAACTTACTTAAAATAAAGAATAAGAAAAAGCTTTTAATAAGATTGAATAAATACTTTTTAAAGCACCTATACTAAAGATGTACAACCTAAAATAAGAAACGCAAGTTAAGACTAACACGTTAAATTACGCACTTAGAGCTGTATTATTACAGTAATGCAAAAATACAAAATAAAAACTAGTGTTTTACTATTTGAGAAAGTTCTATAAAGTAAAACTTAATTATAATATTTATAATAAGAAACTACTAGGAGTAGTTAACTCTTTTAAATAGTAAGAAGTCTGTTTGTTGAAACTAGTACACTAGATTAAGGTTTTTACTAATTACTAGAACTTAGCAGAGTTAAAATAATAAGAAAACTTAAATAACAATAAGTTTAATAAGTTAAGATATTAGCTTAGTTTAACTTTAAAATAATACACCGCGCTAGAATACTTAACAGAGTAGTAGATACTCTAAGTAAGAAATTTAACTTACGTAAAGAAAGTTACAAGGAACTACATAATGCTATATTTAGAAAAATACTAGATCGCAGTCTATAATATAACTAGCTAGAACTAGCTAAGGTAGCTATAGTAGCTAAGCAGGTAAAAACATTACAATAGCAGTAGTAGTAGAGAGTAGCTAACTAGTAGTTTAAGCCTAAAGAAAACAGCTCTAATAAACTACTATAAAATAAATAAAAGTACTAAAATATAGTTTAAGGAAATTAAATATATGTATCTCTACATATAAATTTAAGTCTTATTAAAGAACTATATAAGTTTCTAAAATATAGACATACAGTGATTAAAAAAATAGTTAAGCGACTATCTAAAGTGTTTACAATACTACGCTTATAAGTTAAAGTACAGAATATATTAAGCAACTGTTTAGCATATTACTAAAATAAGCTTAAAAGATATAAGCCTTACAGCCTGTTACAACCCTTATAGCTACTAAAAAACTATAAAGTAGTATAATAATAGACTTTATAGTCAAGCTTCTAGAATTATTAAAACTAAAATTAGCTTAACTTTAAAACACTATTCTAGAAGTTGCTAATTAATTAACTAAGGTAGCAAAGTTTGTGCCTATAAAAAAAGCTATTACAGTAGAAAGCTGCGTATATAAAGTTATAAAAGTACTAGTGTTAAAGCATAAAATACTTAAAGAGTTTATTACTAATTATAATAAACTGTTTACGTCTAAGTATTAAGACATATTTCTAGCAAAATTAAGTGTAATGAAAAAGCTATTAACTAGCTTTTACCCTAAGACAGATAGCTAGACAAAACAAACAAACTAAATACTAGAATAGTATCTAAAAATATACGCTAATAAGCTATAATATAACTAAGTTAAACTCTTGCTAATAGTATAATTAGCTTATAATAGTATAAAGTTAGTAACTACAAAGCACTTGCTACACTACGTATACTATAGATATTAGCTAGCTGCTTATTAAAATCTAAAGAATATTAAAAGTATTGCAGTAGGCGTAAATAATAAAGCCTGCTTAATATAAAAGCTATACAGAAAATTAAGTAGAAATATAGCTTATAAGAGCTTTATAATAGCTAAGGCAGCTAATAAGTAAAAAATAAAGAGGCTAACTTTTAAAAAGAGCAACAAAGTTTTTCTATTATAATAAAACTTAAAAACTAAGCAACTAAGCAAGAAACTAGATAACTTTTAAGTAAAACTATTTAAAATTCTAGAGAAAATAAGTAATATAAACTATAAACTCTAATTACTACTAAGTATATGTGTTTACTCTATCTTTTACAAAAAACTTCTAGAAAGAGCACCTCTAGATGCTAAGCTAGCTACTAATATAGAGCTTAAAGACAACAAGTATAAGGTTAAAGGGATTAAAGACCTACAAAAAATTAGTTGTTAGTAGAAATACTTTGTTAAGTAGCAAAAATAGCTAAAATGCTAAAACACTTAAAAACTAAAAGAAAATTTAATAAACTATAAGCTACAGGTACTAAAGTACTACTAAAGACACTTAGAAAAAAAAAGAAATAGGTTCTTAAAAAAAAAGTAGTTAAAAAAAGAATTAAAAAAAGCGTTAGCCTATAACTAGCTTAAGTTAGTTAACAGTTTAAGTAGCAATAATTTAGTTACTAAAAAGTCTGTACTAAAGGTAGAGTTTTCTTTAGCTTACTCCTTTGTACAATCTTAAAGATTTAGAATAGCAAGATCTTAATTAGTAAATAATTGCTCTTGCGCCTTAGTCTCTAGAAGCTCTAGCTTGCTTTAAGCTAACTAAGCCTCTAGACGCGTAACTTTAAAGTAGGCTAGTAAAAATGCTGACAGTTGGGTCTGACTAATCAGAACACCAGAACCTTCGCACCTGCGCATCGCTGCGAGTTTTTGAGATATTAAGCTAAGAATTTTACAGCCTATTTATTGGGGCATATTTGACCTTATATACAAATTTCACGTATATATCTCTTGTATTCGTGGCGATGCGGAGGTGCGACGGTTTTGGTGTTCTGATTAGTCAGACCCAACTGTCAGCATTTTTACCAGCCTACTTTAAAGTGCTTTTTATACTTTTTGCGCTAAACCTTTTTCTACTCTTCTTTAGAAATAAACAAACTACACTCCGCCTTAATAGAAATACAACTAGCGTAATAGCTAGTTGCAGTATTTATGAAATCATAAAGGTTCTTTGCCTTATACTGCTTACAACAAAAAGCTATCTCTAGACTTAGCTCTTTTATATAATTGGTACAAGTATAACGCTTAGAAGTAGAGTTCTACAGGCAAGAACAGCAAGAAGACAGAACTTTAGGCATAGTTAGGAAGGCGTAGAGAGAAACAAGCGTATAACACAATAGGCATACTAAGACCTTATATATAGCTAGCAACTTAACACGCAGCATAAGAAAACAACAATCTAAGGTATTAAGACAATACGCCTAAGAAGGAGGATAACGTTACAAGTAACAAGAAGGATTCTCTCCTTAACGTATAAGTAATAGTTAAGGGTTAACTAGCCTTTACGCTAGAAGGTAATAATCCGCGCGGGGCGCTAATTACGTAATTACTATTCTGCTAAGGCTAGCTATTTAGGATAGCTATACATAAAGAGATAGCAGCGCTATTATATACCTCTCTCTTAGAAAGAATATACAGGATAGTAGAACAAAGGCAATAGGTATAAGAATATGTTAGATCTTATTATTACACTTGTTGTAGTTAACTTAAATAGTTTATCTTTTACACAAATTGTTAACTAGTTATTTTATTTTTTATAGAATTAGTATTGTTTACTTTTAGTTAACATTAATAACTCTTTTCTACTTGAAATCACTCCTACAATACCTCACAGACTACCGCATACATTAGCCTCGCCTTAGTACGGACCGAGTCTAGATAAGTGTAGACCAACCCCGTGTAACACTAATGCGATCTTAGTAGTTTTTAATTAAATACTTTAAAGCCTTTTTTAGATCTTTAACTAGCTTCTCTAAGGGCAAAGGAGTTTGATAAAACCTGCTAAGGGCGTCTAAATTAAACCTTTCAGCAATTTTGTAAAAATAAGTGTCGTGTAGTAGCAATATTATGTGCTTCTTACAATCTCTTATAATCCTCAATTTTAGAAACTAGCTTGCCTGTTTTATATTCTTAACCTTGTAGGTGTCTTCAATAGATTTTAGGAGCTTATAAGTTCTAGTTTAGTAAGTTTAATAATATATAAGAAGTATATTATCTATATAGAAAATTAGAATGAGCGCACAATTCTGTATAAAGAAAATACACAGCTCCTCAGCTAAGGCTTGTAGGCTAAGCTTCTTTAGAGTGCTTAAAAACTTATTATACTATGTTGGAGATTAAGCTACTTAGCTGTTTCTCCACAGAATCCAGGTGCTCAAAATTACACCTGGAATCTACAATCAACCTACGATCAATTGATTACTAGAAGCTATTACGCTACTAGTACCACTTATCATTGTTATCAATTGACATAGACTGTAGTTTGGCTTGTAGGTAGAAACCAAGAGAGAGTTCTTAAGAGAGAACAATAAAAATTGCAATAAGTAACTGCATAATATAAGTCAGTTCAGCACTCTCTTCCTCTAGTCTCTATTTATTTCTCTTATTCTTATCGTTCTACTTCTGCCTCCTCTTCAATCTCTATCAGGTTATAAGCCTAGATTAGGCTTCCTCTGAGTCTACTACAAACAAGTAGAAGGCAGAGACCTCTACCTCTGAGTTGATAGTAGAACAAGCAGCAACAGGTCATGAGCCCGGAGCTTA
Source organism: Alternaria gansuensis (assembly GCA_009289805.1). Taxonomy (NCBI): domain Eukaryota; kingdom Fungi; phylum Ascomycota; class Dothideomycetes; order Pleosporales; family Pleosporaceae; genus Alternaria; species Alternaria gansuensis. The sequence goes on from WBOK01000133.1 coordinate 50,778, forward strand.
AATCAGCAACATACTATAATATTAGCAAGTCTTGTAAGCTATATAAGGCTCTCTTAAGCTTAACGCATTTGCTTATGCGCTTGTAACTGTTTAGTAGGTTACACAGAACTATTGTTTTATTACTAATATTAGTGTTAAGAAACGCGCTTACTATGTTAAGCTACTATATCTCTATATTAAACTTAGCTGTAATTGTAATTGCAAGCTTAAAGAATCGCGCAGCTAGTGTTACTGCGTATATGAAGTGTAGTAAGTCTTTTACTTAAAAGTCTCCTCTTACTATAAGACGTGCTTGATCTTTAAAAGAGTAGCTATTCTTATTAAGTTTGTAGGTAAATACCTATTTAAGAAGGAGAGGCTTAGAGTTCTCTAGAATATCTTTTTCTATCTAGGTGCCTTTTAAAAGAAGAGTATTAATCTTATTTTTACCTTCCTATCTACATAGAGTTCTATATTAGGAACTATAGAGATCCTATTATTTATTTAGAAGTTTTAGGAGATTATTAAAGAATGTTTAAAATTAATTAGCCTTTCTAAGAGCTGCTGCTGTTACAGCATAAACTGTAATTAGCTTATTATTAGTTTCTTAAGGCTAAGAGAATAGCGCCTTAAGTTTAGAAGCCTTTAAGAGGTTATATAATAGGTAGTTCACGCCTATACCTCCTACATTAGGACTGCGTTAGTCTTTATCCTTTAGCCTTAAGAAGCTTCTTGTAAAAAGTCCTTATACCTTCTTTTTATAAAGTCTCTTTGCTAGAGAGTTCTAAAAGGCTCTAGTTAGTGTTGTAAAAATTTTAGCATCGCGCTAGGCGTCTTTAGAAGCAATTTTTACTCTTTTTTAAGACTATAAGAGTCTTTGCGTGCTTATTAAGCTTAATCTACTAGTAGTTTGCAATTTCTAAAAGCTAAGCAGCTTATTGCTACTACTTGCAGCCCTTTAAGCTATAGTGCTCTACTCTAGCATTTGCGCTCTTAGTAAAAAAAGCGCTAGTATTACTTTAGGCATTAGTAGCTATCCTAAAGGACCTTTCTACCCTGCACAAATTCTCTCAAAAGCGTTAACTTAACGCTTCTTACGTGCTTTTAGCGTACTACCTACTAGAGATTGTATAAGGCCTTTTATAGTCTCTATTATTAGCTAATTGCTTGTTAGCTATAAGGCCTCCTGTGTTATTACCTATGCTTCACTTATAGTAGTAAGCTAATTAAGTACTTCTCTAGCCTTACTAATTTTGTTTTTATTTAGCAGGTTTACTAAAAGGATAGTGTCCTGCCTAGGCAGCTTATAAGCTAGTCTCTAGTAGTATAGCATCTTGTTAAACGTAACGTTGCGCGTTGCAATAACTTAGTTAAGCGCTAAAACCTAGATATAGTATATGTTAGAGGCTCTATAGCCTACCAAGTAACTATTATAGCTCTTAAGAAGAGTCTTAAAGCTCTTCTTTTATCTTCTAGCTGCTTTATTCTTGTTTAATGAATCATCGTGGCAGCTGTAGGCATATATACTACTCTAATTTAGTTTTTCATTAGCTGTAAGGCTTTTAAAAGGCTTAGGCTTATAGTACTTAAAGTACCCCCTACTCTATTTCTTAAGGAGCTTATTTAGTAATCGTAAGCTATGCGCGTAAGAAATACTTATATTATAAAGCTATGCTGTAGCCTTAACTATTTCTAGGTAGAGTTTTTGAGACAAGTTTGCGCTTGCTCTTATTTTAATTAACTTAGGTATTAGCTCTTAGCCTGCTTATTTAGCAGCTCTATTAGGTTTATGTATATTTAGTAGAGAAGGCTTAATAGTAATACTGCGATCTTTTCACTATGTTTAGTATTGTAACGTCCTTCTTTAAGGGAGCATCAAAAGATTGTTATCTTATGCGATTTTTATAATCTAGAGTAGGCTAGTAAATAGGTATAGGTTGGGTTGTGGTTGGGGTCTGACGTAAGCTAACCCAACCCTAACCCAACCTATACCCACGCTAATTACGCTTTAGCGTAGGTATAGGTTGGGTTAAAGTCGCACTAACTAGTAGTTGTAGTTGTAGTTAGGTCGCACTAACTAGTGGTTGTAGTTGTAGTTAGGTTGCACTGACTAATAGTTGTAGTTGTGGTTACACGCACAGACTGTGTATATAGGTTAAGTTGTAGTTGTAGTTATAGTTAGGTTGTAGTTACGTGCTATTTATAGTCATAAATAGCTGTGTTAATTAAGTTAAAAATAAGTAAGATTAGGAGAGGTAAGCTAAGTAAGCACTAATTTAGTTACATAGTCTATGCGATGCGACCTAACCACAACTATAATCTAACCTATACCTAGGCTAGTAAATAGGTTGTAGGTACCTACGCGTAAGTATAGGTTAGATTGTAGTTATAGTTAGGTCGCACAGACTAGAGTTAGGTTATAGTATTTAATATTTATTACTAGTTAGAGTTAGGAGATAGTTAAAACTTTATTACTATAGTTAATTGTAGAGAGTCCTTTTCTATAAGCTTATCTTCTACTGTTTCCTTCTCTAAACTATATGTACTATCTCTAGGCGCTAAGAGCTTAAATATATTATTAATCTTATTATATAGTGCTTTAAGGCCTATATTTTTATTTTGTATAGAAATTTCTTGCGCCTTTAAATTTAGGGAGATAGTATTTTTAAAAACTATAATTTACTATATAGTTAAAGCTAGAAAGAAATACCTTTAATTGCTAATAATATTGTTTATAGCGTTAAAAACGCGCTTAATACTAATACTAGTAATTAGAATTGCTAATATATCTTTTGCAACTTAAAAAAGCTAAAAATAAATATTTTTATTTTGTTACTACTACTTTAAAATATTAAATTATGTTTCTAATTTAATACAAAAAGTGCTTAAGTAAAATTCTTCTTCTTATTAAGTAAGGCTTTTTATTTGTTCTTTTTTTTATATAAAAGATGTTTAACTTAAAGTAGAAAAGCTGTTAAAAGGTAATTAAAAAGTAGGCTTTTAAAACTATTTATAGCTAAGTATCCTTTTTAAAAAAAAAGTAAAGACTAGTATTTAATTTGCCTCTCTACTATTATTATATTAATTAAAATAGTTAAAAAACTATTTATAATAGATATGCTTGTCTTAAGGTTTCTATGTAGAATCCTAGTTAGCTAATTAGCACTTTTCTATAATAATAAATAATAATAAATATACTTTATATATAGTAAGCTTTTAAGTTAGATCTAAAATAGCTACGTAGTTAAATAAAAACTTTTACTTAGCTAAAAGTTTTATGTAGTACTTGCTTAGTATTACTTTTTTCTTATTTATAGTAGCTTATACTATTATAAGCTACTTTAAAGTACAACTTTTTACATCTTTATTAAAATTATTAGATATTAAGTTTATAAAATTAAAAAGACAGTTATATATAAGCTAGATATATTAAACTTAAGGCTTTTAGTTTTTACTTAAAAAGCTTATAGTATTTTTAACTTACTTAAGCATCTCTGTAAATACTTTAATATAGTACTACTTAATAAAGAATAGTTAGAAACACTTAAGGTTGTAATAGTTAATCTCTTTTATATTATTATTAGAGTTAATAATAATATAAGTACTTTTTTCTATTACTATTTTTTATACCAGCTATTTATTAATATATTTTAAGAGCTTAAGCGCGCGCTTATATATATTATTTATTAAGTTTTATTAAGTCTTTATATAATAAATAATAAAAGTTGTTTTCTTAGTAGTAAATATTGTTAAGTAGCAAGGAATTGCTTATACTATTATAGTAACGCGTTAATAGTAGTATAAATAGCTTAGATCTAAATAGTAGTAAGAATATAATAATTAAACATAATAAAAGTATAAATACCTTGTAAAGTATATTTAGAAAGAACATTTTATATTTAATTTCTTTAATATATTGCCTGTATAAGACCTTCTTAGGTCTAACCTTTATAGTAGTAGCTAGTTAGAGATGTTAAATTATATCTTAAACTACTAAGTTAATAATATAAGCTAGGTCTAAGATAGAGTTTTCTAAGGCGCTCTAGCTAATATTTTTATTTACTAATATTAATTAAATTTTTTAAACTAAGTACTGTATTATTGTTAGCATTATTGCAAGTAATAGCTAGAAGGCAAGACTTAGTATTAGTATTTAAAAGTACACGTAGTACTTCTATAGCTATTAAAATTCTAGTATATTGTCCGCGTATTAGTATAAAATTAAGTAGTTTTTCTTAAAATTGCTAGTTTAGTGTTATATAGTAACTCTTAACTACAAAAAAGCTAAAATAATTAGCTATAGACTATATATTTAGTATAATTAAAATCTTAGTTGTAGAGCCTAAGTTGTTAAAAAAAGAGGCTTTTACTTTATTAAACTAGTTTTAAAAAATTAACTTAAGTTTATAATAAGTAATTATTATAGTTTAAGGCCTTAAGAATTAAAGAAAGCGCTTAAATAATAGCTGCTTAATAGTTTAAAATAGCTAATTACTATTAATAACTACTTAAACAAGCTCTTTCTTAAAGGCATTTTAGGTATATTTAGGTATTAAAGTAAGTATACTACTTTTTTAAAGTTAAGTATATATAGAGTTTATTATGCGCAGACTATTGTAAATAAGAGTTAAAGTACTCTAATAATTAACTATATTTATATAGTTTATAAGGTGTTTAGTCTCTATTCTTATTAACCTTAGGTGTTGCAGGATTATGCCGCAGTTAAGACAGAATATATAAAGGCAGCTAGTTGCAATATAGGCAGCTTCTCTAAACTTTAGCTAAATGCTACTAGTGCAGGTAGCACAGTTCTAGCAGGGAGATTTACTGTCTAGATTTTAAGCCTAGCTAGCTGTACTCCACTACTTATTTTAATTAGTTACAATTTTATTTCTTCTTTCTTCCTGCATAGCTTCTTAAGGTAGGTACATTAACAGATCTAACTTCTTCCGCTCTTCTTCCTAAATAACCTAGTGTCCGCTTATTTGGAATTGGTAAAGGTTTTGTAAAAGCTTATAGATGTGTTTGGCTATAATGTGTGTGTAAACAGCGTTTAGTTTAAGAATGTAATAAAAAGCTGTAATAAATTGTTGCTAGGCTAGTAAAAATGCTGACAGTTGGGTCTAAATAATTAGAACACCAAAACCTTCGCACCTCCGCATCGCCACGAATACAAGAGATATATACGTGAAATTTGTATATAAGGTAAAACATGCCCTAATAAATAGGCTGTAAAATTCTTAGCTTAATATCTCCAAGACTCGCAGCGATGCGCAGGTGCAAAGGTTTTAGTGTTCTCATTAGTTAGACCCAACTGTTAGCATTTTTACTAGCCTAATTGTTGCAATTGCTAACTTACAGCACATAAATGTTTGCTCTACAACTTTAATAGTACACAGGCTATAGTTCTTTAGTAAACGCGTGTGCAGCTAAATTAAGATTAACTTGTCTCTCTAATTACGTACTATGTTAGGCGCTTTTTTATTAGACTTTATTGATTTAAAGGACATTAGAATAAAAGCAGTATAGTTATAAAGTTATGCAATAAATATTATATTATATAAATTATGTCAATTAGCTGTAATAAGCACTAATTAATGCTAATAACTTAGCAAGGAAATACTACTGTAATTAATTTAAAAAGCCTTTAAAGTCTATAAATTTGCTAGAATCTATATTTTTATTTTTATTTTTGTTTTTAATTTTAGCCTGTAATTCCTGCTACTGCTCTTTAGTCTTATACTTATCCTTACATTAATTATAGTACGCATTAATATTAAAATTATTATTAACCTCTTCTTTGCATTAATTGATATTGTGTTCCTTAATACATAGCTTGTCGCTGCGTAAAATAGTATTATTACTAAGTCCTAATAACTTGTATACTAACAGAGGCTTTAATAGTTTATACTAGTTAGTAAGTATACGTAATAAAAAAATATATTAAACTTACTTTTAATCTTTATTAGTAGTAATAGCTAACTTTTTTAGACTTATATTTTTAACTAAGTCTTACTATTTCTTCTTAGCTTATTTGCTTTTAAAAGTATTAGTGCAAAGCTTTGCTAATTTGTTATTATAAGTGCAACGCATAATCTTTTTAAAAATACTACTAGAGCTAAAAATTTAAGTATATATATAACTCTAGCTGCTGTTGTTTAAGCTCTTTATTGCCTACGCCGCTTTGTCTAAAACTCTTGTATACTGCCTTATATTAACTTTTTAGTATGCGTCTTTCTATTTTTTATAGATTTAATTAAAGGTTGTCTGTAGTTACTTACTTATATATATAAGCACAACTCTATAATAAATAATAGTAATAACTTACTACTCTTTTAGGCGTTATATTACTTTTAGTTAAGTACTTTTAATACTACTTTTATTATTTTTTTACGCCTTTTTATACTTGTATTCTTATATTATTTTATGCCTTCTATTTTTTTTTTTAATTAGTATATTGTAGCGTAATTAGCTATATATACATTTTGTAAGGCCTTTATCTTAAAATTAAATTAAGCTACCTAACCTCTTTGCGTAATAGCTTAAGAACTAGAGCTTAACAATTTCTTTATTAAGACTTTTAAATTTATAAAGTAACTTTTCTTTAAACTACTTTAGCCGTGTTGCATAAGTATATTATTAATTTTATTTTATTTATCTTTATAACTCTTTATAAATTAGCATACGCTATAATTAATAGCTATGTTAAATACTTTTATAAGCTTCTTCTACTTATTATGTTTAAAACCTAGTAGCACTAAAATTAAAATACGCGGAACTAGGCCTTAAAGACTATTACTTAGCTCTTTTTTAATTATTATTATTATAATAGACGTAATAATTAACTATAATTAGTTAATCTTAGTTGTAGTTGTTAAATAGTAGGTAAAGATGTAGAAATATTACTATAATATAGCTAGTGTAGCCTATACGCCCTTACTAAAGCTAACTAAAAATTAAAATTTTTGCTATATATAAACACTACTACTAATTACTACCTACTAATAATACACCCTAGCACGTTGCATTATAATTGCTTTTTATTACGTTTCCTTGCGCGCTCTATTACTACAAAAATAATTAATAATAATTTTATACGCTTACTACAAATTTTAACAACTATACAACTACTATAATAGCGCGCACTAAGTTATATTCTTTATAAAGGTTAAGGCTATTAAGAAAAAATATTAATTTAAGCTAGGTAGTAAGTCATTACAGTCTTTTATTATAGTTAAACACTAATAGTATATAGCTATAGCGCTAAAAAAAATGAAAAAGTAATAAAAGTTAACTAAATTATTACTACGCAAACTTTTGTTTAGTTGTTTTATTTACAAGATTGCGCATACTTATTACTCTAATTTACGCTTTTAGGTAGAGGTAGTTTATACTCTTTAAGAGTTAACTAAAGCGTTCTTAGTCAGCTTTTTTAAAAGTATTATAACTACTATTATTATTTTTAAATTATATACTAACTAATAAATATAGACTGTAACCTTAATGCTATTTATACAAAGAGAGTTACTATTTACGCTAAAAATTTAAAGATAGTAGTTAGATACTATAAGAAGTTTAGTACTAACTTTACATTCTACTAGCTTTCTACAAAAAGACTACATAGCAAGTAATTAGAGTTCCTCTAGTGTATAATAATATAAAGATGCTCTCTTAATTACCTTTTATACTATAATAAATAACTATGTTAACAACTACAACATAACTACTACATGTAGTTGTAGTTAGGTTAAGGTTGTAACTAAATTAGTGCTTACTTAGCTTACCTTTTCTAATCTTACCTTTCCTAATCTCACCTGTTTAACACAGCTATTTATTACTATAAATAGCACGTAACCACAACCTAACCACAACCTAACTACAACTACAACTACTAGTCTGTGCGACCTAACTACAACCACAACCACTAGTTAGTGCGACCTAACTACAACCACAACTACTAGTTAGTGCAACTTAACTACAACCACAACTACTGGTCTGTGCGACCCAACCACAACCACAACTACTAGTTAGTGCGACCCCAACCCAACCTATACCCACGCGTGGGTACCCACGACCTATTTACTAGCCTAACACCTAGGCTGTTGTTTTCTTTAAGAAGCGCTGAGTTAATCAAAGATACAACTATATTACTTAAGAAGGCCTTTAACTTGGTCTTTAAAAAGAAAGCTTGTATTTTACTTTAACAAGCTCTTTACGCAATTCTTTGTACTAGTTAGTATAGAGATAGTCCTAAATCTGTTTAGCTTTCTTTTTACTAATAGTGTAGTTGCTTTTTGTATAGGCCTTAATTACTGCTAAGAGCGTGTAGTATTTTATAGAATTCTAGAGATACTTGCTTTCTTTATTATCTTAATATAGGCACTTATAGCCGCGTTTCTAGCCTGCGCCCTTAGGGCCTTGTGTTTTGCAAGGTTTAGAGTTTCCTAAAGTAGCGTAGGCTCATAAGAAGCTTACCTCTAAGCTGAGTAAGTTATTTAAGCGTTAGTACAGCATTCTTAAAAATACCTAACTAGTTTAGTTAAAGTTTAGATAATTAGTGCTAAGCGTTTAGTACTGCTAGTAAAAGATCTTTGTAGTGCTAGCCTAGTTAGGTGCGTATTATGTTCCTACAGCGTCTAGAAAGTCAAATACAGCTAGCGCGCCTTCTACTTTAGGGATCTTTAGCCCTTTAGCTTTTAATTAGCTTGTTTGCTACATGTTGTACTAAGCTCGAGGTTCTATAGTACTAAGCTTTGCCTTTTTAAGGCTTATATAGTAGGCTGGTAAATGGGTATAGGTTAGGTTGGGGTTGGGTCAGATCCGCACGGACCAGAACACCAAAAACTCAACCTTTACTTCTAAATAACTTACCTAATACTAGTTATATCCTAATGCAATTTCAGTTGAGGGTGCATTAGTACAAAAAGATAGATATATTCAATTTTCGTAAGATTCTGTTAACATCTTACTTAGTTATAGAGAATTAAAGCATTTAAAGCTTAATATCAAAGGCTATAGTACATAAAATTTTCTAAAAATCTAACGCAAGTATCTTCTAATACTAATGCATCTTCTATCGAGGTTGCATTAAAATATACCTAGCATTAAGCGAGTTATTTAGAAGTAAAGGTTGAGATTTTGGTGTTCTGGTCCGTAGGGATCTGACCCAGCCCCAACACAACCTATACCTATTTACCAGCCTATTACATAGTACTCTTAGTATATAACTATTTAGTTAACTGCGTCTGTTAGAGCTAGTTAATTTTTAATTACTTAATAAGCTTGTTTAACGTTTAACTAACACTGTCTATAAGTCTAATTATAATTAGAGCTAACGTAGTTCACAAGCGAGCGAGCGTATCCTCACTAACGCGTTAACGTCAACGCGATATTACGCACTTTCATTACAGTTAATAAACTATTGCAATATACTAAATTAATTATTAAAAGCGCTATTATTACTTGCTGTCGGAAACAAAATACCGACCGATCGATGAATCGCGCTCCGGCTAGAGGATACATATACTGCGACACTTGCACTATCTATCTTAACTGCGCAGGTATAAGCGTTATGTCTAGTCTGCTTGTAATGCTTACACCGCCTCTCTCCTTACACTCTCTTAGACGCACTCTTACTATTACTATTACTGCTACTTACTTGTTTAGCTAATACTTCTTATACCTTGCTAACAGTAAGAGTTTTTTTTATTTGTATATATTGCTGCTTACAGCTTTTCTGCTTATTTACTTTATCTAAAGCTTTTTAAAAGCTATTTATTTTTTTATTATAAGCGTTATTTTATATACTATTTGTTAAGCCTTTTTACTTAGCGGTGCAACTTGCTTATAAAGTAAATTTATAAAAAACTTATAGTAGTTTTCTACTCTTTATTAAATAAAAGTACTTTAAGCTTTAACTTTATACGTGTTACGTTGGCTTCGGCCTTTTAAGACAACCTTTTAATGTAACTACATATTTTGTAGACACCTTTTTGGTAAAAAAAGATTTATTACTAAGAATAGGTATCTGGGCTTATGCTCCCTTATTTAGCATTGCTAGCACGCAATTGGTGTGTCGCATGTTTAGACAGAAACAAAAATGCGCAATATCCCTCTAACTAACCCTTTTAACTAATAACTATTTACTGCTAACTATTTACTGCTAACCGCAACTTCTATTGTCCTGTTGCTATTTTAGCAGTATTGTAGTTGTAGCGTTAAGTGCCTATTCTTAGATGTAAATAAATAATAACAGCATTACTATTTATGCATAGCTCTTCTATTTTTAAAAGCAACTTATAAAATTCTTCTACTTATTAGTTTGTTTTAGCTACTTAATAGCTATTTTAATACGCTTTTACTTTTTATAAAGCTTCTTTTAAGTCTCTTTGCTAAAGTTATATTTGCGTAAAAGAAGATTGCTAAAGTAATATATTTTTACTATACTTAGACTATTAATATACGCAGTGTATATAGTGTACTAGCTAAACTAGCTTTTTATAGTTTTTATTAACACCTTAATATTTATAATACTAAACATATTAAAGATGTCTTAACTATAGTTATATTTTAACTTCTGCACTAATTTAACTACTATAAAAACTATTACTACTAGCTTCTTTTTAACTAATAAAAGTAGCTACTTAACAATAGTAAACGCTAGCTTTATAATTTACTACTATAGCTTCTAGTATAGTAACTTAGTAAAGTCTAACTTTACGAAGAAGAATAGTCTAAGTATTGTAGTATTTATATATAAGTTATTTATATGCAGTACTGTGTAGTGCAGGAAACCCTAAAAGTAAGAAGTAGTAAGCAAAGAGCTTTTATAAAAAAGTATTGCAGGCTTCTACTGCAGTAATATATATATTCTTACTTTCCTCCTCTATTTCTACCGTAATCTTATTGCTAGCTATAGGCTAGCAATTGCTGTTAAACAACGTTTTAATTAGTGTTGTTTTTTAGTACTTTTAGCAAATTTTTTTAACCTAAATTTTTGCTTAGTAGTCTAAGCTTTTCTGCTTTAAGCGCTTAGCGCGTAGACCTTATCTACTTACTGTTTAAATCTTATTAACTATACATAATCTTTTTTTTAACTTTTGTGACTAATTAGTAGAGGGTAGCTGCTTTTTACTTTTTTTGGAAACCCTATTTTGACTACAACAACAACTACCACCTTTGACACCTTAAAACTTGTTACGTAGTGTTTACGCTTTTTAAGTAGCTACTTATTATAGTAACTGTTTTAGTGTCTGTACTACTATATTAAGCTTTAATAGCACTGCTTATAAGTTATATAAGACTAAACTAGGGCCTTTAAAGCTAGCTTAAATATTCTTTTTTGCAATAAACTGCTTAAAAGCAGCTTTGAAGGCTAGCAGGAAAGTCTCTTTTCTAATATATTAGTATAGCTACGTGCTAAGCCTAAAATAGCCCTACTATACTTACACTTTAATAGCAAGAAGCAGGCAACATTAAAAAGCTATAATAAGTAAGATAAGTACGCAGGTATATTAAAAAAATTTAGTTTTTCTCTTACAAAGAGTTTAAAAATTAATATGTAGTTGCTTTTATAGCTATTAATAATAAGTAGTTAATACTTACCTACAGTATAGCTCTTTATATAGGTATTAAAGTGCTTTAACTAAGTAAGAGTAAGCTAACTATTTATCTAGCTGTTAGGACTAACTTAAAAAACTTAGGTAGTAGGCAGATTTTTGAACTAGACGTTAATAAGCACCTTGCTTATAAAAACAATAAAGAGTAGTATTTAGTAACTTAACACACCTACGCTTTAAATTATAGTAGTTTACTTATAGTTGCCTAGCTATATCTACTTTTTTTTGCTATATTCTTTTAAGCTTACAATAACTAACTGTAATAAAATTTTACTTATTATAAAGCTAGTTTTGTTAAAGTTATAAATATTATTATTTATGATACCCTACTTCTACTTTATTGCCTACTCTAAGTTAAACTAGCGCTAAATAGCTACTAGGTTCTTGCAGGCGGCTTACTAGAAATTATAAAAATAGCTCTAGCGCGTATAGAGCTTAGAAGTCTACTTAATAAAGTTGTTAACTTAGTTCTTACTAATAGAGTTGCTAGCGCGCTTATCTAATAGTTTATTAGCTATTACTTAAATGTTAAGCTTTATAGGCGCAAATTCTTACGCAGACTTTTTAAGAATATGCTTTATTATAGCTTTTTTTTAACTTATTTAGGCGCTTTAAGTTTAGTTCGCAGTTGCGTTTAGGCTAGTAAATAGGTCGTGGATACCCACGCGTGGGTATAGGTTAGGTTAGGGTCGCACAGACTAGTAGTTGTGGTTGTAGTTAAGTTGCACTAACTAGTAGTTGTGGTTGTAGTTAGGTCGCACTAACTAGTAGTTGTAGTTGTAGTTAGGTTGCACTAACTAGTGGTTGTGGTTGTAGTTAGGTTGTACTAACTAGTGGTTGTAGTTGTAGTTAGGTCGCACTAACTAGTGGTTGTAGTTGTAGTTAGGTTGTAGTTACGTGCTATTTATAGTAATAAATAGCTGTGTTAACTAAGGAAGCACTAATTTAGTTACAACCTTAACTTAACTATAACTACATATAGTAGTTATGTTGTAGTTGTTAACACAGCTAGTTATTATAGTATAAAAAGTAATTAAGAGAGTATTTTTATATTATTATACACTAAAGAAACTCTAACTACTTGCTATGTAGTCTTTTTATAAAAAGCTACAAGAACGTAAAGTTAGTACTAAACTTCTTATAGTATTTAACTACTATTTTTAAATTTTTAGCCTAAATATTAACTCTCTTTGCATTAATAGTATTAAGGTTACAGTTTATATTTATTAATATAAAATTTAAAAATAATAAGAGTAGTTACAATACCTTTAAAATAGCTAACTAAGAGCGCTTTAGCTAACTTTTAAAGAGCATAAATTGCCTTTACTTAAAAGTGTAAATTAGAGTAATAAGTATGCGTAATTTTGTAAATAAGACAGCTAAATAAAAGTTTGTGTAGTAATAGTTTGGTTAACTTTTGCTTCTTTTTAATTTTTTTTAGCGCAATAGCTATATACTATTAGTGTTTTACTATAACAAAAAACTATAATAACTTACTACTAAGCTTATATTAATATTTTTTTTTAATAGCTCTAGCCTTTGTAAATAATATAAGCAGCTTTTAACTAGCCTTTACTTAGAAGTTTTTTATAAGCGCCTTGCTACTAGTTAAAGCTTACGCAGTTTGCTTAGTGCGTGCTATTATAGTAGTTATAAGGTTTTTAAAATTTGTAGTAAGCATGTAGAATTATTATTAATTATTCTTATAGTAATAGGATGCGTAAGTAGATGTAATAAAAAGCTATTATAATGCAACGTGCTAAGGTGTATTGTTAGTAGGTAGTAATTAGTAGGGTGTCTAAATATAAGAAAAATGTTTATTTTTAGTTAACTTTAGTAAGGGCGCAGAGGCTCTACTAGCTAAAATATAGTAATATTTTTATATCTTTACTTACTATGTAACTACTACAACTAAAATTAACTAATTACAGTTAATAATTACATTTATTGCAATAATAATAATTAAAGAAAAGCTAAGTAATAGTTCTAAAGGCCTAGTTCTGCGTATTCTAATTTTAGTGCTACTAGGTTTTAAACGCAATAAGTAGAAGAAGCTTATAAAAGTATTTAATATAGCTATTAATTATAGCGTATACTAATTTGTAAAAAGTTATAAATATAAAAACAACAAAATTACTAATATACTTATGCAACGCAGCTAAGGTAGTTTAAAAAAAACTTACCTTATAAATTTAAAAATCTTAATAAAAAAATTATTAAGCTTTAGTTCTTAAGCTATTACATAAAGAAGTTAAGTAACTTAACTTAATTTAAAAATAAAAGCCTTATAAAACGTATATGTAGCTAATTACGCTACTATATACTAATTAAAAAAAAATAGAAGGTATAGAATAATACAAGAATGTAAATATAAAAAGGCGTAAAAAAAAAAAGTATTGTAAAAAGTACTTAACTAAAAGTAATACAACGCCTAGAAGAATAATAATTTAATATTATTATTTATTATAAAGTTATACTTATATATATATAAGTAAGTAGCTATAGACAACTCTTGATTAAATTTATAAAAGATAAAAAAACGCATACTACAAAGTTAATATAAAGTAGCACGTAAGAATTCTAGATAAGATAGCGTAGGCAATAGAAAGCTTAAACAACAGCAACTAAAGTTGTACTAATACTTAAATTTATAGCTTTAGTAGTGTTCTTAAAAAAATTATATATTATACTTATAATAAAGAATTAGTAAAGCTTTGCAATAATACTTTTAAAAGTAAATAAGCTAAAAAAAATAGTAAGACTTTATTAAAGATATAAGTCTAAAGAAGTTAGCTATTACTATAAGTAAAAATTAAAAGTAAGCTTTAAGATATATTTTTATTATATATACTTACTAACTAGTATAAACTATTTAAGCCTTTGCTAGTGTATAAGTTTTTATAACTTAGCAATAATACTATTTTAGGCGGCAACAAGCTATATATTAAAGGACATAATAGTAATAAATATAAAAAAGAGGTTAATAATAATTTTAATATTAATGCGTACTACAATTAATATAAGGATAAATATAAAACTAAGAAGTAGCAGCAGGAATTATAGGCTAAAGTAAAAAGTAAAGATTAAGATAAAAATATAGATTTTAGCAATTTTATAGACTTTAAAAGCTTTTTGAATTAATTATAGAAGTATTCCTATGCTAAGTTATTAGTATTAATTAGCGCTTATTATAGCTAATTAATATAATTTATATAACATAAATATTATTACATAACTTTATAACTATACTGCTTTTATTTTAACGTCTTTTAAATTAATAGAGTTAAATTAAAAAGCGCATAGCATAGAACGTAATTAGAGAGATAAGTTAATTTTAGTTTAGCTTTACACGCGTCTACTAAAGGCTTTTAGTTTATATACTATTAAAAGTTAGCAATTATAATAATTTATTATAGCTTTTTATTATATTCTTAAACTAAACGCTATTTATATATATATTATAGCTAAATATATTTACAAGCTTTAACAAAACCTTTACTAATTTCTAATAAGTAAATACTAAGTTATTTAGAGAAGAGTAAAAGAAGTTAAATTTATTAATATAATTACTTTAAGAAGCTATACTAGAAGAAGGAAATAAAATTATAACTAATTAGAATAAGTAGTAGAGTACAACAGGCTAAGCTTAAAATTTAGACAGCAAATTTTCCTACTAGAACTATTCTACTTATACTAGTAGTATTTAGTTAAAGTCTATAGAAGCTACTTATATTGTAACTAGCTACCTTTATATATTTTATCTTAACTGCGGCATAATCCTGCAACACCTAAAGCTAACAAGAATAGGGACTAAACACCTTATAAACTATATTATTACACTTAGTTGTTAGAGTACTTTAACTTCTATTTATAATAGTCTATACATAATAAACTTTATATATACTTAACTTTAAAAAAGTAGTATACCTACTTTAATACTTAAATTTACTTAAAATGCCTTTCAAAAAAAGCTTATTTAAGTAGTTAATAATAGTAATTAGCTATTCTTAACTATTAAGTAGCTATTATTTATGCGCTTTCTCTAATTCCTAAGGCTTTAAACTATAATAATTACTTATTATAAATTTAAGTTTATATTTTAGAACTAGTTTTATAAAGCAAAAGCCTTTTTTTTTAATAACTTAAGCTTTATAACTAAGATTTTAATTATACTAAATATATAGTTTATAGCTAATTATTTGAGCTTTTTTGCAGTTAAGAGTTACTATATTATACTAAACTAGTAATTCTAAAAGAAACTACTTAAATTTATACTAATACGCAGACAACATACTAGAATTTTAATAGCTATAAAGGTACTACATGTATTTTTAGATACTAACACTAAGTTTTGCTTTTTAGCTATTACTTACAACAATACTAGCAATAATATAGTACTTAGTTAGATAATTTAATTAATACTAGTAGATAAGAATATTAGCTAAAGCGCTTTAGAAAATACTATTTTATGCCTAGCTTATATTATTAACCTAGTAGTTTAAGATATAATCTAATATCTCTAACTAGCTAATACTATAAAAGTTAGACTTAGAGAGGTTTTACGTAGGTAATATTTTAAAAAATTAAACATAAAATGTTCTTTTTAAATACACTTTATAAAGTATTTTTATTTTTATTATATTTAATTATTATCTTATAACTATTATTTAGATTTAAGCTATTTGCATTACTATTAATATGTTACTATAATAGTATAAGTAATTTTTTACTACTTAATAATATTTACTACTAAGAGAATAACTTTTTGTTATTTGCAATGTAAAGACTTAATAAAACTTAATATATAATATATGTAAGCGCGCGCTTTAGCTTTTAAAATCTATTAATAAATAGCTAGTATACAGAATAGTAATAAATAGAAGTACTTATATTATTATTAACTCTAATAGCAATATAAGAAAAATTAACTATTACAACTTTAAGTATTTTTGACTTTTTTTTATTAAGTAGTACTATATTAAAGTAATTATAAAAATGCTTAAGTAGTTTAAGGACGCTATAAGCTTTTTAAGTAGAAACTAAAAGTTTTAAGTCTAATATATTTAGCTTATATATAACTGTCTTTTTAATTTTATAAACTTAATATTTAATTAATTTTAATTAAAATATAGAAAGTTGTATAATAAAGTAGCCTGCAATAGTACAAGCTGCTATAAAAAAAAAAAAAAAACGAAGTAAGTACTACGCAAAAACATTAGCTAAGTAAAAGTTTTTATTTAACTATATAGCTATTCTAGATCTAACTTAAAAGCTTACTATATATAAAGTATAGTTATTATAGTTTGTTATTACAAAGAAGTGCTAATTAGCTAACTAGAATGTTTTATAGAAACTTTAAGATAAGCATATATATTATAAATAGTTTTTTAACTATCTTAATTAATATAATAATAGTAAAGAGGTAAATTAAATACTAGTTTTTACTTTTTTTTGTAAAAAAAATACTTAGCTATAAATAGTTTTAAAGGCCTACTTTTTAATTACTTTTTAACAGCTTTTTTACTTTAAGTTAAATATTTTTTATATAAAAAAATTAAAAAATAAAAGGCTTTACTTAATAAAAAAAAGAATTCTACTTTAGTACTTTTTATATTAAACTAGAGACATAATTTAATGTCTTAAAGTAGTAATAATAAAATAAAAATACTTATTTTTAGCTATTTTAAGTTATAAAAAATATATTAGCAATTTTAATTGCTAGTGTTAGTATTAAGCTTGTTTTTAATACTGCAAAAGATGTTATTAGTAATTAAAAGTATTATTTTGTAGCTTTAACTATATAGCAAATTATAGTTTTTAAAAATACTATTTTTTTAGATTTAAAAGCGCAAGAAATTTTAATATAAAATTAAGATATTAGCTTTAAAGCACTATATAATAAAATTAATAATATATTTAAGCTTCTAGCGCCTAGAGATAGTATATGTAGTCTAGAGGAGAAAACAGTAGAAGATAAGCTTATAGAAAAGGACTTTCTACCTTTAGCATAAAAGCAGCAGCGCCTTAGAGCTTAAGTGTTACTATAATTATAAGCTGTAATAATTAACTATAGTAATAAAGTATTAACTATCTCTTAACTTTAACTAGTAATAACTATTAAATACTATAACTTAACTTTAGTTTGTGCAACCTAACTAGAACTACAATTTAACTTATGCTTACGCGTAAGTACCTACAACCTATTTACTAGCTTAGGTATAAATTAAATTATAGTTGTAGTTAGGTTATATTATATAGACTATGTAACTAAATTAGTGCTTACTTAGCTTGCTTTTCCTAATTTTACCTATTTAATACAGCTATTTATTACTATAAATAGCACGTAACTACAACTTAACTACAACTATAACTATAACTTAACTTATACCTACAGTCTATGCGTGTAACTATAACTACAACTACTAGTTATTGCAACTTAACTACAACTATAACTACTAGTCTATATAACTTAATTATAACTACAACTATTAGTTTGTGTAACTATAACTTAACTTATACTTACGCTAAGCGTAAGTTAGCGTAGGTATAAGTTAGGTTGTAGTTAGGTTAGCTTACGTTAAACTCTAACTATAACTTAACTTATACCTATTTACTAGCCTAGTTTCGTTAAAGGCATTTTCTAGCGCATTAATGCTTAAGAGTAGATTTAAGAAAATTATAAATTTAGGTAGTATAAAGCTACTTTAAACACGTTAAGAACTAATATTAAAAAGAGTAAGCTGTAAATCTGCTTAAGTATAAGTAGATTAAGTATTATGTTGTTAAGGTATCTTGCGTTTTTGTGTTAACGTTAACGCGTTAGTAAGGATACGCTCGCTTGCTTATAAACTACGTTAGTAACTATTTGTTAACAGTTACGTAGAAAAAATTCTAAATATATTAGAGAGCGCGCGTGTTTATAGCTTAGTTTACGTGTAGTGTGCAGTATTTGTTAAGCTTTATGTTTTAGGCGTTAAGCTTTTCCTTAGAGGAGTTCTTTATAGGCGCTATAAGCTTTAGAGGCAGCTTTGTTAATATATTAGTAGTTTTAATAGCCTCTAGTTTAATATATTTCTAGATTCCTTTAAATTTAGCGTTAAACTTTAGCTAAGTATACTAGTAAGTCTAGCTTGCGTAGCCTAAAAGGCGCGCTAAGGTAGTAATTTGCAGGGAGTCGCTCGCTATTGTAATATATATAATTAGTTAGTTAGATAAAGGGTGTTTTTAAACAAATTAGAGAGTCTAAACTACTACTAGCGTACTTTAGGTTGCGTAGAGAGAATCTAAACTGCAATTTAAAACGCTAGGCTTATAACTGTAGAGAACAGGGAGCTAGTAACAGTAGTTTAGAAGAACTAGATAGTTAATTCTGCCTTTTTACCTACGTCTAAGACGCGCTATATACATATAGGAAATAGTTCTAACCTAGAAAGGCTGCTATAGAACTTAGAGAAATTACCTTTAAGTTTGCTACGTATTCTGTAGAGCTCGGAAGTAAGTTCCTGAGCTTAGTGTAAAAACTCTAATATGCGGTTAACTAGCGCGAGCCTAGCGCGTAAGCTAACAGGCGCCTAGGCCTAATGCCTAAAAGCGCCTTAGGGCCTTTAAGGATAGTACGTTATATATACGATAATACATAAAGGCAAATAGCACCTTGTTGCCTACTACTATTGCAAATTCTTAGGACTAGAAGAGAATTATAACGTCTATAACAAGGAGCTACTAGCTATTATTATACACCTTAAATATTAGAGAGTATACGCTAAAAGCTACTTAGAATTTACGATATTTATATATTATAAAAACTTAGTTAATTTTAGAACTACAAAAGTACTAAACTAACAATAAGTTTAATAGTTAAAAAAACTTAGATAATATAAGTTTAAGATTATATATATACTTAAAAAAAAATAGTAGAGCAAATACTCTAAGCTACTAATATAATACTATAGAAGCTAACTTAATTACTAATTCTGCATTACTTAAGTTTAAGAAAAATAGATTGCTAGACTAGCAAAAATGCTAAACTAAATTATAAAAAGTTACTAGTAAAGTACTAGAGAAATTGCACAAAGTAATTATATAACAACATTACAATAACTCTATATATAGTTATCTTAGTATTACAAGAACAATAGAACTTATTTAGCAAAACTACAAGTTTTTAAATATAAAAAATAAACTTAATACTTTTATTACTAAATACGCAAACTATTAAAAGAACAAATACAGTACCTACGCATTTTATAAAGAAATGCAAGTAATAAAGCTACTTAACGCACTATAGTTAGATATCTCTATAAACTTTGTTACAGGTTTACTAGTTTTAAAAGACCTTGTTACTAAAGTATCTTACAACAAAATTCTTGTAGTAGTTAATTAATTTATAAAATAAGCTAAGTATATAGCTATTAGAAAAGATTTTATAGCAGTATAGCTTACACACATTATTAACAATTAAATTACTAAATACTAAAGTATGCTAAAGTTAATTATTAGCAATAAAAATAAGCTCTTTACTTTAGACTTTTAAACAATATTACTAGCTGTTATTAGAATAAAATAAAAGCTATCTACGGCTTACTATCTATAAATAATTAGATAATCTAAGTAAATAGCTTATACAATAAAAGCTTATCTTAGGATATATATTAACTATTAACAAAACAATTAGGTATTATTACTATTTATAGTATATATAGTATACAACAACAAGTTTTTAGAGTCTATAAACTAAATTCTATTTTCTGTAAACTATAAAAGACACGTAAATCTCTTTACACGTACATTTCTAGGCTAAAAAGCAGAAGTAGCTATTACTATAGCTAATAAGCTTAAGACAGTACATAAGTTACTTAAAATAACACTTAAGAAGGCTTAATGCTAAAGCATGTTATATATTGATAATAATAAAAATAGCACCTGAGCTAAAAAAGGGAGAAAAATTTTATTTACTTATAAAGAATCTTTAAATTAAAAAACCTAGTAAGGGACTTAACAATATTAAAGTTAGACTTTTTTTAATTCTAGACTAAAAAAGACAAGTTACGTACACGCTTAACTTTCTACTTAATATGAAAATTTACTTAAGATTCTAAATCAACATGTTAGAACTAGTAGACCTAAGAACACTACTTTAAGAAACCTTCTATTACAAAATAAAAAGAAATATAAATTTAAAGTTAAGATAATTCTTACACACTAGAGGCAAAACAATAGTAAAGAATATATAGTTAAATAGTTAGGCTACTTAAATATGTTGTAACAATACATAAAAACTAGATATAAACTGTAATAAAGCAGAATGCTTTTACTTGCCTATATATATTATACTACGCAACAATAATCTGTTTAGATTATTGTTGTGCTTATCTTTTGGTAAGCTAACCACGTGGCCTAATTGTTTATCACGTAGTACTAACTTAGTAGGCTAGTGCCTACCTTAGTTACATAAACCTAACAAACTGCTAATAAATACTACAAAAATACTATAACTAGGCTAAAAATTAAACTAAAGACGTTAAACACACACACTAGCAAGAAATATAACCTACTATAGTATTAATACTACGCTACTGTATTGCTACGCTAGAGTAGTAGAGATAAAATAAGATAACGTACTTTATAAACTACTACTAGCTTTAAACATAGCACTACTAATACCTAGCAAAGCAGCTACATTATCTAAACTACCTAAAGTAGATTATATCATTAGTGAGTACGCAATACTAATAGCTACTATAAGATAATTTAAAGACTTTACATTAACGTCCTTACTTTCTACTTCTAGCTCTAACGCAAAGTAAAGCGCCTTTCTTTATATACGCTTATTAAGTTATGCTAGTATTTTTTTATTACGCAATAAACACGCAATTACTTTAAAAAGCAATTTTTTATTTGTATTTACCTTTACTTAACGTGTTTTATAAGTGAGTTGCTACCCTAAGCGAGTCGCCAACGCTAAATCCCCGCAAAATTTCTAAATATTAGAAGTTTATATCTTAACAACAAGTAGATAGAATTCTCTAAAAATTTTAAACAATTGCTGCATCTATTTAATAAATAAGCTATTTAAATCTTAATTCTCTAGCTTTAATATGTAGAGGAATATACTTAGGCTTGTAGTTTTACAGGGGTATAAGTAGTCTATCTCTATAACTACCTAATAAAATTTCTTAAATTTCTTACAACTTTTATCTTATATAAGTGCAGCAATTGTATAAGATTTTTAGAGAATTCTACCTAGTTGTTGTTAAGATATAGACCTCTGATATTTAGAAATTTTGCAGGGATTTAGCGTTAGCAACTTACTTAGGGTGGCAACTTACTTATAAAATACGTTAATACTTTTTACAAGTTTTCTTTAGAGAAACCTAAAACATATTTATATATACTTAGCCTAGACGCGTGCATTCTGCACATTTAAGAAAGAAGTTCAGCATAATATAATAAGGCTAGTTATTAATAATACACTTATCACAAGTAAAGTTAGAAACAAAATTAGCACTAAGAGTTTCTTAGGCAAAATAAATTTAGCGTTTACAAGAATTAGATAATATAGCAATCTCTAAAGCTTATAATAACACGTATAGTAACTTTGCTTATAAGCTAAGCACTCTACAAGATTAGGTAATCTAAGGACAAATTTTAGAAGAAGAACAATAGTGTTATAACTTAGTTATAAACCTATGTCTTACAAAGAATTACTATAACTAACTAATAAAGAACTAGGCAGCTAACTTGTAAGAATGCTACAGCAAAAAGTTACGTAACTAATTACTCTACTAAAGACTATTGCTAAGAAGTCACGCATACTATTGCTAGAAGCGATTATAACTAATACAACTATTACTAGAAGCAAATACTACTATTACAACTATCGCCTAGTATATAGTAATAGGCAATATGCTCTTATAGTATATTATGTTTCACTTTATACAAGACTCTAATATTTAATTTAAAAATTATACTTAACTTCTTAACCCCTTGTAATATTACATTTATCTACTAATTATGCTATTACACCCCTGTTTATTGTACTAACTTATTCCCTAAGAACTAACTCTTAAATTCTATTAACACTATCTTTACACTAGCTTAAATAGCTCTTGCAAGACGTTAAATTAGCAATAAAAAAGAAAAAAGCAGAAAAGAAGAAGTAGGCTTTCTATTATTGCGTCTATAGGTTAGTAAGTAAGGTAATAATAGTATTACTACTTTACTTTATTTAGAAGCGCCTAGCAGTAAAGTAATAAAAATAGGTAGAATAAGGCGCGTTAAGTTAAAAGGCAATTTGCGTCTTTAATTTGCTTTTCTTCATTTCTATCTTAACATGCAATACACTAATTACATGCTAGTAATGCAATATAAAAGAGTATAAGCCTAGATACCAGTTGTTAGCAATCAATTTTTTATTATTAAAAAGGTGCCTACAAGATGTGTAGTTATATTAAAAAGTTGTCTTAGAAGGCTAAAGCCACTTAACTTTTTATACAAAGAGGTAACAAAAAGAAAGATAAATAAAAAAAGTTATAGTTTTTAGTTACTAATAACTAATTAACAAATTAAGCTAGTTTAATAAAAGTTAGTAATTTAAAAAGCTAAGAACTTCCCCTTATAATTAAGCTACTTAGTAATTAGCTTAGTTAGCATCTTACTAGCGATTTATTGTAGTAAGACTGACTACTTAAAAAACAGCAAGTATAATTAATAATATTATCTTATTAACATTATTAAAGTAGCTATAAGTTTCTAGTATTAAAAGAATAGTTAAAACTATAACTGTGTATTAGTTTAGTAAGTATTAAACTATTGCACAAAAAGTGTTTAAGAAAAGCAAGTTTTTTTATGTTTTTTAATTATAAAAGCTAATATTAATTACTAATACTTAGTGTAATAGGCTTAAGCTTCTTTTAAGTCTTAATAACGCCTAGGTAAAGTTAAAGTATAGTTATCTATTGCTTGTTGAGGTATTAGATCCTACTCTTAAAATATAGCCTTTATAACCTTTGCTATATATTTCTTGTTATCACCTACGCCTAATAATAATTAGGCCTTTTAGTTAAAGCGTTTCTTAACTAGGTCTAAATATTTTTAATAGGATTTAAATCTAGACTATAAGGAAGATGCTAAAAAAGAGCTAGCTTATTTCTTTAAAACTAAGATAAAACTTTTAAAGTTTTAAAAATCTTAGCATTATCCTGCTAGAACTTCTACTTTATGTAATAGTTAGTAAGGCCTTTAAAAGTATTAAGAAAAATATTAAAAAAATAAGTACAGTATTAAGTTATAGCACTTAGAACAAGAAATAGCAGTAAAGTTAACTAACATTTTTTAATAGCAAGTTTAACTACTAGTATTAAAGTCTTACTAATATAGTTTGTATTCCTAAACAATATAGTCGTTTTATACTTTCTAATAACTACTAGTTTAAATCTTCTTTTTATCTAAATTGCTATCTAAACTCTAATCAAAATATCTAAGCCTATAAAGTAATTAGTAAGCTTTCTAAAAATAATTTAAAATACAAGAAATATACATTATATAGTAAAGTAATTTTTAAGAAATTTATAATATTTTTAAACCTACTTTAATTAGTTATAAAGACACATTCTTTACTAAGACGCTTGTTTTAACATTTTCTGCAATACTATGTCTTAGTACTATGCTTTTACTTAATAGCTAACTTATTAGAAGATATAATTTTATTAAGGTTAATATTTTAAATATTAGTAAGCCTCTTCTTACTATATATTAGACAACTTTAAGCTTTTTTCTTATTTAAAGGCTATTTTCTTTTAAAAGTCTTAATAAAGTAATTCTCCTGTCTTAGAAAGCGTTATAAGCTTCTAGTAGAAGAACTTAAACTATTTTTATTTATTATACTTTTATTTTTTTTCTTAGAACTTCTAGTTAGGTCTTTATTAATAGCTCTTTTAATTCTTTTTGTAATTATTGTAGGGCGGCCTATAGTAGGCGTAAAACTAGGTTAAAAATTGTTGTTCCTTAATTTAATTTAATAAATAGTATTATTAATACTACTAAGAGGCTTTTCTAGTATAGTACTTATAGAAGAGATTAATTAGTTTTATATAATTAGAATATAAATGTTTTCTATAAACTTTAAAAGTTAAGAAGACATTGTAAAGATAATTTAAAAAAAGAAAATTGAAAATAGAAAGAGAAAACTATATAAAAAGTAATAAGAATTCTATTTTTGTCTAATTACTTGCCTAAGCAACCTTTTTTTTATATTGTTTACTAAACCTTAACAGAGTAAGTATCTATAGCTTAAAGTAAGCTTAAATAATACTAACGTTATTAAATTAGACTATAGAGGGGTGACAAAAAAAAACAAATAAAAAATATTATAGTTTTCTATTGCTAACAACAAATTAACAAAATAAGCTAGTGTAAAAAGAGTTAGTAATTAAAAAAGCCTAAAACTTTATCTTAAAGTTAGGCTACTAAGTAAGCATATTAGTTAGCACTAGTATACACACTAATTAACTTAAAAACAGAGAAAAACAAACATAAAAATAGAACTTATTATTTTTAATTAGTAAGCGTATTAAAATTCCTAAAAATAGATTAAGTTTAATTAGATAATATAAGTATTATATAAGCTAAATTTAAGCTATAGTTTCTTACTCTGTTAAAGTTAAATAAGTAAGTAAAAAAGTAGAGCTCGCTTAAGTAAGCAATAAGTCTAAAATAAATTACTAATCCTTTTCTATTTATTTTTAAAGTATTAAAGGTGGTGGTTGTTGTTGTAGTCAAAATAGGTTTTCCAAAAAAGTAAAAAGCAGCTGCCCTCTACTAATTAGTCGCAAAAGTTAAAGGTAAGGACACGTACGTTACTGCAGCAGGAGCCTGCAATACTTTATAAAAGCTTCCTACTTACTACTTCTTACCTTTAGGATTTCTTATACTACACAGTACTGTATACAAACAACTTACATACAAACAATATAATACTTAAACTATTTTTTTTTTATTTAATATAAAGACTAATAGCTTATATTAAGTAAAGTTAGACCTTACTAGGTTACTATATAAGAAGCTATAGTAGTAAATTACAAAGCCCGCGTTGGCCTCCCTAGTTGGTTGAAGAGGAGCTGTCGGCAGTAGCTCCTATAGTAATTAGGTGGACGCAGAGGTTGAATTCTGTTATTCATTAACACCTTATTAATGCGTCTAGTATTATAGATGTTAAGGTTACAATAGAGGTTGTAAAAGGCTTGTTTAGCGGCGAGTCTATTAAATACGTTGCGCATGTCAATAGTCTAGGTGCGGTAACAATGTATTATCTTACTAATCTCCTCCTGCGCGAATGCAACCTTAGTAGAGAGACCTTGCAGTAGCTCTACAAGGAGCAAGAGCGTGTCAAAACAGCTATTAAGCAGCTAGGACAAACTAACAAGCAGGAGGATCTTGTGAGTCGCCTCTAGAATCCTTTTCTATATAGTTTTCGTTTTCTATTATTAATTTTCTTTTTTTAAAATATTACTACAATATCTCCTTAAATCTTAAAGTTAGAAAAGAACGTTTATATCTTAATTACACAAAACTAATTAGTCTTTTCTATTAATACTATACTAGGAAAGCCTCCTAGTAGTATTTATAATACTATTTAACGTATTAGAAAAAAAAAACAATTTTTTACCTACTTTTACACCTACTATAGGCCGCCCTACAAAGATTACAAAAAGAGTAATACAAGTAGTTAATAGAGACTAAACTAAAAGTCTTAAAAAAACAAATAAGTATATATTAGACAAGAATAGTTTATGTCTTTCTACTAGAAGCTTATAACGCTTACTAAGAGAGGCAAATTACTTAGTTAATACTTTTAAGTATAAACAGCTTTTAAACAAAAAAGAAGCTTAAAATTATTTCATATACGCTATAAAGGGGCTTACTAATATTAAAAATCTAAACAATAATTTATTTTTTAAGGTATTAAAGGTAGTAGTTGTTGTTGTTGTAGTTAAAATAGGTTTTTTAAAAAAGTAAAAAGCAGCTGCTTTTTACTAATTAGTTGTAAAAGTTAAAAAAAGATTGTGTGTAGTTAACAAAATTTAAACAGTAAGTAGATAAAGTTTACGCGCTAAGCGCTTAGAGCAAAAAAGCTTAGACTGCTAAGCAAAATTAGAGTTAAAAAATTTGCTAAAGGTACTAAAAAACGACACTAATTAAAACATATTTAATAGTAATTGCTAGCCTATAGTTAGCAACAAGATTGCGATAGAGGTAGAGGAGGTAGAAGAAGGTAAAGACACGTACGTTACTGTAGCAGAAGCCTATAATACTTTATAAAAGCTCTCTACCTACTGCTTTTTACTTTTAGAATTTCCTATACTACATAGTACTGCATACAAACAACTTGTATACAAATAATATAATACTTAGACTGTTCTTCTTCTTATTTAACACAAAAACTAATAGCTTATATTAAGTAAAGTTAGACCTTACTAAGTTACTATATAAAAAGCTATAGTAGTAGATTATAAAGCCTGCGTTAAAGCTGTTAGCGGTAGCTTCTATAGTAATTAGGTAGACGCAGAAGTTAAATTCTATTATTTATTAACACCTTATTAATGCGTCTAGTATTATAGATATTAAGGTTATAATAGAGGTTGTAAAAAGCTTGTTTAGCAGTAAGTCTATTAAATACGTTGCGCATATTAATAGTCTAGGTGTAGTAACAATCTCCTCCTGCGCGAATACAACTTTAGTAGAGAGACTTTGTAGTAGCTTTATAAGGAGCAAGAGCGTGTTAAAACAGCTATTAAGCAGCTAGAACAAAATAATAAGTAGGAGGATTTTATAAGTTGCCTCTAAAGATAAGAAAGCTGTGCTTAGATAATAATGCTGTTGTTATATGTTTACATCTAAGTATAGGCGTATACTAAAAACGCCGCGACTGCAATACTTCTAGAATAGTAATAGAGACAACAGAAGTTGCGGTTATTAGTAAATAGTTATTAGTTAAGACAGTTAGTTAGAAAAATATTACGTATTTTTATTTTTATTTAAATATGTAACACACTAATTACGTGCTAGCAATGCTAAATAAAGAGGCATAAGCCTAGATACTTGTTGTTAGCAATAAATTATTTTTTACTAAAAAGGTGTCTACAAAATGTGTAGTTATATTAAAAGGTTGTCTTAAAAGGCTAAAGCTATTAAACAATAATAAAGTTAAATTTTTTAATAAGTTAGCTATTAAGCGTAGGCATAGTGCTAAGACAAAATATTACAGAAAACTTTAAAATAAGCGTTTTAGTAAGAAATATGTCTCTATAACTAATAAAAGTAAGTTTAAAGATATTTTCAATTACTTAAAAATTCTTTTACTAGATATAATATCTTTTTAGTATTATTTATAATTTTTAAAAAGCGTACTAATTAATTTATAGGCTAAGATATCGCTATTTAAGTTTAGGGTGCAGTTTAGATTAAAAGAAAATTAAAATTAGTAGTTATTAGAACGCTTAAAACTACTACATTTTTTAGAAATACAAATTATATTAGTAAGACTTTAATACTAGTAGTAAAACCTACTATTAAAAAAAGTTAGTTAACTATACTATTTTTTTATATTCTAAGTGCTATAACTTTATATTTTATTAATATATTTAATACTTTCTTTAGTATTTTTTAAAGCTTTACTAATTATTACTTAAGGTAAAATTTATAGCAGAATAATACTAAAATTTATAAAACTCTAGAAGTTTTATCTTAGTTTTAAAGAAATAAGCTCGCTCTTTTTTAGCATTTTTCTTATAGTTTAGATTTAAATTCTATTAAAAACGTTTAGGCCTTATTAAAAAACGCTTTAACTAAAAGGCCTACTTCTTTATTAGGCGTAAGTAATAATAAGAAATATATAGCAAAGTTTATAAAGGCTGTATTTCAAGAGTAGGATCTAATACCTTAACAAGCAATAGATAACTATATTTTATTTTTACTTAGGCGTTATTAAGACGTAAAAAAAGCTAAAGGCTAGTAAACGAAGTATTAGTAATTAATTTAAGCTTTTACATTCTTTTAAAAACAAAACAAAACGTTTCCCTTTATAGTTTTTTATATAATAATTTTAAAAGTACTAGACTAATACATATTTATAATTTAAATTATTAATTTAATATTAGAAACTTATAGCTATTTTAATACTGTTAATTAAATAATATTATTAATTATAATTATTGTTTTTTAAGTACTTAGTCTAACTGCAATAAGTCGCTAGTAAGATACTAACTAATCTACTTACTAAGTAGCCTTAGTTTAAGGGGAAGTTCTTAGCTTTTTAAATTACTAACTTTTTCTAGACTAGCTTATCTTGTTTAATAGTTATAAGCAATTAAAAACTATAACTTTTTTTTTTTTTTTATTACCCTTCTATAAGTTTATTTTTGAATTCTTTAATACGCCTACTAATTAGAAACTATAAGTTCTATTTTTGTGTATTTCTTTTTTTAGTTTTAAGTTAATTAGCGTGCTTACTAGTACTTGATAAGCTGCTTACTAAGTAACCTAACTTTAAAAAAAAGTTTTTTGTATTTTAAATTACTAAATTTTATTAGACTAGCTAAGTTTATCGATTAGTTATTAGCAGTTAAAAACTGTAACTTTTTTTATTTATTTTTCTTTTTGTTACCCCTCTATATGTTGTTGTAAGTTTTTACAATTGGAACGTTGCAATTTCTAGCTAATTTATTTAAGTGTAGTTAAAAGATTATAGTCTACTCTTAAGAATCTAATTAGCACACAACAGCTTAGTTTATCTTTTAGTGTCTTACGCTAGCTTAGGTCTATATTACGCCTATGCAATGTGTAGAGAATAAGACGCGTTAAAAGACTATTAATCTTATAGTTAGTAGATGTAAAGAACAAAAGTAAAGGTAAGATAACGTCTATTTCTGCGTAGCGGGACACTCTGTCTGCTAGAACTAGCTAATTAACTTGCAGATTTTAGGTAGAAGTCTGTAATTTAAGCGAGCTAATTAGCTAGTCTAGGCACATAGGGTGTCCTGCTACGTAGAGATAGACGTTAGACTCCTTATTTTTTCTTAGTATAAATAGAATAATCTAGGTGTACAGCAAGTAGTTAGACTTTGCTAAGACTTTAACGTAGGTTCTTTTCCTTTAATATATTAAAGGTAGGGTGTTGTTGTAGTTAAAAGTTCTCTAATATAGTAAGTAGTAACTCTTAACTAAGTATTAATAAAAGTAGAATTTTTAATTTAGAAGCAAAACCCCCTAGTGTGTTTACAGTACAACTTATGTAGAGCTTTAACACTAACTCTCTCCTTTCTTATTACAGACTAAGATAAAGCAGTATAGCCTTACTTTAGCTATATATAAACACCTATAGTGCTAGAATTAACGCTAGTTGCCTTGCAGCAGGCATTAAATACTTTAGTAGCTTTACTATTCTTAAATAAGTTAGCCTTACTAAAGTTAAGGTGTTTATAAGAAGACAAGCAACGTACTAAATTCTAATTTAGTACTATTCTAGTAAAAACATAGAATGTATTATTCTACTTCCTTATTACGTTGCCTTTAGTATTTAGAAAAGTAACTCTTCTACTTTATATACAACAATTTTGTGCAGTGTCTAAGGCCCTAACCTAATTACTGTTTATGCAGTAGCACTTACTCTATTATACATTATATATTAGTCTAGTAGTTGTGCGTTATAATATTAGCTTAAGGGCGTTGCTTATAACACTTACAGCAAAAATTGCAAAAGTAAGTAAGATAGCTGCAAAGAGGTAGTTCTTTATGTTATAATAAAAGTAGAGTATAGTTTATAATTAATATACTAATAAAATTACTATTGTATTTCTTAATATTGCAGAGGGCGTTCTTCCTTATATTTATAGCTAAAGACTTAGTTTTACTATTATGCATTACGTAGGCTAGCAGATACTTACAGTAAGCTAGATTAAAGCAGATGTTATAATTTAGAAACCTTGTACACTAAGGTAAAGTTAAGTTATAGTTTAGTTAGCTTACGTTAAACTACAACTACAACCTAACTACAACTTAATTTTTTTACACTAAAATTAGATGTAGGTTAAGTTAAGGTCGCACAGACTAGTAGTTATAGTTATAATTAAGTTGCACAGACGTATAGTTGTAGTTAGGTTATCTGCATAGACTATAAGTACAGGTTAGGTTGTAGTTAGGTTATAAAGAGAAGTAGTTAAGTTGTAGTTATGTGCTAATAATAATTATATAGCTATAATAAATAGCTGTAATAATTAGATAATATAGGCTAAGATAAGATTACTTTAGCTAAGTAAGCACTAATTTAGTTACTGTGTCCGTGCGCGTAATGCCCGTGTTCGCGCAATGCCTACTTTAATATAATAACTACCTATACAGATTATTTTATAACTTTACTAATAGCTTTAGCCTTTTAAAACAACCTTTTAATGTAACTACACATTTTGTAACATGTATAGCAAGCGAGTAGGCTAGGTAAGCAAGTAGGCTACTCTACTAACTTTAATAAACTATCTAAACTCTTTATATAATGCTGCTACTAAAATAAGCATAAAAAGCTTTTTGTAAAGCTAATATATATATTATAATTCTAGCTTTTAACTAAACTTAAATTTAATTGTATAAAGATACTGCGCGGACATTTAAAGTCGCTTAAACAACGCTTACGCGCTAACGCACTAGCAAGCCTGCCTAACGCAATTACTAACCTAACTTAAAGAAGCTTACTTAGAGAGAAGAGAAGGTAATAGTCTAGTATATACTTAACCTAGACTAACGTAGATTTGCGCCTACGTACGCAGCTATACGTAATATAGCTAATAAGCTACTAGCTGCGCGTAGCGTAGGCTAAGTAGAGTAAAAGTAGCTAGCTAACTTTGTTAGGCGTATAAACTCTCTTAAGACGTGTTTTAATTAAGCATATAATAAGCAGAGAGCTTTCTGCAAAAATGCTGTATTAATTAAAAGCTAGTTTAAGCTAGTAGAGTAGATAAAGGCTAAGTATAGTATTTATAATAAAAACGTCTATAACTTTAAGCTAGCTTTATAATAGGCAAGATTACAACTTAGCTTGTTATAATAAGTTTAGAAAGAAAAGGCAGGCTAAAGGCTATTTAGCTAGGCAATTATAAGTAGGTAACGTTAATTACTATAATTAACGCGGCTAGCTAGTTAGTCCTACTATTCTTTATCTTTACTAACTAGTATTATCTCTCTGCCTAGTACAAGAAGGAAGAGATCCTACGCAACTAGGCAATTGCACTTAGTAATAAGAGCTAGATAAACAATAAGCTTAAAGTTAAGTAGCTAAAGTACTTTAATGCTTACACAAAAGCTTGTATTATAAGTATATATTACTTACTTATTTTTAATAGCTATAAGAGCTACTACTCTTTTAAGTTTTAAAAGCTTTATAAAGAGTACAATATCTATATACTTTATATACTACTTTACTTATTTTACTTACTATAGCTACTTAATATTAGCTACTTCTTGCTATTAAAGCGCGCATATAGTTGTAAGGTAAAAAGCCTAATTTACTACTATATTAACTATATTACTAAGCTTAAGTTTTTGCTAGCGTTTAAGGCAGCGTTTAATTAATTATTTACTTTAGCTAATATTTACTTATTTCTTTAAAGCGCAAGCCTTATTCTACTTTAACTAAACGTTGTTTTGTTAAAGCTTAACGTGTAGTTACGTACACCTACTTTAGCTACTTTGCTAAAGGCTTTTTAGAAAGCTTATACGCTAAGCAATGTACGTAAGCTTAAAGTATAATGAATATTAATACGTAAGCGCGTTTAAAGGCATAAAAGCTTATTACTAGCTTTAATTATTAAGGTAATTAACTAGCTTAAGAAGAGGGCTAAAGTAATAATGCTCTTAGCTAAGCTAATGCGCGATTAGATTACTAGCCTTAAGAAAGTAAACAAGGTAGTAATAAAGCGTAAATAGTGTAAAAAGAAGTAGATATAGAGAAAGAGGATCTTAACAAAGGGAGAAGGAGAAGATATAATAGCTTAAAAGGAGGCTGACTAGCAGATAGAGCGTGAACAGCGTTAAGGTAGAGAGCAATTAGGCCTTAGCCGCTAGGCTCTAGCGCGCTGCAAAAGGTGCAGGGAGACTAGGCATAACTTACATATATACAAAAAAGATACTTAAGATACTGCTTAATTAACTATATTAATATCTCTATAATATCTCTTAACGTAGTTAAGGTGTACGCTTAAACAAGTGCGCAAAGTAAGTAGAGTAGCTTACTTACTTGCTTAGCCTACTCGCTTGCTATACATGTTAGACACCTTTTTAGTAAAAAAAAATTTATTACTAACAACAGGTATCTAGGCTCATGCCCTCTTGTTCAGCATTGCCAGCACGCAATTAGTGTGTTACTCTAGCATGTTTAGACAGAAACAAAGATGCACAATATCTCTCTAAATAACTCTCTTAACTAATAACTATTTACTACTAACTATTTACTACTAACCGCAACTTCTGTTATTCTATTACTATTCTAGTAGTGTTGCAGTTGCAGCGTTTAGTACTTGTTCTTAGATGTTAATAAACAATAATAGCATTACTATTTATACATAGCTCTTTAACTTACAAAATTCTTCTACTTATTAGTTTATTTTAGCTACTTAGTAGCTATTTTAACACGCTTTTGCTTCTTGCAAAGCTACTTTTAAGTTTTTCTACTAAAGTTGTATTTATATAAGAGAAAATTGCTAAAGTAATATACTTTTACTATACTTAGACTATTAAAATACGTAGTATATATAGTATATTAGCTAAACTAGCTTTTTACAGTTTTTATTATAACCTTAATATTTATAACACTAAACGAATTAAAAATGTCCTAACTAGGCTGGTAAAAATGCTGACAGATGGGTCTGACTAATCAGAACACCAAAATCTTCGCACCTGCGCATCGCTGCGAGTTTTAGAGATGTCCTAACTATAGTTATATTCTAACTTCTACACTAACTTAACTACTACAGAGACTATTACTACTAGCTCCTTTTTAACTAATAGAGGTAGCTGCTTAATAATAGTAAACGCTAGCTTCATGATCTACTACTATAGCTTCTAGTATAGTAACTTAGTAAAGTTTAACTTTATTTAATATTAGGCTAGTGAATAGGTCGTAGGTACCTACGCGTAGGTATAGGTTAGGTTAGAGTCGCACAGACTAGTAGTTGTAGTTGTAGTTAGGTTGTATAGACTAGTAGTTGTAGTTATAGTTAGGTCGCATAAACTAGTAGTTGTAGTTATAGTTAGGTTGCACTAACTAGTAGTTGTAGTTGTAGTTAGGTCGCATAGACTAGTAGTTGTAGTTATAGTTGTAGTTAGGTTGTAGTTAGGTTGTAGTTACGTGCTATTTATAGTAATAAATAGCTGTGTTAAATAAGTAAGATTAGGAGAGGTAAAATTAAGAGAGGTAAGCTAAGTAAGCACTAATTTAGTTACAACCTTAACCTAACTACAACTACATGAAGTAGTTATGTTGTAGTTATTAACATAGTTATTTATTATAGTATAAAAGGTAATTAAGAGAACATCTTTATATTAATATACACTGAACAAACTCTAATTACTTGCTATGCAGTCTTTTTGTAGAAAGCTAGTAGAATGTAAAGTTAGTACTAAACTTCTTATAGTATCTAACTGCTATCTTTAAATTTTTAGCTTAAATAGTAACTCTCTTTACATAAATAGTTTTAAGGTTACAGTCTGTATTTATTAGTTAGTGTATAATTTAAAAATAATAATAGTAGTTACAATGCTTTTAAAAAAGCTAACTAAGAACGCTTAAGCTAACTCTTAAAGAGCATAAATTTTCTTTACCTAAAAGCGTAAATTAGAGTAATAAGTGTGCATAATCTTATAAATAAGACAACTAAATAAGAGTTTACGTAGTAATAATTTAGTTAACTTTTGCTGCTTTTTAATTTTTTTTAGCGCTATAACTATACACTATAAGTGTTTAACTGTAGTAAAACACTATAATAACTTACTGCCTAGCTTAAATTAACATTTTTTCTTAACAGCTTTAACCGTTGTAAATAAAGTAGGTAGCTTTTAACTAGCCTTAGCTTGCAAATTCTTTATAGGCGCTTTGCTACTAGTTAAAGCTTACGCAGTTTACTTAGTGCGCGCTAAGGTACGCAAGTAGACGTAATAAAAAGCTGTTATAATACAACGTGCTAGGGTGTATTATTAGTAAGTGGTGATTAGTGGTGGTGGTGTCTGTATATAGCAAAAATTTTAATTCTTAGTTAGCTTTAGTAGGGGCGCACAGGCTATACTAGCCACATTATAGTAATATTTTTATATTTTCACCTACTATTTAACAACTACAACTAAAACTAACTAATTATAGTACTCTATTTTAGCTAGAAGTTTTAGTAGGATAACGCTAAAATTAATAAAACTTTAAAACTTTTTTCTTAGTTTTCTAGGAATAAAACATTACTTTTTAAGCATCTTGCTGCCACAAACCTAAGAGAGAGGGAGACACAGACTATGCATAAAAAAGGTTATTAGGAAGAGATCCTAAACAACTAGAACAAAGAGAAGGCCTTTGCGTACTAATAAATAACGCTACCCTGCAGCAACCACCTAGTCTTACAGGCTTAGTAGAGAACCTTTATAGGATAACTTATGTGTGTCCTATAATATGCTACAAGGTCTTACAAAGTCTTGCGTATAAAATAATATAAAACTTATAAAACAATATAATATTTATGAAGTATATAGCTTAGATACTAAACTCTTATAGCTTAGTGTGTTTAACTTTGTAAAAGACTCTAGTATAAGGCGTAATACCAAATAAGGATACGGGATGCTAGAGATGGGGGAATAATAGTATATTGCCTGTAGATAAGAGACGAATTAATACCGCCTCCACTACGATATTGTGTCTCTACTTATACTAAGGTAATCTAGGGTTATATAACCTGTTTAGACCTAACTTAGTCTTGTCTAACCTTAGCTATGCTAAACGGATCTAACCTGGCCTAGAAGGCCGTTAGGTCCTAACAATATCCCCCTTCTTAGGACTAATTCTCCTAGATTAGTAAAACTAGAGTAGAATAGCTTAGTCTTAGCTATTATACCGTACATAATGCTTAATTATTAAGTATAAGGTAAGCTTTTCTTAGAGTATAATTATGTAATTTTTAAGGACTTTATATTATATTTCACTTTTTCTTTAAGCCTCTATGTGCTAGAAGCTTCTAAAAGGCCTACTAGCGTTTGAGTAGAGTTATATAAGCTTCTTTTAAGTTTTTTTACTTTTTTTTCTATACTTTACTTAACAATAACTAGTAAGTCTCCCTAAATTTCAAAAATCTAGTCAGTCCTAGTAACAGGCTATTATATACTATTATAAGCTATAATAGGCTAGTATAAAGTTTATAAAGCTAACTTTAGTTTAGCAGCTTTTTACAACTTATTAACTTAGCCTTGGCTTCGGCCTTTTAAGACAACCTTTTGATGTGACCACACATTTTGTAGACACCTTTTTGGTAAAAAAAGATTTATTGCTAACAAGGCTCATGCCCTCTTATTCAGCATTGCTAGCACGCAATTGGTGTGTTGCATGTTTAGACAAAAACAAAGATACGTAATATCCCTCTAACTAACTATCTTAACTAATAACTATTTACTGCTAACTGCAACTTCTATTATCTCTGTTACTATCCTAGCGGTGTTGCAGTCGCGGCGTTTCTGGCGCCTATACTTAGATGTAAACATATAACAACAGCGTTACTATCTAAGTATAGCTCTTTTATCTCTAAAAGCAACTTACAAAATCCTCTTGCTTGTTAGTTTATCTTAGCTACTTAATAGCTGTTTTAATACGCTCTTACTCCTTATAAAGCTACTACAAGGTCTCTCTACTAAAGTTGTATTTACGCAGGAGGAGATTAGTAAAATAACACACTATTACTACACTTAGACTATTAACATGCGCAACGTATTTAATAAACTTGCTGCTAAATAAGCCTTTTACAACCTCTATTGTAATCCTAACATCTATAATACTAGACGCATTAATAAAGTATTAATAAATAATAAAATTTAACCTCTGTGTCTACCTAATTACTATAAGAGCTACTGCTAACAGCTCTTTTTTAACTAACTAGAGAGGCCGCTTAACAAAGGTAAACTTAGGCTTTGTAATCTACTACTATAGCTTTTTATATAATAACTTAGTAAGGTCTAACTTTACTTAATATAAGCTATTAGTCTTTGTATTAAACAGAAAAAAAATAGTCTTAGCATTGTATTATTTGTATACAAGTTATTTATATGCAGTACTATATAGTGTAAGAAATCCTAAAGGTAAAAAGTAGTAAGCAGAGAGCTTTTATAAAGTATTGTAGGCTCCTGCTGCGGTAACGTACGTGTCCTTACTCTCCTCTACCTCCTTTACCTCCTCTACCTCTATCGCAATCTTGTTGCTAGTTATAGGCCAGCAATCGCTGTTAAATACGTTTTAATTAGTGTTGTTTTTTAGTACTTACAGCAAATTTTTTAACTCTAATTTTGCTTAGTAGTCTAACGTGGTTCACAAGCGAGTGGCCACCCTAAGCGAGTGGCCACCGCCAAATCCCCGCCAAATTTCGAAAAATCAGAGGTCTATATCTCAACAACGACTTGAGAGAATTCTTTAGAAATTAAATACAACCGCTGCATCTATTGTATAAATAAGCTATCAAAATCTTAATACTCTAGATTAAATATGCAGAGGGATATACTTAGTTTTGTGGTTTTACAGGGGTATAAGTAGACTAAAGTAGTCTATCTCTACAACTACTTGATAGAATTTCTTAAAACCTTTACAACTTCCTTTTTATATAAGTGCAGTAATCGTATTAGATTTTTAGAGAATTCTAAGTAGTTGTTGTTGAGATATTGACCTCTGATTTTTCGAAATTTGGCGGGGATCTAGCAGTGGCCACTCGCTTGGGGTGGCCACTCGCTTGTGAACCACGTTAAGCTTTTCTGCTTTAAGCGTCTAGCGCGTAGACTTTATCTAGTTACTGTTGAAATTTTGTTAACTATACACAATCTTTTTTTGACTTTGGCGACTAATTAGTAGAGGGCAGCTGCTTTTCACTTTTTGGGAAAACCCATTTTGACTACAACAACAACCACCACCTTTAATACCTTAAAAATAAATTAACTTAGCTTTTCTTTAATAAATTTTACTAATTCTGCCTATTTTAGCTCTACTATAGCCTACTATAGAGTACTATAGGCTAAAATAGCTTATACTTGCCTATACAATAGTTGCTGCTTTTAAGATAGATGCTACTGCAGTTAGCAACTTTTATATTTGTATAAGTTGTATATTTGCGTATTATTATAGTTGTTGCGTTAAATTCTTTGCTAGTAAAAGTATCTATATTTTTTAATAAAGTTAGCTGCGTTTTTTCTATAGTTAATAATAATACTATAAAGCATTTTCAGACCTAAACGCATAAAAATAACTCTAGTACAAAAATTTAGTATATAAAGTTTTTTTGTTACTAGTACTTAGGTTAAGTGTGTTGTGCTGTACGTTAATAAGCTATTCTTAGTTATTATAAAGTATATTAGCTTATGCTAACACAACGTAGCCCTCTCATGCTAAAATAAATTTTTCTTATAATATTTGTTTCCAAGTTAAGTAAATTATAACTAGTAAACGCAAAGAGACTGTTAAGAACTCTTACTAGAACTTAAACGTCAACTCTTAAAAAGAAAAGGTACAAGAGCCTCAATACCTTTGCTAGCAAGTTACTCTTACTTTAAATAACATTAAGCTAGTTTAAGCTAAGCTAATTATGTAGGCTTAGGCCTTAAATAGACAAACTATAAAGTAAGTAGGCTATAATAAGCTATAGTAGCCTATTATACTCTATTGTTAGCTTTGTTAACCTTTTTTAGCTAGTACAAGCCTTAGGCAGAAAAGCTTTTTTTTAATAACAGTAATATTTGCTTTAGTTAAGATTTTAAGAGTAATTTATGTTTTAATTTTTATTCCTGCAACAACTGTACTATTAAGGCGAAGGCTAAGGCTAATAAGTACTTAGAAAAGCAAGAGATAGAGAAGCTAATTTTAAGTACTTTTAAAAAGGTATATATATCTTATTATTAGCTATAGTAGGCTGTTCTAACTTAGTATAGCGCAAGGTTACTTAAAGCGACTATTTTTTAGTTAAGCAGGAGGTATATTACATAAATGTAGAGTTATCAGGCCTAGAGTCCTATTATGCAAGCGCTAAGGGCAATACTAAAAGCAGCTTAACTAAGTCTATTAAGAGGGTTAAGACCTAGATTTAAAAGGCTAAGAACAAGATAGATAGACTTTAAATAGGTTAATATAGGCTAGAATAGGCTACTCGAGGCTACAATAAGTGCTTAAGACCTTTAATATATATATATAGGATGCGCCTAGAAGGTACTTGCTTCTAAAAGGGCATTTTAAGTTAGACTACGTTATAATAGCCTAGTCTAAGGCGTTTTAGTAGATACCCTAATCTGCATAGGTAAAATAATAATATAGTTGTTTTTAGACTTATTAATTTCTTACTATTATAACTTTTCTTCTATAAGTTTAGGCTGTTTAGCATTAACTGTCTTCTAGTTCTAGTATCTTGTTAGCCTTAGTGTGCTGTGGTAGGCTATATTAGGCTACTATAGGCCTATATAAGGAGGAGTTAGATACATAAAGAAAGCTCTTGTAGTTTGAAGCTAAAGTACTATTAAACACCTAATTAAAAAACCTTTTATAAAAGGAAAATACAGGTAAAGGTATAACGTGGTTCACAAGCGAGCGAGCGTACTAAGCGAGCGAGCGTATTCTCACCAACGCGTTAACGTTAACACAAAAACGCGAGATGCCTTAACAATATAACGCCTAATCTACTTATACTTAAGCAGATTTACAGCTTGCTCTTTTTAATATTAATTCTTAACGCGTTTAAAGTAGCTTTTATACTGCTTAAATTTCTTATTATCTTAAATCTACTCTTAAGCATTAACGCGCTAAGAGATGCTTTTAACGCAACTGTAAACTAAACTTAAAGCGCCTAAATAAGTTAAAAGAAAAGGCTATAGTAAAGCGTATTCTTCAAGAGTCTACGTAAGGATTTACGCCTATAAAGCTTAACGTTTAAGTAATAGCTAATAAACTATTAAATAAGCGCTCTAGTAACTTTATTAGTAAGAACTAAATTAACAACTTTATTAAGTAGACTTCTAAGCTCTATACGCGCTAGAGCTGTTTTTATAATTACTAGTAAGCTGCTTATAAGGATTTAGTAGCTATCTAGCGCTAGGCTGGTAAATGGGTCGTGGGTACCCACGCGTGGGTATAGGTTGGGTTGGGGTCGCACAGACCAGTAGTTGTGGTTGTGGTTAGAGACTAGTAGTTGTGGTTGTAGTTAGGTTGCACTAACTAGTAGTTGTAGTTGTAGTTAGGTCGCACTGACTAGTAGTTGTAGTTGTAGTTAGGTTGTAGTTACGTGCTATTTATAGTAATAAATAGCTGTGTTAAACAGATAAGATTAGAAGAGGTTTGATTAGGAGAGGTGAGCTAAGTAAGCACTAATTTAGTTATAACCTTAACCTAACTACAACTACATGTAGTAGTTCTGTTATAGTTATTAACATAGTTAGTTATTATAGTATAAAAAGTAATGAAAAAAGCATTTTTATATTATTATGTACTAAAGAAACTTTAACTACTTGCTATGCAGTCTTTTTGTAGAAAGCTATAAGAATATAAAGTTAGTACTAAACTTTTTATAGTATTTAACTACTGTTTTTAAATTTTTAGCTTAAATAGTAACTCTTTCTATATAAATAGCATTAAGGTTATAGTCTATATTTATTAGTATGAAATTTAAAAATAATAAAAGTAGTACTAATACCTTTAAAATTGCTAGCTAAGAACACTTTAGCTAACTCTTAAAAAGTATAAATTACCTCTACCTAAAAGTGCAAATTAAAGTAAAAAGTATACGTAATCTTATAAATAAGACAGCTATATAAAAGTTTACGCAGTAATAGTTTAGTTATCTTTTGCTACTTCTTAACTTTTTTAGCGCAATAGCTATAGGCTATTAGTGTTTAACTAGAATAAAAGACTATAATAACTTACTGTCTAGCTTATATTAATATTTTTTTTTAACAGCTCTAGCCTTTGTAAACAATATAAGTAGCTTTTAACTAGCCTTTGCTTACAAATTCTTTTTAGGCGCCTTGCTACTAGTTAAGGCTTACGCAGTTTGCTTAGTACGCGCTATTATAGTAGTTATAAAGTTGTTAAAATTTATAGTAAGCGTGTTAAATTATTATTAATTATTTTTGTAGTAATAAAGTGCGTAAGTAGACGTAATAAAAAGCTTTTATTATATAACGTGCTAGGGTGTATTATTAGTAAGTAGTAATTAGTAGGGTGTTTAAATATAGGAAAAATGTTAATTTTTAGTTAGCTTTAGTAAGGGCGTATAAGCTATACTAGCTATTATATAGTAATATTTCTGTATCTCTACCTACTATGCAACTACTACAACTAAAGTTAACTAATTATAGTTAATTATTACATTTATTGCAAGAAGAATAATAAAAAAAGAGCTAAGTAATAGTTTTAAAGGCCTACTTCTACGCATTGTAATTTTAGTGCTACTAGATTTTAAATGCAATAAGTAGAAAAAGCTTATAAAAGTATTTAATATAGCTATTAATTACAGCGCATGCTAATTTGTAAAAGATTACAAATGTAAAAAAAACAGAATTACTAATACACTTACGTATAGCAGCTAAGGCAGTTTAAAAAAAGGTTGCCTTATAAATTTAAAAGTCCTAATAAAGAAATTATTAAGCTTTAGTTCTTAAGCTGTTGCGCAAAGAAGTTAAGTAGCTTAACTTAATTTTAAAATAAAGGCCTTACAAAACGCACATACAGCTAATTACGCTGCTACATACTAATTAAAAATAAATAAAAGGTATAGAATAATACAAGAATAATTGTCTAAAAAAGCGCAAAAAATAAATAAGAGTAGTATAAGAAGTACTTAACTAAAAGCAATATAACGCCTAAAAAAGTAATAAGTTAACATAGTTATTTATTACAGAGTTATGCTTATATATAAATAAGTAAGTAGCTATAAATAACTCTTAATTAAATTTATAAAAAATAGAAAAACGTATACTACAAAGTTAATATAAAGCAGCACACAAGAATCTTAGATAAGGCAGCATAAGCAATAAAGAGCTTAAATAACAGCAGCTAAAGTTGTATATATACTTAAACTTATAGCTCTAGTAGTATTTTTAAAAAGATTATACGTTGCACTTATAATAAAAGATTAGCAAAGCTTTACACTAATACTTTTAAAAGTAAATAAGCTAAAAAAAATAGCAAGACTTTATTAAAAATATAAGTTTAAAAAAGCTAGCTGTTGCTATAAGTAAAGATTAGAAGTAAGTTTTAATATTCTTTTTTATTATATATACTTACTAACTAGTATAAACTATATAAGCTTTTGCTAGTATACAAGTCTTTAGAACTTAGTAATAATACTCTCCTACGCAGCAATAAGCTATATATTAAATAATATAATAGTAATAAATGCAAAAAAAAAGTTAATAATAATTCTAATATTAATGCGTACTATAATTAATGTAAAGATAAGTATAAGACTAAGAAGTAGTAGCAGGAATTACAGGCTAAAGTTAAGAATAAAAATTAGAATAAAAATATAAATTCTAGCAATTTTATAAACTTTAAAAGCTTTTTAAAAAAATTATAGTAGTATTTCTTTGCTAAGGTATTAGTATCAATTAGTGCTTATTACAGCTCATTACTACAATTTAAATAATATAAAAATTATTATACAACTTTATAACTATACTACTTTTATTTTAACGTTCTTTAGATTAATAAAGTCTAATTAAAAAGCGCCTAACATAGTACGTAATTAGAAAAACAAGTTAATCTTAGTTTAGCTCTACACGCGTCTACTAAAGGCCTATAGTCTATATACTATTAAAAGTTAGCAATTGTAACAATTTATTATAGCTTTTTATAATATTCTTAAACTAAACGCTATTTATACACATATTATAGCTTAATATATTTATAAGCTTCTTTAAAACTTTTACCAACTCTAAATAAGTAGACACTAGGTTATTTAAGAAGAAGAGTAGAAGAAGTTAGATTTATTAATGTACTTACTTTAAGAAGTTATACAGGAAGAAAGAAATAAGATTATAACTAATTAAAATAAGAAGTAAAGTACAACTAGCTAGGCTTAAAATCTAACTAATAGATTTTCTTGCTAGAACTATGCTACCTGCCCTAGTAGCATTTAGATAAAGTTTAGAGAAGCTATTTATATTATAACTAGCCGCCTTTATATCTTCTATCTTTACTACAGCATAATCTTGTAACACTTAAAGCTAAAAAGAATAAAGACTAAACACCTTATAAACTATATTAAAATAGTTAATTGTTAGAGTACTTTAACATCTATTTACAATAGTCTGCGTATAATAAACTTTATATATACTTAACTCTAAAAAAGTAGTACACCTACTTTAATACCTAAATTTACTTAAAATGCTTTTAAGAAAGAGCTTGTTTAAGTAGTTGTTAATAGTAATTAGCTATTTTAAACTATTAAGCAGCTATTG
Source organism: Alternaria gansuensis (assembly GCA_009289805.1). Lineage (NCBI taxonomy): Eukaryota > Fungi > Ascomycota > Dothideomycetes > Pleosporales > Pleosporaceae > Alternaria > Alternaria gansuensis. The sequence goes on from WBOK01000133.1 coordinate 94,088, forward strand.
GCACTTTCTCCAATTACTAAAGCCTTAAACTATAATAATTACTTATTATAAATTTAAGTTAATGTTTTAGAACTAGTTTTATATAGCAAAAGCCTCTTTTTTTAACAACTAAAGCTTTACAACTAAGATTTTAAATATACTAGATATATAGTCTATAGCTAATTATTTTAGCTTTCTTATAGTTTAGAGTTACTCTATTATACTAAACTAGCAATTCTAAGAGAAACTACTTAATTTTATACTAATACGCGGATAATATACTAGAATTTTAATAGCTATAGAAGTACTACGTGTACTTTTAAATACTAATACTAAGTCTTGCCTTCTAGCTATTACTTGCAATAATGCTAGCAACAATACAGTACTTAGTTAAATAATTTAATTAATACTAGTAGATAAAAATATTAGCTAAAGCGCTTTAGAAAATACTATTTTATGCCTAGCTTATATTATTAACCTAGTAGTTTAAGATATAATCTAATATCTCTAACTAGCTAATACTACAAAAGTTAGACTTAGAGAGGTCTTACGCAGGTAATATTTTAAAGAAATTAAATATTAAATGTTCTTTTTAAATACACTTTCTAAAGTATTTATACTTTTATTATATTTAATTATTATATTATAACTATTATTTAGATTTAAGCTATTTGCATTAATATTAACGCGTTACTATAATAGTATAAGCAATTCTTTACTACTTAACAACATCTACTACTAAAGGATTAACTTTCTGTTATTCGCAATGTAAAGACTTAATAGAACTTAATATATTATATATATAAGCGCGCGCTTAAGATCTTAAAATACATTAATAAATAGCTAGTATAAGAAGTAGTAATAAAAAGAAGTACTTATATTATTGTTAACTTGAATAATAATATAAAAGAGATTAACTATTAAAACCTTAAGTGTTTTTAACTCTCTTTTATTAAGTAGCACTATATTAAGGTAATTATAGAGATGCTTAAGCAGTTTAAGAATGCTATAGGCTTTTTAAGTAAGAACTAGAAGCCTTAAGTTTAATATATTTAGCTTATATACAACTATCTTTTTAATTTTATAGACTTAATGTCTAATAATATTTATAAAAACGTAGAAAGTTGCACCATAAAGTAGCCTGCAATAGTATAAGCTACTATAGTTAAAAAAAAAAACTAAGCAAGTACTACATAAAAATATTAGCTAAGCAAGAGTTTTTATTTAACTGCGCAGCTATTCTAGATCTAACTTAAAAGCTTACTATATATAAAGTATATTTATTATAGTCTGTTATTATAGAGAAGTGCTAATTAGCTAACTAAAATCCTATATAAGAACTTTAAAATAAGCATATATATTGTAAATAGTTTTTTAATTATCTTAATTAATATAATAATAGTAAAAGAGTAAATTAAATACTAGTTTCTACTATTTATTTGAAAAGGATACTTAGCTGTAAATGGTTTTAAAAGCCTGCTCTATAATTGTTTTTTAACAGCTTTTTTACTTTAAGTTAAATATCATTTATAAAGAAAAGAGAAGAGATTAAAAGCCTTACTTAATAAGAAAGAGAATTTTACTTTAGCACTCCTTACATTAAACTATAGACATTATTCAATATTTTAAAGTAGTAGTAATAATATAAAAATACTTATTTTTAGCTGTCCTAAGTTGTAAAAAATATATTAGTAATTTTAATTGCTAGTGTTAGTATTAAGCGCGTTTTTAATACTGCAAAAGATGTTATTAGTAATTAAAAGTATTACTTTTTAGCTTTAACTATATAGTAGATTATAGTTTTTAAAAATACTATTTTTCTAGATTTAAAGGCGTAAGAATTTTTTATATAAAATAAAAATGTTAGCTTTAAAGTACTATATAACAAGATTAATAATATATTTAAGCTCTAAGCGCCTAAAGATAGTATATATAGTCTAGAGGAGGAAATAGTAGAAGATAAGCTTATAGAAGAAAACTTTCTACCTTTAGCATAGAAGCAGTAGCGCTTTAAGGCTTAAGCGTTACTATAATTATAAGCTATAATAATTAACTGTAGTAATAAAGTTTTAACTATCTCTTATCTCTAACTAGTAATAAATATTAAATACTATAACTTAACTCTAGTTTATGCGACTTAACTACAACTACAATCTAACTTATACTTACGCGTAGATACCTACAACTTATTTACTAGCTTAAGTATAAGTTAAACTGTAGTTATAGTTAAGTTGCATTACATAGACTATGTAACTAAATTAGTGCTTACTTAGCTTGCCTCTCTTAATCTTACTTTTTTAACACAGCTATTTATTACTATAAATAGCACGTAACTATAACCTAACTATAACTAAAAGTATAACCTAACTTATACTTACAGTTTATACGCGCAACTAAAACTATAACTACTAGTTATTGCAACCTAACTACAACTACAACTACTAGTTATTACAACTTAACTATAACTACAACTACTAGTCTGTATAACTTAACTATAACTACAACTACTAGTCTGTGCGACTACAACTTAACTTATACCTACGCTAAGCGTAAGTTAGCGTGGGTATAGGTTGGGTTGTAGTTGGGTTAGCTTACGTCAGACCTTAACCACAACCCAACCTATACCTATTTACTAGCCTATCTAGCGCTAGTTTAACTTAGACTAGGCGATAAAGCAAAAGTAAAGTATTATAAATAATAATAACTTGTTACATAAGCGAACCGGTAACCCAAGCGAGCCGGTAACGCGAAATCCCCGCAAAATTTCAATAAAACAGGTGACTATTTCTCAACAACAACTAACAAAATTGCTGCATCTATACAAGGAACAAGCTGTTAGGATATAAAAACTCTAGCTTCAATATTAAAAGAGATATACTTAGTTGTTTGGTTTTACAGGGTTTTACAGGGGTACAAGTAGTCTATCTCTACAACTACTTAGATGAATTTCCTAAAAGTTTCCTAGCTTACGTATTACATAAATGCAGTAATTGTATTAAATTTTTAGAGAATTCTACCTTGTTGTTGTTGAGAAATAGTCACCTGGTTTATTGAAATTTTGCGGGGATTTCGCGTTACTAGCTCGCTTGGGTTACCGGTTCGCTTATGAAACACGTTATTTATTACTTTAACAAAACTAGCTTTATAATAAGTAACATTCTATTATAGTTAGTTATTATAAGCTTAAAGAGATATACCAAAAAAAGTAGATAAAGCTAAGCAACTATAAGTATGTTACTATAACCTAAAGCGTAGGCGCGTTAAGTTACTAGATACTATTTTCTGTTGTCTTTGTGGGCAAGGTGCTTATTAACGTCTAGTATCAAAATTTGCCTGCTAACTAAGTTCTTTAAGTTAGTTTTAATTGTTAAATAAATAATTAGGTTACTCTTGCCTAGTTAGAGCACTTTAATACTTATACAAAGAGCTATACTGTAGGTAAGTATTAACTACTTATTCTTAATAGCTATAAAAGCTACTACACTATTAACTTTTAAGATTTTTATAGAAAAAAAATTATTCTATTTGCATGCCTACGCACTTATCTTACTTATTATAGCTATCTAATATTGCCTGCTTTTTACTATTAAAGTATAAGTTTAGTAATGCTGTTTTAGGCTTAGCACGTAACTATACTAACTATATTAGCAAAAAGACCTTCTTACTAGCCTTTAAAGCTGCTTTTAAGCAGTCTATTATAAAGAAAAATATCTAAGCTAGCTTTAAAGGCGCTAGTCTAGTCCTATATAACCTATAAGTAGTTCTTAGAAAGCTTAATATAGTAATACAGACACTAAAATAATTACTATAATAAGTAGCTACTTGAAATATATAGAAACTGCGTAACGCGCGTAAAGTTAAAGCTTAAAGTACTTTTGTTTAATAAAAAGTAAGAAACTACTATAAGTTTTTTATAAATTTACTTAATAAGTAGGCTATGCAGCTAAGTAAAGGAGCTTAGCAAATAGCACATAAAATAACACTTATAATAAAATAAATAAATAGCCTTTAAGAAGCTTAAAATAAAGCAAATAAGTAAAAGAGCTGTAAGTAGCAATATATATAAATAAAAAAGACTTTTACTATTAGTAAGATATAAAAAGTATTAGCTAAATAAGCAGGTAGTAGTAATGATAATAGTAAGAGTGCGTCTAAGAGGGTGCGAGAAGAGAGGTAGTGTAGGCGTTCCAAGCAGACTAGACACAACGCTTATACCTGCGCAGTTAAGATTGATAGTGCAAGTAACAATAGCGCTTCTAATAATTAATATAGTATATTGTAATAGTTTTTTAACTGTAATAAAAGTGTGTAATATTGTGTTAACGTTGACGCATTAGTAAGGATACGCTTGCTTGCTTAGTACGCTCGCTCGCTTGTGAACTACGTTACTTTAGTTATCTTCTTTTAATTTACTTAGATTTATCCTCTTTCTTTTCAAAAGGTTATCCTTAATTATTTTTTAGTTTTACTTTATTAGTTTAGCGACGTAAAAGTATATTATTATCTTTCTAGAATTTCTTAAGCGCTTCTACGCTTAGGTTAAAACTAAGTTCTTAGAAATTTCTCTTTTTAGAATAACCTTTTTATAAAACTAAGTATTCTTATTAATTAGCTTTGTTTTTTTTTCTTTTCAGTATATAATCTACTTTGTACACATTGTTACTTAACTCTCTTAAGGTATTTACGTTCTGCTTTTTTAAGTATAGTATTGTCTCTATTAGGTTGTATAGCTTTAATAATAAGGCATAGAAGACTAGATAAATATTTTTTAACTCTAGCATGTCTACTTTAAACGCAGATAGCCTAATCTAGGCTATAATATACTTAGGTTTTATAAACTTCTAGACAATTTCTTTTTAGCCTTGTTAATTGTATATAACAATTTAATACTAAGACCTAGTCTCTTACTTTGAATATAATAGGTAACTTTTTCTTGTTAGTATATGCCTTTTAGTAGGCATTAGCTGTAATAATTTTTTATTTGTATTTGCTTTGTAAACTCAGTACTCTAGAGGCAGTTTATAGTCCTATAAGGCTTTCTCTGTTTTTTAAGGCTATACTAGGCTATTCTGCGCTAATAAGTTGTATTTTATAGTATACTTAGAAGGGAGTTATATCTATAGTTGCATGTATGCTGTTGTTATACGTAAGTTTTCTAATAGAGATTTATAAGGCCTAATTGTCTTGCTTTAATATAAAGTAGCACTAAAAGTATTATTTAAGTGTTTAGTTTTACTTTCCTATCTATTTATTTGTTTGTAGATTAAAAGCAGACGTAAAAGACTTTCTAGAGTTTATATAGTATTAGAAAGTATTTTAATGCTTTGTATTTATTAGCAGGCTTCTGTTTAAGATTACCTGCTTTAGTATCCTATATAATCTAATTATTTTGCCCATCTAAGCCTAAGTTAAGTTAGTGCTGTCCTAGTTAGCCTTTACTAAGATATAATAGGCTATTTTAGTTAACTAGTACACAACTATAAGTATTGCGTTGTATACTTAGCTCTGTATTCTGCTAGAAGGCAATTTTATAATAAAGTTTATTGTCACGTCTTCCTACAGCTTGCCTAGTAGGGGTAAAGGTTTAAGAGAGCTATAAAGCTTATAACGCGCTAAAGTTAACTTCCTATAGGTAAGGCAGTTATAATATTACTTTATTATATCTTTCTTTATGCTTTTTTAAGTATGTCGCTGTCGCAATTTCTCTAGTATTTTTTTAAAACTAAAATAGCTTGCAAGTACGTTATTATAGCATTATTTTAGTACTTGCGCCTTGCTCTTAGTGTTAGTAAGCTCTCTTAGACGTAATAAGCTAATTCTAGGTTTAAATAAGCTTTTCTAGTCTATTTCTATATTAAATTTGTCTAATATAGCTTCTGTGTCTTTGTTAGTAATATTGCAGTTTCTTAGAAGTTCTAGATCTCTAAGTGCAGTTTTGTTTGCTTATTTAAACTTTTTTAGTGCTTTTCTTAGAGTAGCTTACTACTTTACTTATTTACTTAACTAAGTAAAGGTTACTGTAAGAACTAAGCTTAATTTACTTTTATTACTTAGAATATCTCTTATTAGTTGTACAAAAGCCTTATTATATTTTTATGCTAGTTTTTATAACTTAGTTATATAGTTAGGATAGCAAGATAAGCTATCTGCTAGATTAGTGATTTTAGGGTGGTAGTTTAGGACAAAATTATAGCGTGTTAGTACTAAATATAACTATACTTAGCAGTAGCTAAAGATCTTGGTTTCTATAAACTATTTAAGGTTATACTAATTTGTTAGAATCTTAAAATTAATACTTTTAAGGTAGTAGCGCTAGTATTCTAAAATCTTAACTATTGCAAGGAGTTTTTAGTTATAATCATTATTGTTGTATTTAGCTACAATTAGCTTACGTAAATAAAAGTTAACTAGCTTTTATTATTATATAGTAAGTAATTCTAGGACATATTAGCTTAAAATACTTAATATTGCACTGCTAAAGGCGTCTACTTCGACTTTGATCTCTCTATCTTTCTTAAAATGCGCTAGTATAGGTACATATAAAAAAGAATTTTTAAGTTACTAGAATGCTTTTTTTGCCTCTTCCCTAAGATCTAGAGTTTAAATTCTCTCTCTTTTTATAGCATAGCCTTTTCTAGCCAAGCCTAGACTTTTCTAGGTTAATATAGTTAAGGGTAGAGCTAACTTAGAGAATCTAGCAATAAATCTCCTATAGTAGTTTATAAAACTAATAAGCATCTTAATATTCTGCACTATGCGTAGGACAGGCTAATTCTAAATTATTTTAATTTTATCTTTATTAATTTTAATACAATTTATCGTAACTATGTATCTTAAGTATTTTGTACGCTAAGTATACTATTTACACTTGCTAAGCTTTATGTATAGCTTAGCTTTACATCATTTTAGTAATACTTTCTTAATATAAATTTTACATTCTTTTTTTTGTCTTAGAAAATATTAGGACATTGTCTAAATAGACAATATATAATACATTAACTAAGCTAACTAGTATTTAGTTTATATAGGCTTAAAACTGCGCAGAAGCGTTTATTAAGCTAAAAGATATAATAGTATACTCAAAATAGCTATATTTTATGTAGAAAGCTATTTTCTATTTATTTTCTTCCTAAGTACCTACTTTGTAGTACGCTTCTTTTATATTAAGCTTAGTATAGTACTTAGCTTGCGCTAGTCTATCTAATAACTCTACAATAAGCAGAAGAGGGTGCTTATTTTTTACTATAATCTTATTTAGACTACAATAATCTACATATAGCCTTATTATACTACTTTTTTTTTACAAAAAGTATTAGTGCCCCTTCTTAAAACTTAGATCTTTTTATTTATCTCCTTACTATATACTTTATAAGGTATTTTCTTAATAGTTCTAACTCTGTTCTTAATAAGTTGTATAATAGCATGTGCAGTAGATTTGTACTAAGTAGTAAGTTAATTGCTAAATTTTATAGTTTATGCTCTACTAGGACTACAAAGTCTTTCTTTAAATCTACATCTATATATTTAGCGTATTATAAAGGAAGCTAGCCTATTTAAGCTAATTCTTAGCTATTCTAGCCTATAGAACTTATAATATATATATATGCATCTACTATAAGATTGCGTATGCTCCTTTTAAAAGTTTTTGCGTCTTCTACATTAACTTTTTAAAAACTACTTAAATTTAGAACTTTTTACTTCAAAAAAGCATATATTTTGTTGCGTAGCTTATTTTTAAGTTATAGAAGTTAACTTATAGTAACTTAAAGTAAATTAGAAACCTCTTTAGGTCTAATACTATAAATAAAATATATTATGTCTTAACGCGTTCTTATAGATTTATAATAATTATATTTACTTTAGTTAAGCTATAGATAGTAAGCTTATTTTTATTTACCTTTTCTGCTCAAAGGCTAACTAAAGAATTAAGAATTAAGTCTTGCTTCTTTACTAATATAGTAGATCTAAAATTTAGTTATAAGCCTCTGTTAACTATAGCTTTTATAAGTTTTAATACTTTAACTATACATCTTATAGTTTAAAGCTGTACTAGTTTAAGTAGAATTACTTTATATAATATGCTTAAGTCTTTATTCTTCTAGTAGAGAGTAATGTAGGCGGCAAGGTAAGACTTAAGTTCGTCTACTTTTAGTCTTTTTTTTAACTTAAGTGCGGTAGTGCTATTTATTGTCTTTTTTAGCTTACTTAGCTTATAGTAGTTAAACTTATAATATTTAAGTTCTTTATACTTATAACACTATAGGGTGCGTTTTTTTGCGCTTTTCTTGCTGAGTTTACTTTACTTTAGGCTATAGTAGCCTATTTTTGCCTGCTTATTAGTTTTTAAAGTCTTTTTTATATCTTTTAGCTTTTTTTAGTCTTATAGTGCTCTTGCTTTTTCTTTTTAATATATTGCAGTTTAAATTCAATACTTTAAGTTTTTATTTATAAACAAGGTTTGCGTATTTCTTTACTTATAGTAATATTACCTGTTAGTCTAGTAAAAGCAAGAGAAGACTTTTTTTAATATTTTTACGTAATGCTATAATATATTCTAGAACTTAAGTATTTAGTGTGCAATTTAAGCCTAATTCTTCTTAAAATAGTCTTATATAGTCTAGCAAGTCTATAGAATTCTGCTTTAAAAGTTAGTAAGCCTGTTTGAAATAGTTATAGGCCTATAATTTGCGTTCTAAAAGTAATCTTAGGGAGTTTAATATTTCTTCTTTTAAGTCTACTTATTTTAGTGTTTAAGAACGTAACTATAATTTCTCTATAGTTTAATGTGCGTGCTACAGCGTTTTGAGTAGTACTAAAATATATATTATTTTAAAGTTAATTTATTAAGTTTTAGCTATAAAACTTTATAGAACGTAGAACAAGTATAATTTGCAATTTTTTTCTTATTAGTTACTGTATATTACGCACGGCTAGCCTTTAAGAACACATGTAGTAGTTCTAGATGTAAAAAGCTAAATAATAAAGTTAAATTAGTTTGTTTGCTTAAAATTATATTTTTTAGATCTTAATTAAGTACGCTTAGTTCTTCAATATTACCTGATTGTATCTTTTTTTTATTTAGCTAACTTGTGTTGTTTTAGCTGTTTATTTTTCTATGCGCGTAATTATGCTAATTCTTAGTTTAAAGTAGCCTCTTTTAGGCTGTCTTAGCCTTTCTTAAGTGTATATAAACGTTGTGGCGTAATTAAGAATTGAAATGCGTTACTTCTTTTGTCTTTATTTATCTTCTAGTTGTTAAGTGCCTGTTCTTGTTCCTCTTTAAGAATAGGTGCTAGTTCAAACAATCTTATCCCTTAGGTTCTTAGGTTAGATAATCTTTCCCTATTGTTGGCGAGAGTACAGGCGCGGCTGTTTATATAAGTAGATTAGGCACTTACTGTATAGCACAAGCGTATCTAAAAAGATAAACCTAAATGTAAGGCGTAATACTAAATAAAAATATAAGATGCTAGAGATAAGGGAATAATAGTATATTGCCTGTAGATAAGAGACGAATTAATACTGTCTCTACTACGATATCGTGTCTCTACTTATACTAAGGTAATCTAGGGTCATATGACCTATTTAGACCTAACCTGGTCTCGTCTGACCTCAGCTATGCCGAACGGATCCGACCTGGCCTGGAAGGCCGTCAAGTCCTGACTTCTAGTATTCAATTTAAAATTATACGTAATCTCTTAACCTTATATAATATTATATTAATATATTAATTGTGCTATGACACCTCTGTTTATTATACTTACTTATTTCTTAAGAACCAACTCTTAGATTTTTTTAAGATAATCTTTACACTTTAAATACTTTCTAAAATAACTAACACTGTAATAGACACCCCTGCTAGTATCCTAACTACAGGAAGAACTACAGGAAGAACTACGCGTGCTAATAAGCTTAACCCCTTCTATAGTAATTGTAATAAGCTTAAAGCATAGCTACTCTAAGTTAATAGATACATCTACATTAAAGGGACTAAGATTAACAACAACAACATAGTTGTATAGGCCTTTATATTTCTACAAAAAGCTACTAAGAAATAGGCTAATTTTATTTTATATTAATAAATAGATATTACTGTGAATAATAATGCTAGTAAAGCACTTGTTAAGGACTAGAACAACTTTAAGATAGAAATAAAAAAGGTATTCTTACTCTTTAAAGAATTTTTAGTAGCAGAGCGAAAAATATAAAAGTTGTAACAAACGCGCTCTATAGCTAACTATAACACAGAATGTAAGCAGTACTAAATAATTATTAAATAAAACAATAATGCTTTAATATATATATGCTAACAAAGTCTAAAACTAGCTGTACATATAGAACTTATGCAAAGTAGAGCTACTCTTAATATGCTTAATAAACTTATAGCTAAGACAATTTAAGTAGATAATAATCTCTATAAGCTTATGTTAAAAAAACAACTACTTATATAGAGAAATTATATACTTAGAAATATAGACGCTTAACTTTATTAAACATGGTAACGTCTATACTCTAACTAAATTTAACAACAAAACAACACTCTTAAAATTCTAAAATATTATGCAACTAATAGCTATAAGCCTATATAATTTAACAGCCTTAACAAAGAACTAAAAAGAAGCAAGTCTTAATATAACAACAATAGCAGGAAAAGAATTACTTGCTAGATATATAATAAAGAAAGTTATATATAACAAGACTGCTAAAGCTAAGGCAAAGTAACTTAATACCTAAATATTATTTACAGTGCAGTACCCAACAGTAATTTAGAAGAAAAATAGAACTCTATTACTCTACCTACTGTTATAGTTTAAGGATAAGACATAGCAACTGTTAAAAGACTAGATAACTTAACTATAATTATACTAAAGGAAACTTTAGACAAAGACGTCTCTAAAACAATACTTAAAAAAAAAGTAACTCCAGAAGATTAAACTAAGTATAGCAAAATAGTAGAGTTTTAAGAAAGCTATTAACTTTTAATACTAATTAAGAGGAAGTAAACAACTCTAACAAATTATAGTTTATAAGAAAAAATTAATATGTTATTAAGATAACTTAGACAACCTGAAAAAAACTTTATTAAACTTTATAGTAAAACGTTTAAAAAGTACATATACTTTGCAGACTTATATAAAAAACTATAAAAAAAAATTCAGTTTAGTAGTTAACTTAGATAAAACAAATAATTTTATATAAAAATAGATAAAAGATGCTAAAGCATTATAAGATAAACTAACGTATTAGCTCTTAGATTAAGAGAAAAAGGAAATTTATAGAAACTTTAGGCAATACGCTAAAAGCACAAATTTAAAAGGTTAGCTAAAATAGTATAACGTGGTTCACAAGCGAGTGGCCACCATCCCAAGCGAGTGGCCACCGCCAAATCCCCACCAAATTTCGAAAAATCAGAGGTCTATATCTCAACAACGACTTGTTAGAATTCTCTAGAAATTAAATACAATCGCTGCATCCAATATATAAATAAGCTATCAAAATCTTAATACTCTAGCCTAAATATGCAGAGGGATATACTTAGTTTTGTGGTTTTACAGGGGTATAAGTAGACTAAAGTAGTCTATCTCTACAACTACTTAATAGAATTTCTTAAAACTTTTACAACTTCTTTTTTATATAAGTGCAGTAATTATATTAGATTTTACGAGAGTTCTACCAACCCGTTGTTGAGATATAGACCTCTGATTTTTCGAAATTTGGCGGGGATTTGGCGGTGGCCACTTGCTTGGGGTGGCCACTCGCTTGTGAACCACGTTATAATATTAAATAAATTTGCGTATCTTATTATATGCAAAGTACTTATTAGCTGTATATTTATATAATAGCTACACTATACATTATTTAAACAAGTATGAATTAGGATAGTTTTTAAGAAAACTAAAAGAAATACCTTAATATAAGTACTTATAGTACAGCTGCCCTAATAATAAGTACGCAGTATATATATAGGATATATAACATAGCTTATACTTCTATAAATATAAAGATTTAGAAAAGACTTTATATATGTATATAATGCAGTAAAAGGATTACAAGAATAGAACTTATGTATAAAAGTGTAACTAGCTCTTATAGCAAATATACTTTAATAATAGATATAAACTAACGTGGTTCACAAGCGAGCGAGCGCACTAAGCGAGCAAGCGTATCCTCACTAACGCGTTAACGTTAACATAATATTACGCACTTTTATTACAGTTAATAAACTATTGCAATATACTAAATTAATTAGTAAAACTACTATTATTACTTGCACTATTTATTTTAACTGCGTAGGTATAAGCGTTATGTCTAGTCTGCTTGTAATGCTTACACTACCTCTCTCCTTGCACCCTCTTAGACGCACTCTTATTATTACTACAACTACTACTTGCTTATTTAGCTAATACTTCTTGTACTTTGCTAATAGTAAAAGTCTCTTTTGTCTATACATATTACTACTTATAGCTTTTCTACTTATTTGCTTTATCTAAAGCTTTTTAAAATCTATTTATTTATTTTATTATAAGCGTTATTTTATATACTATTTGCTAAGCTCTTTTAATTAGCTGTGTAACTTGCTTATTAAGTAAATTTATAACAAACTTATAGCAGATTTTTATCTTTTATTTAATAAAAGTACTTTAAGCTTTAACTTTGTACGCGTTATATAGTATTTACGCTTTCTAGGCAGCTACTTATTATAGTAATTATTTTAGTATCTATACTACTATATTAAGCTTTAATAGCACTATTTATAAGTTATATAAAACTAAACTAGCGCTTTTAAAGCTAGCTTAAATATTCTCCTTTGTAATAGACTACTTAAAAGTAGCTATAAAGACTAGTAAAAAAGTTTTTTTACTAATATAGTTAGTAAAGTTACGTGCTAAACTTAAAATAGTATTACTATACTTACGCTTTAATAGTAAAAAGTAAGCAATATTAAAAAGCTATAATAAGTAAGATAAGTACGTAAGTAAATAAAAAATAAATTTTTTTTTTTTTACAAAAAGTTTAAAAGTTAATAAAGTAGTTACTTTTATAGCTATTAATAATAAGTAGTTAATACTTACTAATAGTACAGCTCTTTATATAAGTATTAAAATACTCTAACTAAGTAAAAATAAGCTAATTATTTATTTAGCTATTAGAACTAACTTAAAAAACCTAATTAGCAAGCAGATTTTTTAACTAAATTCTTAGAAGGATTTTACTTACAAAAATAATAAAAAGTAGTATTTAGTAACTTAATATGCCTACGCCTTAAATTATAGTAACTTACTTATAGTTGCCTAGCTATATCTACTTTTTTTTACTATATTTTTTTAAGCTTGTAATAAATAACTATAATAAAATTTTACTTATTATAAAGCTAGTTTTATTAAAGTTATAAATATTATTATTTATAATACTCTACTTTTACTTTGTTGCCTAGACTAAGTTAAACTAGTGCTAGATAACTACTAAGTCCTTATAGGTAGCTTACAATTAATTATAAAAATAGCTTTAGCGCGTATAGAGCTTAGAAGTCTACTTAACAAATTTATTAACTTAGTTCTTACTAATAAAGTTGCTAGCGCGTTTATTTAACAGTTTATTAGCTATTACTTAAATAATAAGCTTTATAAGCGCAAATTCTTGCGTAGACTCTTTAAGAATATACTTAACTATAGCCTTTTTTTTAACTTATTTAGGCGCTTTAAGTTTAGTTTGTAGTTACGTTAAAAGTATCTCCTAGCACGTTAATACTTAAGAGTAGATTAAGAAAAATTATAAATTTAGGTAGCATAATAGCTACTTTAAACGCGTTAAGAGTTAATATTAAAAAGAGTAAGCTATAAATCTGCTTAAGTATAAGTAGATTAAGTGTTATGTTGTTAAGGCATCTTGCGTTTTTGTGTCAACGTTAACGCGTTGGTAAGGATACGCTCGCTTGCTTGGTGCGCTCGCTCGCTTGTGAACCACGTTATATATAGTTGCTCAAAAGTTTTATAAATTTAGTATATAGTTTTTTTTAAACAAACGCTTAAAGCACTTAGTACTACTAAAAAAACTAATGTAATTAATCTCTTAAGCCTTTATAAGCTTTTAGTAAAGCTTAATAAATATTACATACTAGCATTAGTAAATTCTAGCTTCTAAGCTGACTTTGTTTCTCCTTAAGCAGTGCAAGCAGCAGGCTAATAAATATTAAAGAAATAAAGACTTTACTTACTACAGAGGAGTGACAAAAAGAAAGAGTCATTTTAAACGTTGTCTTTTTTTAAAGATATATAACCAAATACCTAGATAAGCTAGGACTATAATTTTTAAAGTTTCAAAAAGCGCAAAACTTCTACTTGAAGTAGGCTTACTAGTAACTTTGCTTAGTAATCATCTAACAGGTGGTAAACGGCTTTAAGAAAAGGCAAAAAAAAGTCAATTTTACTCTAGTTACAACTTTTTATTGAACGTATCAAAATGTTTAAAAAGTAATTATGTAATACAAGCTTATATAAATACTGCGTGAGCAAGTTTCTAATATTAGTAAATAATATAATTATTTATTTATCAAAAAATTTAAAAAAAGACGCTAACAAAAGGCGCTAAAATTACGTAGGCTTTTTTTAGCGTCAGTCTATATAATAATCTCTTTCTAACCTGAGATTTTCTCTTCTCTATTATCTCTTTATGTCTATTAAACTTTCAAAGTTTAAAAAAGAAGTTTACTCTTTATCTTTATAACAAAAGTCTATTAGTGCTATTAGTACTATACTTAAAAAGCCTTCTCAATCTATTTACAATACTATAAAACGTATTAAAAAGAAAAAAAATACTTTTTTACCTCTTTCTTAGCCTAAATTAGGCCGTCCTGCTAGGGTCTCTAAAAAAGCTATTTGAGTACTTGATAGAGACCTAGAAAGAAGCCCTAAGAAAACAAATAAGCGTATTTTAGAAGAAAACAGTTTATCTTTTTCTACTAGAAGCTTACAACGCTTATTAAAAGCAGAGAAATACTCTATTTCTACTGCTAAGACAAAACAGCTTTTAAACGAGAAAAGAGCCTTAAATTGCAACAAATAATCTAAGAAGACTATTAAAATATTAAAGAATATTAATATTAGAAAAGTTTATTTTCTAACAAGTCTTCTATTTAGCGTGGACACGGCGCTAGGCAAGAATACGTCTAAAAAAGGAGAAATAAGCGACTTAGCAAGGAACAGGTGTCTACTACAAAAACAAGTTAGTTTAAAAATATGTTAATAAACTTAAAAAAATCTCTAGAAAATCTAGTATTTTTCTAGTTATTTAAATTATTTATAGCTAGCTTGCTAACTAAGATATAGCTCGCGATATTTCTATCTTAGTTTGGGGACCTATTTAGCTAGGTAGTAGATCTAAGTTACACATAACTAGATTACTAAAAGATACTAGAACTTTTTTTGATACTTAATATTTAAAAGAAGTTTTAAATTCTATTGTTAAACCTTTTTTTAAAAGAGGTAAGTAAAATCTCTCTTACTTTATACTTTAAAAAGCTATAACTTTGTAACTTCTTCATATTTTGTGAATATTTTTAAATATTGAAAAAGCTACTTGCTTATTCTTTTTAGGCTAGAAATTTCAGCAGGATAACGTCAAGATTTATAAAACGCTACAAGCTATCGCCTAGTTTTCTAGAAATAGAATCCCTCTTTTCGAGCATCCTGCCTATAGCCCGGATTTAAATCCTATAGAGAACGTTTAGAGTCTACTTCAAAACGCGCTAGAAAAAAGGCTTGTTGCCTCTTTAAGCATAGGTAAAAGCCCTAAAGCAGTAGAATTGTTTAAAAAGGCAATTTTAGCAGAGTAGGACCTTATACTACAACAAGCAATTAATAATTGTATTAACTCTCTACCTAGTCGTTATTTAGCTGTTAAAGCAGCCAAGGGTTAGTATACTATGTACTAGTTACTTGCTTTAGCTACTTTAATACAAAAAAACCTTAAAAAAATATTTGTTAATCTAACTTTTGCAATAATAATTAAAAAACTTCTTACTTAGATATATTCTAGAAACAATATTAATATATAACACTTATTACTTTTAGCAGGAAAGATACAGTAAATAAAAAGTTGTTAATAAGTTTAACTAAGCTTTTTTTTTTACCTACTTTTACTACCTTTTTAATCCTTTTCTATGCTAACTTAGCTAGTTCAAAAGTAATCTTACTAAAAGCGGAAGTTATGCGCTTTTCAAAACTGTAAAAACTATTGTTATAGCTTATTTAGTTATTCAGTTATATATCTTTAAAAAGGATAACTTTTAAAATTACTCTTTCTTTTTGTCACCCCTCTGTGTAACGAACACGTTACAACTCTATTATCCTCACCGTTATCTTAGGATCTTATCTGTATTAGACCTACTCCAATCCTGGCCTAGATCGCAGGTATAAAGACAGCTTAGGACCTATAGTTACTCTGTAAATTTTTGATATTCTTTTGTACAAGGCTTATAGGTATCTAATTTAAATTAAAGCTTATTTATAGATTACAACGCACTCTTATACGCATTGCTATAATTCTTTGTGCTAATACTAATCTGTAAGTCTTGCCTGCGCTGTTATTTTATATTAAAAATCTTGTCCTAGCTAGTAATAGCATTTAAAACAATATTACAGCTATTTGTTTAGACTACACCTAAGCCTAAGCCTCTCTAGATATAAACTAAAAGCTTTACACTATTAAGTTAAAAAACACCTTAAGTAGAATCTCTTAGATCTTCTACGAACTAAAGCTTTTAAGTTTAGAACTTTTAACTTTAATAATAAGGCAAATTACTTTAGAAAAGTCGCGTAAAGTACGCTAAGGTAAAAACACAAAGACTACTAACAACTTATTAGTATTAGAATTAATTACTAATGGCTAACTAAAACTACTTTAGACCCTCTTTGGAGCCTGTCTAAAAATTAAATTACTGCTAAAGTTAACAACAATCCTTACAAGAAAAAGTAACTAGCAAGCAACTAGTTGTTAAGAAAAATAAAGTTAAGAAAAAAAAAATCTAGAAGGAAATCTAGTTACACCTTAGAAGAACAAAAATAACTACTTAAATACGCAAGTTACATAATTAATACAAAGAGTTACGCTATTTAAGGACATAGCTGTACTATTTACTAAGATACTGCTAATAAAAGCAAATATACTATTAAGCTAATTAATACAGTACATTTCTGCTTCTTTTAAAATTCTACGCATTAAGCTTATAAAGCGCACATATACTATTAAGAATTCTAATAATTAAACTAACTCTACGTTCTATTAATAGCAGGCCTTAATAAAAAACTAATTAAAGATTAACTTAGATTACTACTAAACTAACCGTGCTTGTATAGCTCTTATGTAAGGGCACACTACTAGTATTACAAAAAGATACCTTAAACTGTAGTACTTAGCTAATTTTGTTTTAGAATAGTTTAAAAATATTAAAAAAAATTACTTTACTTAAATTATATTTTGTATTTAGTAATAAACAGGCGGAAAGCTGTATAGCTTTTTACCGCCTAGTTATAAATAAAAAATAAACATTTCTAGATTTAAAGGCAAGGTTTATTTGTACTGCTATTAAAAAGCCTGTTTTTAAATTAGAGTAGTCTCTCTACTTATAAGAGAAAATTGCCCTCGCCTTACGCGCCTTTAATTTAGGTTATAAATACTTTTAAAACAACTTATTTAATTAAATAGTGTAATACCTTACTGCATTTAATTTAGAAAAACGCAATTCTCTAATTAAACTAAATATAGATAGTAAACTAGTGTTTACCTTAGTACTTCTAAGGAAGCTCTGCCCTTAATAATATTAGAGCCCGCAGCTTTTTCACACTAGCTTTTAATTTAATTTAACCTTAACCCCCGCTTAAGCTACTTTAAGCACGCCTAGATTTCTATCTAAGACTCTTGTCCTTAATAATAAGTCTTTATTAAATACTTATTTCAAGTACAAAAAGCCTAGTTAATTTGTGAGCAATTATACTACCCCTTAAGTAAGAGAGATTAAGATTAAATAGGAAGAATACTTAGAAGCTGCAGAACCCTACTTAGACTAGAAATAAGAAAGAAATAAAGACGCCTAAGATAATACTTTAGCCTAGGCCTACACAAGAATAATCTTGCTAATAATAACTTATTAAACTTGTTTAGAAGACAGTATTTCCAAGTTTCTACTATTTTCTGTTTAAAAGGTAACAGTGCCTAGCTATAATTATTAATTAATACTAAAGCTTAAAGTTTTGTGTTTCTAAATTTTTCTATTGCTTACAATTTTTTTTAATTACTTTAAGTTCTTATCTAAAGACTTCCTTTTAAGGTCTCTATAAAAAGATTCTAGAACTAAATCTAGACTAAAGTAGATATGTATATTTAATTTTACATCTAAATTAATAGAAGAAAGATTCTTAACTATCTTTTTATTATTATAGACTTAGGTAGGCAAGATTGTATTATTAGAATTAAATAGCTTTCGCAATTTAATTTATTGCTAGACACAGTTTAAAACTAAATTGTGTGGCCTATAAAATATTCTGCTATATATAATCTTGCCCCCCTTATTCTTATGCAGTTAAAGGAACCTTCTAATAATAAAGTTACAGAGGAGAATATCTAGTAAAGAAATGCGCTTTAAAAGAAAAATAAATACTAAAGAAGGCAAAGCCTTTTAATAGTTTTAATATAAAGAATTTATAGCTTTTTTTAGCTTTCATAAACTTGTTTTACTCTTAAAATTGCTAATTTTAAACTAGATCTTGTTTAGTTAGACTCTACCCTACGCATTGCTATTATATTAACAAATATCTTCTATTATTTAATAGTATAGAAAGAAAATAAGTTCTTTATAAGAAGTATTTACATAATTAAGTGGTTGTTAAAAGACTATATAAAATCTAATAATCTTAACAACGTGAAATTAATTTAGAACTAACTTCTATCTATCTACTACTTATATTAAGACGTGTTTAGCAAAACTATATTGAACTAACTGCCTAAATACTGCTTGTTAAACTAAAAGATTGTCTTTACTAAACTACTTCTAAATTAGTTGAGCCCTTTATACAAGTAGAGCACTAAAGAACTTAAAGCTACTAAGACGTTTGTAATAGATAACTTTAAGAAAGAATATATTAATTCTAGCAATTGCCCTTTTACCTTTTCTATCTTCTATATTTAGAAGCTTAACAAAGACATTTAAATTTATGTTAATTATTACAAACTTAACATAATTACTTAAAAAGACTTATTTCTAATCTTGCGTATAAACAAGCTATTAGCTTACACGTATAAAGCCTAGTTCTTTACTAAGTTAGATATACGCGCAGCTTTTAACAAGATTAGAATAGACTTAGACTTTAAGAAGTATACTACTTTTTAGACTTAATATAGAATGTACAAGTTTAAGGTGTTACTATTTAAATTATGCAACAGCTCTGCTACTTATTAACGTTATATAAATAATGTGCTGATTAAGTATGTTAATAACTTCTATAAAGTCTACTTAGACGACATCCTTATTTACTCTAAATTAGAGGCAGAACATGTTCTCTACATACAAAAGGTACTAGAAAGACTACAGTAAGTAGGCCTCTAAGTTAATATTAAGAAGAGCGAATTATATGTTATAAAAATAAAGTACCTAGGCTATATCTTAATAAACTAAGGGCTAGAGGTAGATCTTAGCAAGGTAGAACCTCTTAATAACTAGGCATAACCTACTAATATTATAGGTGTAAGATTATTCTTTAGGTTTACAATGTTCTACTAGCAATTTATACTAAAATACTTTTAAATTCTTAAATTACTTCTTACACTTTAAAGCCCTTTAAAGCTATTTATATAAGATTTAAAACATAAAAATGCTTTTAGAAGGTTAAAAGCTTTATTACTAAGAATCTCTACTTTATACTATTATTACCTTAAATATAATACTAAGGTAGAGACTAATGCATTAGATAGTATTATTATAGGCGTAATTTTGTAGAAATAACAAGATTAGAAATAGAGTCTAGTAGTGTTCTTTAGTAAGGTCCTATCTAGGTCTAAACTAAATTAAGAGATTTACAACAAGGAACTTTTTGCTATTATTCTAGCGTTTAGTACGTAGCAAGCTAAATTAGTATTAGCCTACTTTAGAATTAATATATACTTAGAATATTATTTACTTAAGTACTTTATAACTAAAAAGGTCCTAAACGCTAGGCAAGTACGTTAGGCTAAAGAACTTGCCTTATTTTTCTTCTACATCAAATACACTCTTAGAAAGAATAACGCCTACGTAGATATTCTTTCGCAGCGCAAGTAAGATGTAGAAAACTTAAAGTCTACTAAAACTAATAATTATTTGCAGGTCCTACTTAGACTGTACTAACTAAAAAACTGAATTAACTTTAACCTTGCTTTTACTTATGTTACTTAACTCTACGCTAAGATTTTGTCTCTACGTGTAGTTAAAGCTACCTTAGAGCTTATAACTTTAGATTTACTAAAATTAATTTTATCTATTTTATAAACAAATTGCACTGCATTTAAAAAAAAGCATAACCTATTACTAAAGAAGTACTAGATTAAAAATCAATTACTTTTATATTTAAACTACCTTTGTGTACTGTCTAACTCTATACACTGCACCTAGATAATCTAAGAGGCATATAACTAGGTTTCTTCTGCTTACCTTAGCACTATTAAAACTTATTAGTTAATTGCTCTAAAGTATTACTAGAAAAGTATTAAGGCTACCTATAAAAGGTATATGTAGAACTGCATACCCTGTTGCAAGGCACATCTAAGATAGACCTAAATTTTTAAAACAATTTACCTTCTACTAATTCCTAATTATCTAATACAACACTTATGTATTAACTTTAAAGAATTTCTACTAGATGAAGCTAGTTAACATGTTTCCCAAGCGAGTGGCCAACCTAAGCGAGTGGCTAACGCCAAACTAGCGCACTACCTGCGCACAACTATTGCGTAATGTCTCAACTACAACAACGCTAAAAGACAAATACTAAAGCAGATATAAAGCTTGCTATCTCTAATATTAATGCGCAACGCGTTTAAATTGTAAATTAGGCTACAGATGTATATAACGTACCTTAAAGAGCTCTTATTAGACAACGCGCTAGAACGCGTATACAACGCGACTATAAAGCAAATTTAAAGCGCCTAATCAAACTAGAAAAGGAGTTTATAGTTTAAAAAGTTATTAAGCAGTCTAAACAAGGTCTTAAGCCCTTAAAGGCCTACATATAAGAAATAATAAATAAACTTCTTAAAGCGCGGCAAAGTAACCTAATTAGTAGAAACTAAGTTTATAACTTTATTAAGTAGACTTCTAAGCTCTAGAAGCGCTAGAGCTATTTATATACTATTAGTAAGCTGCTTACAAAGATTCTACAGCTGTTCTGCACTAGCTTAACTTAATATATAAGATAAAGTAGAAGTATAGAATTATAGATAATAACATTTATATTTTTAATAAGACTAGCTTTACTATAAGCAAGATTTTAGTATAAATAGTTATTACTAGATTAGAAGTAGCTAAAAGAAAGAAGACTATTTAGCTAAGTTACTATAAGTAAGTTACTATTATTTAAAGCGTTAACGCTGTAAGTTACCTACTCTTCCTTTTAATTATCTTTTTAATTAATATGCTAATTAATGTTTAGTTTAAGAACTTACTACGCGATTAAATTCTTAAAGTAAGCCCTAATAGCTAAATAAGTAATTAGCTTACTCTTGCCTAATTAAAGTACTTTAATAAGTATATAAAGTTGCGCACTATAGGCGTGTACTAGCTACTTATATTTAATAGCTATAAAAGCTATAGCTTGCTAGAATTCTAAGATCTTGCAAGAAGAAGAAAATTATTTTTTAGTATATAATTTTACATTTATTACACTTACTATATCTTCTTAATATTTGTTGCTTTGCGCTGTTAAAGTATAAGTATAGTAACTAGATTTTAGATTTAGTACGCAACTGTATACATTTTATTAGTAAAAAAACTTTTTTTTAAGTATTTAAGCTAGCTTTTAAACAGTCTTTAGTAGTAGAGAATATTAAAGCAGGCTTTAAAGGTGCTAGGCTAGTTCTACATAGCTTAGAAGCTATTTTATTAAAGCTTAATGTAAAGTTGCAGACTTTAGAACTATTACTACTAAGGTAGAGCGTATAGAAGGCGCAGATATTACGCAATGTGCGTAAGATGAAAGCGCAGTCTACGCTTATTTAATAAAGAATCTAAAACTATTATAAGTTTTCTATAAGCTTATTAGATAAATAAATTTATTAGCTAAGTAAAGGCGCAAAGTAGATTGCATATAATATAGTGTTACTATAAAAAGAACAGGCGCGCATGCAAAGCGCAATTAATAAGCTTACAAAGTGTTAGTTAAGAAAATAAAAGTATATTAGAATAAAGAGGACTCTAATAATAAGAGAAGTATAAAAATTAATTGCTAAGAGAGAGGGTAGAGATTATATTGCTAGCAAGGGGCCTGCGCGTAAAGTGCGCGGCGTAGTGCACTGCAGACGTTGTAGTAAAAAAGGCCATAATTCCCGCACGTGTAAAGTAGAAAGAGAAAATGCTAAGGATAGCAACAAGTCTAAAGAATAGATTAGCTTACTACAACTCTTAATTAATAGTGTTGCGCGTATACGATAGCTGTGCGCAGGTGGTGCGCTGGTTTAACGTTAGCTACTCGCTTGGGTTAGCCACTCGCTTGGGAAACACGTTACAATTAGATTATAGTTGTAATTAAATATTTATTTTAATAGGCTATCTCAATCTCTTATTATAAGATAATTAACGCAAGAGGTATATCTAAATTATTTATTTAATAAGTGTACTAATTTAGCTACATACTTATCACTATAATCTTTAACTAAGAACCTTAGTTTATATTTAATTTCTAGTGTAAGTTCTATTAGATCCTAGGCGTTAAGATTAAACTAATAACAGCCTACTATAAAGAGACTAACAGTTAGACAGAGATTATAAATAAATATATTAACTAGAGGCTTTAGCTGTCTGTATTCTACTACTAAGACAACTAGAGTAGACTACTACCTCTAATTAATAGAGCACAAATTTCCTTACTCTATTCTGCTCTAGGCATGTCTCTATATTAGATTTTTTACAGATTTAATTCTAGATAGAGCTAGAACTAGAAGTAGCTAGCTAACACCTTCACCCTAACTAACAAAATAAACTACAAGGACGCGTTAGCCTTAGCTACCTAAATATATAATGCTTAGGAAACAGTATAAACCTCCTTAGAAAAAGCTTAAGATTAAATATAAACTATAGTAAACTATTACTACTACCTAACTAATAAAAATATTGAAGATAAAGTCTTTCTAAATTTAAAAAACCTTGCAACTAATTGCTTAAGCTAGAAACTATTAGCTAAATATAAAAAACTCTTTAAAGTTCTTAAAACAGTTACTTATTTTTACTACCTTAAGTTACTAGAGGGGTTTTAGATCTATAACGTCTTTGCACTAAAACTATTATATAAAGATTTTTAAGACTTACTTTCTAGACTAAAAGCTTTAAAGCTAGCTTCTACTTTAATTTAAGGCGTAAAAAAATAAGAAGTTAATAAGATTTTTACTGGTAAAGTATATTGCTTAAGGTTAAAATATTACATTAGCTAGGTTTAATACAATTTAGACCTAACTTAGTACCTAGTTTTAAATTTTATAAAAGCTTTTTATAAATTTAAAGCCTTTTATAAAAAGAACTTTATATGTTTAAGTTTTTTAAGGTCCTTAACAAATTTAAATATAGCCTAAAAGTAAAAAAAAAATATAACTTTCCTATAAGATAATAATATATAAGGAAAAGATTTTTTTTTAATAGGTATCTAGTAAAACAACTAAGCTACCTTTAAACTACTACTAACTCTGCCTTTTTTCTCCTCCTCCTTTTACTCTTACTTAAAGATCTAGAGAGGATTGCTCTTTTTCTCTATAAAAAGAGGAGGAGCTAGAGGAGAGCCTACTGCTCTCCTCCTCCTCTCTTGCCTCTTTCTAGAGGCGCTGCTTATTGTCCTCCTCTCCTAGCAGAGCAACTAGACTACTACTGCTAGTTCTACCCCAGCGAGCAAAGGCCTCTAAAGAGGTAACCTAACTACTAGTAAATAAACAGCGTCTTAAATTTTTAAAAGGGCCTAGTAAGTTAAAACTAAAATTAAAGCTATAAATAGCTTTTTCTTTTAGCTCTTTATTACTTAGACTTTCTTAGCTAGAACAAGAGCTGCTGCCTACACTAACTTTTTAGCAAAAAAGTAGTTTTTTACTAAATTTTTCTTATGCTCTGCATTAGCAAGGAGGTTTATAGTAGTAAGAAGATTAAAAAACTTTTCTTTAATATACTCTAGCACCTATCTAAGTTAACTTTAAGTTTAAAAGAGTAAAACATATTAAACTTATAAAAGAGCACTTCTTTTTCTACTATGCATAGTAAGCGCATTTTTTAGACGTCCTAGAGTTAAACTAATGTTAAACTCTAAGAACGCCTTACGTGAAGGCGTGCACTAACTACAGGCAAATAAGGTAATACGCCTTTAGTAAAGCCCCTAGGGGGCAATGCAGCAGTATAGTATATATGTGTGTATATATGTATGTGTGTATGTATATGTGTGTGTATATATGTGTGTATGTGTAGTGTTCTAGAGAAGCAGAAAAATTAGACACAACGTGCTGTTATTAATTAAAATAGTAAATACTTAAGGTTAGTCTAACACTACTTTAAGTTGAAGTTGCGGTAACCGCCTATTAGAAATTTACAACAACAACAAAAGACGTTATAAAGTTAATAACAAACAAATAACAAACATGTTAAAGAATATATATAGCTATAGAACTAGCTAACTACATAGAAGAGGGGTAGTATAACAAATACGTTATAACTCTATTATTCTTACTGTTATCTTAGGATCTTATCTGTATTAGACCTACTCTAGTCCTAGCCTAGATTGCAGGTATAAAGACAGCTTAGGACCTATAGTTGCTTTGTAGATTTCTAATATCCTTTTGTACAAGGCCTATAAGTATCTTATTTAAATTAAGGCTTATTTGTGGATTACAACGCACTCCTATATGCCTTGCCGTGATCTCTTCTGCTAATACTAACCTATAGGTCTTGCCTGCGCCGTTACACTCTGTATATATAGCTAATAGACAGCCTATGCTAGGCGAGATAATAATTATATATAATGTTACTAGTGTTACGCTTAGCATCATAAAATATAAGGAAAAGTAAGACTTAGACGTTTTTAGACTAGCTAGTAATAATATTATATCAGGAATTTTTTAGTTATAAGAATATAACTTACAATTTAACTAGAATTTAAAGAAGTTTTTATTTAAGTGCTATAGACTAGACGTAACCTTAAGCTAGCCTATGCATCTAATAACTATAATAGTAAATAAAAAGAAGATTTATAATATTGCTAAGGCATAGTAAGCTTTAACTAAGAACACACTTACTAGACAAAAGCTTAACTTAATAAAGACTAAAATAGTACTTTTAAGTTATTAAGTTAAAGTTTTAAAAAAATGCATAACGTGTTTCATAAGCGAGTCGACACCATAAGCAAGTCGCCAACGCAAAATCCCCGCTAAATTTTAAAACAACAAGGGTCTATTTCTTAGCAACTACTTAGTAGAAATCTTTAAAAATCTAACACAGTCGCTGCATCTATATAAAAAGTAAGGTATGAAGGTTTAAAGAAATTCTATTGAGTATTTGTAGAGATAGACCACTTATACCCCTGTAAAACCACAAAACGAAGTATATCTCTTTTAATCTTAGAGCTAGAATTTTTAAATCTTAACATTTTACTTTTTATACAAATACAGCAATTATGTTAAATTTTTATAAAATTCTAAATAGTAGTTGCTAAGAATTAGACCTCTGTAATTTTATAATTTAGCGAGGATTTGGTGTTAACAACTTACTTAAGGTGGCAACTCACTTATAAAACACGTTAACATTAATAATTTTAAAATAGTATAAAGAATTTTAAAACTTTTTATAAAAGTAACAAATAGTAAAGCTTTACTAAAATACTAACTTTAGGACTAAAATATTCTTTTAAAAGAAAAGAAAACTTAACTTTTTAAGCTAATATATTTACTATTAAAGACAAAACTTATAATTTTAATAAAAAAGCTAGATAAGGATATAAAGAAAGAATATATTAAACATTTTCTTAGTACTAGCAAAACTTTCTATACTTTTATATTAAAGTATTAAAACGCAGATAACTATATTAATTAGGTAATTTTAGTAAGCTATTTACGTAACAGACTTGCTAGTATCTATATAAACAGGCTAGATTATTTTATATTTCTTTAGTAGTTATTAAATACTTTATTGTAATACTTAATAAATTAATATACTTACTTTCTACTTAAGTAATTTAGTAATTACTTCTTCTAAGCTTCTATAGTTATAAGCCTAGTAATAGTAAAACTATAATAAGTAATTTTAATGTAGTTGCTTAACTAAGTAGGTAACTATAAGCAAGAAATAGTAGTAAAAATAAGCCTAGAGAATCTTACTACACAGACACGTATTACATAGAACTATTTACCTTATACGTGTAAGCTATTATGCCTATTTTAGGCTATTATGCCTTCTCTAGGCTATAATACCTTACTTTAAGCTATTATGCCTTATTCTTTTTCTTCTACTATTGTAACGCTAAGAGAAGAGCTTGTTGCTTTTAAGTAGATTACTTAGCACTACTAGTAATATAGATGGTTTATTGTAACGTGTATATATATTCTCTAGCTAGAGTATAATTTATTAATTAGTTAGTATTTTGTTTTAAACAACTTAGTACTAAAAATAAAATTTACTAAAAGTATATATTAACTACTAAAACTTTATAATATTATATTATAAAGTTTACACTTACTACTAAATATTATAAAGCTTTAGAATTAATTATCTTAAGCTAAAGTCTTTATTTATTTATTTTTTAAAGTGTCAAAGGTAGTAGTTGTTGTTATAGTTAAAATAAGGTTTTAAAAAAAGTAAAAAGTAGCTACTTTTTACTAATTTATTACAAAAGTAAAAAAAAAACTATATATAGTTAATAAAATTTCAACAGTTAGTAATAAAGTTTTAAAAAAAAAGCTTAAACTACTAAGTACTAATTAAATTTAAAAAAATTTGCTAAGGTACTAAAAAATAACACTAGTACGTATTTAACAGCAATTACTTGCTTATAGCTAGTAATAAGATTACAGTAGGATTATAATAATATTATAATATAATTTAATATAATAAAGGAGAGAAAAAACACGTATATACTATAGCAGGAGCCTATAATACTTTATAAAGCTAAAGCTACTATATTTTACTTACTATTTTTTACTTTTTAAATAGGACTATATATAAGTAATTTATATATAATATACTATAATAGCGTGTAGCTTCTACAGCAAGTATCTTCTTAATTTAGGCTTTTTTTTTAAAAAAAAAGCATCTTTTGCTATTATTTACTTAGCACTTAATCTAGTCTAAATTAAACTACTTATATAAACACTTAAGTTTATTAAGTATTATAAGACTTAACTACCTAGCTAGACTCCTAAGTTAATAAAATATATAAATAAGTTTCTTATTTATAATCTTTCTATATATAAAAAGATAATTAAGCTCTAATTTAGCTAGTAAAAAAAATATATATATAATTTATAGAGTATTTACTAATCCTAGCGTAGTACTTAAAATTTATTATTTTAGTATTCTGTTTTTTTTATTTATTGTGTAAGAGCTAAATATAAAAACTAGAACTTAGTTTAAACAGCTATTGCAAAACGTTAAATTAGGAATAAAAAAAAGAGTAAAACAAAAAAAGTATACTTTTTACTATAGCATTTATAAGTTAGTAAGCAAGGCAATAATAGTGTTGCTACTTTACTTTATTTAAAAGTATTTAGTAGTAAAATTATTAAATAAGTAATAAAAAGCGCGTTAAGTTAAAAGGCAATTTATATTTTTATTTATCTTTCTTTATTTTTGTCTAAACATGCTCGAGCAACACACTAATTACGTACTAGTAATGCTAAATAAAAAGGCGTAAGCCTTAATACTTATTATTAGTAATACATTCTTTTTACTAAAAAAAGTGTTTACAAAATATATAATTATATTAAAAAGTTATTTTAAAAGGCTAAAGCTAGCTTTAGTCTTTAGAGTATAAGACTTCTAAAATAAATACTACTTTATTAAGATTAAAAAAAAGTAAAGGAAAAAAAATAGCGTTTTAAATATAATATAAATACTATAAATATATATTTATACTTTTAAGGCTTGAAAATACCTTAGTAATATTTTAAAAACTTATTAACTATACATTAAAAGTATATTTAAATATTTCTATAAAAGCGTACTTAGATAATTTTTTTCTCTAATTTAAGAACTTAAAAATTATGAAAAATATATATTAAAGTATTAATATGCAGATTACCCTATTATACAGGTAATTTTAGTAAGCTATTTATATAACAGCCCTGCTAGCGTCTATATAAAAAGGCTAGATTATTTTATATCTATTCAGTAGTTATTAGACTCTTTATTATAGCACTTATTTAATTTATACACTTACTTTCTACTTAAGTAATTAAATAAATTACTTTTTTTTTAGCTTTTACAGTTATAAGCTTAGCTACTTAATTATAGTATCAATTTTTACTGCGCAATAAGCAAGCAAGAAGGTTAACTATTTAATTATTAACTTACTTTTCTTTATTTTTTCTTACAGCACAGCAAGCAGATTGCTGCATAAGCTAGTAAAAATACCAATAGTTAGGTCTAACTAATTAAAACACTAAAACTTTTGTACCTGCGTATTGCTGCGAGTTTTAGAGATATAAAGCTAAGAATTTTACAGTCTATTTATTAAAGTATATTTTACCTTATATATAAATTTTATGTATATATCTCTTATATTTATAGCAATGTAGAGGTGCAAAGGTTTTAGTATTCTAATTAGTTAGACTTAACTATTAGTATTTTTACTAGCCTATTACTGCAGCTGCTATACCTCTTACCTACTTAATTATATAATTAACCTTCTATTAATCTATTCTACAGCTTATAGGCTACTATTATCATTAACACAGCTACTAACTAACTAATTCTGCGCTTACTTTAATAATAATCTACGCTGTAATTCTACAAAGTATTTAATTAAAATAAACCTCTTTAATATACTACTTATTACCTTAGAGGTAATTCGTAAAGCTTAATTAGACTAGCTAACCTAGTTTACTTTATTGAAACTATACTGCTTAAAAAAAGGCATCTAAAATTAAGTTAATCTTAATCTCCTAGACGTGCGCTTAATAAGTTACTAAGAGCCTTAGTATTTTAAGTTGCTTAAAAATATTAAAAAGCCTATTACTCTGATACTTAGCGTAAGCACTTAAAAACAAAAGAACTACAAAATTATATAACATAAATATAAAGCTTATATAATAAATACTAAGTAAAAAAAAAAATTATAACAAGCTAGTTAACAAGTACAAAGGATACACTGCTTGAAAAATATAAAAAGTTACTAAAATTACTAATATTAAAGATTAAATTAGTAAGACTATACATTTAAACTTACTATTAAATACTTTAATAAGCATAATTACTTAAAACTTTACTAGTTTTTAAGCCTTAGTAAAGATTTTAAAAAAAGATTTTTCTTCTATAACTTAGAATTATTAGTATTTAATTAGGGCGTAATATAAATTCTACCTAGATAAGGCTTACTAAGAATAAATAACCTCTAAGTATTAGTTTACTAAGTAGCAGCTTTTATATTAATAAGCAACAATCTACTTACTCTTTAAAGTTATTAAGCTATTAGTAGTTACTAATTTTTTAAACGCTTTAGGCACTAAAATTGCACTAAACTAGTTACGCAAAAAGCGTAATAAGCTATTATAAGTAATAGCGCTTAGTAAAGCTTAATTAACCTTAAATAATCTAGAAAAGGTTTTTAGTAGTTTATTATAAAATTAATTAAAGAGAGGTAACTAAAAAATAAAAGAATTTAAAAAGTAATTATTTTTAAAGCTTTATATTTTAATAATTACAAGGGCTATACAAGAAAAAGTTAGCAATTTAAAAAGTTATAAACCTTTTTTTTAAGATAGGCTAGTTAGTAAGTTACATAGTTAACATAATTACTCTTAATTCTTGCAGTAAAAATACAGGTTTAAAAACTAAGAAATATATTACAATATATCTTTTTTTTTTAAATGTATGAAAATTGCTATATCTTACATATAATAAAAATTAAAAGCTAATCTTTTTCTAGTATAAGTTTAAAGGTAATTGCAAAGTTAACTATTAAGTAATAATAGAGAGTTTGTTTTTAAAGTTTTTTATTAATAAATAACTACAATAGCGTACTAATACTTAGTATACTAGCTCTTAGCTTCTTTTACTTGTAAATAACGCATTAGTAATAGTAAATTACAATTATTAATTACTTTTTAAAGTATTAAATTCTTTTCCTCCTTTATAGCAGCCTTAAAAGCTACTATACTTTTCTTATTATTTCCTATACTTAAGGAAGCAATAGGCCTTTTAGCTAAAGCGTTTTTTAGTAAAGCCTACACGTTTTCTTTAGAATTTAAATCAGGACTATAAGCAAGATGCTTAAACAGTAATATTTTATTTCTAGAAAACTAAGATAAAACTTTAAGAGATTTATAAATTTTTACAATATCCTGCTTAAACTTCTAGCCTATATAAAAGTTAGTAGGGTGCTTAAATATTTAAAAAAAGACTCTAACTTTATAATTTAAATATAGAGAAATAAGCCTCTAAGTAGAAAAATAAAGTATATATAACTTACCTTTTTTTGTTGCAGGTTTTACTATAGGAATTAAGATTTTTTTAATATAGTCTAGATGTCTAAAAGAAGTAGTAATTAAAGAGCTTTTAATTACTACTAGTTTAGATTTTCTATCTACCTAAATTGCACTGCAAACTTAAATAGAAATATCTTAACCTATAACTAAATTAGTAGGTATTTTAAATAAAGATTATAATAACAAGAATATTATAAATGTAATTTAGTTTATTATTTAATAATTAGAGTTTCTTAAAACTTACTTATATTTGTTGTAAACACAATTTACTTTCCTATTCTATTATTATGCTTTGTTTAATAGTATTCTATTCTAGCACTATGCCTACGCTTAATAGCAGACTTGTCTAAAAATATAACTTTATTAAAGTTTAAATTTTTAATGTTTTTAAGTATTTACTTAGTATAGATTTAATAATTATAAGCTTTTTTAGTGTCTAACAGCGTTTTTTTTAAAAAAATATAAATAAAATGGTACTCTTTTTTAGAAAGCGTTGTACGCTTTTGATTAAAAAATTTATGTTATTTTCTTTTAAAAAACATTAAATTGTCTTTTTAAGGCTTCTTATAAGGCCTTTATTAAGCACTCTTTTTGCTTTTTTTAAGATCTTAGAAGAACGACCTCGTTTAGAGCTAATAATAGATAAAAAAGCCTTTTTTTTTAATTTAATAAAAAGTAATGTAAATATTTTTAGAGGTTTTATAGTATCTTACTAATAAAGAAGATAGATTTATTATGTAAATAGAAAGTATAACATATCTTATAAGTAAACTAGTAACCTAAGTAAGCTAGTAACGCGAAATCCCTGCAAAATTTTAATAAAATAGGTAACTATTTCTTAACAATAACAAAGTAGAATTTTTTAAAAATCTAATATAATTGCTACATTTATACAAAAAACAAGCTGTTAAAATATAAAAACTTTAGCTTTAATATTAAAAAAGATATACTTAGTTGTTTAGTTTTACAAAGTTTTATAGAGGTATAAGTAGTCTATCTCCACAACTACTTAGTTAAATTTCCTAAAAGTCTTCTAGCTTACTTATTATATTAATGCAGCAATTATATTAGATTTTTGAAAAATTCTTCCTTATTATTATTAAAAAATAGTTACTTATTTTATTAAAATTTTGCGAGGATTTCGCGTTACTAGCTTGCTTAGGTTACTAGTTTACTTATAAAACACGTTAAACTTGTTGTTTAAATTAAGAGAGATTGCAAGCTATAGAGGAGATAATATAAAAATAAAAAGTTAAAATAAATAAAAAAAGTGAATATACTATATATTTATTAAGTTATTATGTGATTAGTGCTTACGTAAGCAACTCCTATTTTCTTTGTTTTTTTATTAAACTATAAGAAAAAAATAAATACTACTTTAAAATTTACTTACATTATGCTTACGTAAGGTAATTAAACTTATTTTTTATTTAGCCCTTTTTATACGTTTATAAAAAAGATATGCTAAAATTTATTTTTGATTTTTTTATAATATATTTTAAGCAAGACTACAGGCGCAATAGTACTAACTAAGTAGCTTACTAAGTAACTTATCTTCTAAAGGAGGTTCTTAGCTTTCTAAATTACTAACTTCTTTTAGTATAGCTCTTCTAATTATGAAAATATTAATTTTTAAAGTGTTAAAGGTAGTAGTTGTTGTTGTAGTTAAAATAAGCTTTCTAAAAAAAGTAAAAAGTAGCTACTCTCTACTAATTAGTTGTAAAAGTTAAAAAAAAATTATGTATAGTTAAAAAAATTTAAATAGTAAGTAGATAAGATCTATACGCTAAGCACTTAAAGTAGAAAAGCTTAAACTACTAAGCAAAAATTAAGGTTAAAAAAATTTACTAAAAGTACTAAAAAACAACACTAATTAAAACGTGTTTAACAGTAATTTCTAGCCTATAGCTAGCAACAAGATTACAATAGAGATAGAAGAGGAGAGTAAAAACACATACGTTACTATAGCAGAAGCCTATAATACTTCTTTATAAAAGCTCTTTACCTACTGCTTTTTACCTTTAGAATATCTTACACTATATAGTACTACATATAAACAACTTACATACAAATAATATAATACTTAAACTATTTTTTTTCTTTTTTAATACAAAGACTAAGAGCTTATATTAAGTAAAGTTAAACCTTACTAAGTTACTATACTAAAAGCTATAGTAGTAGATTATAAAGCTAGCGTTTACTGTTGTTAAGCAGCTACCTCTGTTAATTAAAAAGGAGCTAGTAGCAAATTAAAATATAAAGCTTTAAAAACTATAACTTTTTTAATTTCTTTTTTTTTGTTACTTTACTATAACTCTACAGCTAAGCTCCTGCACTATACTTTCAAATAGGCTTCTTTTTCTACTAATAGTTTTTATACTTAACTTATAATAAAATTATTACCTTACTAACTGCATTCTTGCATAATCTAGTCTTTAGTAATCTCTTGCCCTTATAGCAGTATGTTTTCTTACACTCTAACACTTATATAATATTAAAAATAGAAGTAGAATAAGTATAATACTCTACTAGCCTAAAGTAGTTTTATACGTATTTATAAATGTAAACTTAAAAGTAAAAGCATTTACCTATTTTAATAGTAGTATTTTTGTTTTTTTACTATTCTTTTATATTTACTTGTAACTTAGACTAATTTCTTTCTTTATATTTAAGTAAATATTTAAAAATATAAAAAATAAAGTAATTTTTATTAAAAAAAATACTTAAGTAAAATAAAGAATCTTATAGTATTATTAATATTTCTATTATTAGCTTATCTATTAAAGTCTTTTAAGAATTTATAAATATCTCTTTTAGTAAAGACTTGTATACTATATTTTAGTTAAACTATAGACAACACTAAGTTGTACATAAATCTAGTTATAGTATTAATAACTAAATTTAATAGCGTTAATAGTAACTTAGGACTTACAGCTATAGGCCTAGAGAAAGAAAGCATTTTAATTTTCTGCCCTTAACCTAACTTCTAATCTGTTTTTAATATCTATAGTATAATAGAACTAAAAAAATTTTTAGTTAAGATTATAATTAGTAGTTAGTTAATAATATAGTAAACAAGGTTTAGTCTTTAAAAGAAATAAACTATTTATTCTTAAAGTTTGTATACAAAGAGGTAATAATTAAAAAAGCTATTAAAAAGGTTGTTATTTTCAAAGCTTAATATTTCTATAATTAGAAAGGCTGTACCTAAAAGAGTAAGTAATTTAGGGAGCCAAGAGCTTCTTGTTTAAGAAAGGCAGCTTAGTAAGCTACCTAGTTAGCACCGTTACGCCTTTAATCTTAGCTAAAATAAGAGAAAAAAAAAGAAAAAATCAATTTTAGTATAACTTTCTTTTAAACGTGTAAGATCTTTACTTTAGAATTATATTTAATAAGTTTACGTAAGCATAATATAAACAAATTTTAAATGTTAATATCTTATTTACATAAAGTCTAACTAAAGGGTAAAAAATTAAGCTTTACATAAGTAAGCGCTAATCACGTAATAGCTTAGTACTTATATAGTATATAAGCTAACGTGTTTTTTAAGCGAGTTGCTACTCTAAGCGAGTCGCTAACGCAAAATCCCTGCTAAATTTCAAAACAACAAGGGTCTATTTTTTAGCAACTACTTAGTAGAAATCTTTAAAAATCTAACACAGTTGCTGTATTTATATAAAAAGTAAAGTATAAAGGTTTGAAGAAATTCTATTAAGTATTTGTAGAGATAGACTACTTATACCCCTGTAAAACTATAAAACGAAGTATATCTCTTTCAATCTTAAAGCTAGAATTTCTAAATCTTAACAATCTACTCTTTATACAGATGCAGCGATTGTGTTAAATTTTTTAGAGAATTCTAAATAGTAGTTGCTAAGAATTAGACCCCTGTAATTTTGAAATTTGGCGGGAATTTTGCGTTAGCGACTCGCTCGGGGTAGCGACTCGCTTATGAAACACGTTAGTTTTAATTATTTTAACATAATTTTTTCAAGGTAGAGTTCTTATAGCCTATAGTTACTGTTATTTTAATAACTAAGCTTTATCCTTTTAGCAATCAAATATGCCTATTTCCTATTAATGTACTATGCCAAGAATGCTAAGAAAAAGTGTAGCTGATGCTGTGTATAAAATCAAAAAACTAGGGGCTTTTATTTACTCTAAAGCCTACATCAAGCTGTCTTACAAAGATGGTTAAAAACGTTATAAAAATACTTCATAAAATCTCTTCGTAAACGTCTATAAAATAAAATGAATAGCATATAGTATAAAATAACATATGTTGTTTTATAGTAAGCTTACTATACTACTTAAAAGAAACCTCTATTATATTTATATCTATAAGTAAAAGATGTGTGTACTCTCTAAGAACAGGGTATAGTTATTATGAATATACTAACGAAGAATTTATAAATCTAGAAAACATAGACTTAAAATAAGTTTAATATCAATATAATTCTCATATTAGGTATTGTTATACTACCAAAATAATGTAGTATTTAACATAATAATTAGCTAATAGTATAAATAAGTAAATCTCCATTGAAAGTATTGTATAATTATAGTTTATTTTAACTAAGATATTTCCTAGCTACTATAGAATTATTTATCAAGTGCACTAAGTATTAGTAAGCTATTTTGATTAAAAATTAGAAACAAACGTATAACTAGGCTTTTTATAATTACTTAATAGTCATACTTGCAACAGCCTTATAACCAACACATAAGGGAGGATGACTAGAGTTATTTAATATATATATTATATAGCAGTTCTTACAATTTAAAAAAAAATTATAGTGATATATACTTTTACTTTTTGTTTCCTTATTTTTAGGCGAGATTGAAGGCGCAACGGTGCTGACTAAGCAGCCTACTAAGCTTCTTATCTTAAAGAGGAAGTTCTTGGCTCTCCAAGTCACTAATTCTTCTAGGTATAGCCCTTCTAGTTATAGAAATATCAAGCGTTGAATTTACAACTTTTTTGACATCTTTTTTTTGTCACCCCTCTGTAGTATGTGCTTATCTAGGAGTAGTTGTATAGAGTCTCGCCTTTTAAGCACTTCTTATATTACTCATGAGGCTCTAACTTATACTTGTGCTATCTTAATTATTATTAACATCTTTATTTTGCTAGGCATATACTTTGAATTAGTATTTTATACATATTTTGTTATAAGCTTTGATTTTTATTCTAACTTTTACTAAACAAGACCGTTGATTTGAATTATTAACGTATTCAAAACCTATTCTTATTCTTAATAAACAAGTTTACTACTTTTATTCTATTATGTAAACTTCAAATTAGCATTTAAATATATATTAAACTGCCTCTGTTTTACCAGATAGTTTGCAACCTTTATTTTGCTAGATAGACCTTAACTTAGCATTTATAAACGTATATTTGTTTTATTAGTAGATTTTTATTTTATTTTTCTTAGTTGTTAGTGCTAACTTAGGTAACATAGTCCTTAACGTAGTCTATAGTAGAAAATAGTGCTAAATCTCTAAAAGTATATCTAGTAATATACCTTAGGATTCTAGCTATTTTAGTATTTGCCTAAGTATTTATACTTATGTAAGATAGTTATATTATTTTTATAATAATTATATACTAGTTCTTTTATATTCTAAGTAGTAGAGTATATCCTTATAAGCTTTGCTATGTATACAAGTATTAGAGGTTTTAAAAACATACTGCTATAAGGGTAAAAGATTACTAGAGACTAGACTATACAAGAACAAGGTTAGTAAGATAATAATTTTATTGTAAGTTAAGTCTACAAGACTATTAGTAAAAGAAGACGCCTACTTAATAGTACAGTACAGGAGCCCCACTGTAGAGTAAATAGATAATAAATAGTAGCCCCTTTCTGTAAGACACAAATAAGGCTATATACCTTAAGATCACGTAGTTAAGCACTAACCTAGTGTGCAGTAGGGTATCACCCTGTGCACTAGCACACTATAAATAGCACGTAACCACAATCTAACTACTTCTCTCTATAACCTAACTACAACCTAACCTATACCTACAGTCTGTGCGCATAACTACAACTACAACTACTAGCCTGTGCAACCCTAACCTAACCTATACCCACGTTTAGCGTAAATAGCGTGGGTAAAGGTTGGGTTAGGGTTAGGTTAGCTTACGTTAGAGCCCAACCACAACCTAACCTATACCTATTTACCAGCCTACCTTTAAACCTAGGAGAGAACTTATAAATATTGTTTTATACTTAGTACATACTTGAAAAACTTTAAAATATAGACTTAAACTAAGTTTTATATTAATATAAGTTTACTATTAAGTACTATTATAGAACTCAAACAATGGTCTATTTTACATCGAACACTAACTTTTCGAGGCGAGAGAAAGGTCTAGCTTAGCCTTTTTCTCGCCTTAACTATCTTAACCGCCTTCCTAAAATCAGTTTCTAACACCTATTTTCTTAGTGCAGGTGTTGTGGCGCGCGCGCTGGCTAGTTGTAGAGAAACAGAGTAGTTAACTATTAAAAACTCTACAAGTAGTCTGTGCGTAAGCTAATTTTATAGTTTAATTAAAGGCACTACTCAACTTCTACTTAATAAAGCAACGGCTTTCTACTTAGATATAATAGATTTATTAGCGTAGTAAACTAATAGATCTATCTATCTAGCTATGTATTCATTTAAAATCCCTATACTAACTTAGGCTAGCGAATAGGTCGTGGGTACCCACGCGTGGGTATAGGTTAGGTTAGGGTCGCACAGACCAGTAGTTGTGGTTGTAGTTAGGTTGCACTAACTAGTGGTTGTAGTTGTAGTTAGGTCGCACTAACTAGTAGTTGTAGTTGTGGTTAGGTCGCACTGACTAGTAGTTGTAGTTGTGGTTAGGTCGCACTAACTAGTAGTTGTAGTTGTGGTTAAGTCGCACTGACTAGTGGTTGTTTTAGTTAGCTTTAGTAGGGGCGCACAGGCTACACTAGCTATAATATAGTAATATTTCTCTATCTCTACTTACTATGCAACTTCTACAACTAAAATTAACAAATTACAGTTAATTACTACATCTATTATAATAACAATAATTAAAAAAGAGCTAAGTAACAGTCTTAAAGGCTTAGTTCTACGTATTTTAATTTTAGTGCTACTAGGTTTTAAACGTAATAAGTAGGAGAAGCTTATAAAAGTATTTAATATAGCTATTAATTATAGCGTATGCTAATTTGTAAAAAGTTATAAATATAAAAAAAAACAAAGTTACTAATACACTTGCGCGACGCGGCTAAGGCAGTTTAAAAAAAAGTTGCTCTATAAATTTAAAAGTCTTAATAAAGAAATTATTAAGCTTTAGTTCTTAAGCTGTTGCGCAAAGATGTTAAGTAGCTTAACTTAATTTTAAAATAAAGGCCTTATAAAACGCACATGCAACTAATTGCGCTGCTATATACTAATTAAAGAAAAGAATAAAAAGTATAAAATAATACAAGAATATAAGTGTAGAAAGGCGTAAAAACATAATAAAGGCAGCACAAGAAGTGCTTAACTAGAAGTAATACAACGCCTAGAGAAGTAGTAAGTTAATATAGTTATTTATTACAAAGTTATGCTCACATATAAATAAATAATTAGCTATAAATAACTCTTAATTAAATTTATAAAAAATAAAAAAACGTATACTACAAAGTTAATATAAAATAGTACATAAGAGTTCTAGATAAGGCAGTGTAGGTAATAAAGAGCTTAAATATTAGTAGCTAAAGTTGTATACATACTTAGTTTTATAGCTTTAGCAGTATTCTTAAAAAGATTATGCATTATACTTATAATAAAAAATAATTAAAGCTTTGTACTAATACTTTTAAAAGCAAATAAGCTAAAAAAAATAGCAAGACTTTGTTAAAGATATAAGTCTAGAAGAGTTAGCTGTTACTATAAGTAAGATTGAGAAGTAAGTTTTAATATATTTTTTTATTATATATACTTACTAACTAGTATAGACTATTTAAGCCTCTGCTAGTGTACAAGTTTTTAAGACTTAGCAATAATACTATCTTACGCAGCAACAAGCTATATATTAAAGAACACAATAGTAATAAATGTAAAAAAAAAGTTAAGAATAATTTTAATATTAATGCGTACTATAATTAATATAAAGATAAGTATAAGACTAAGAAGTGGTAGCAAAAATTACAGGCTAAAGTTAAGAACAAAAATTAAGATAAAAATATAGATTTTAGCAATTCTATAAACTTTAAAAGCTTTTTAAATTAATTATAGTAGTATTCCTATGCTAAGTTATTAGCATTAATCAACGCTTATTACAGCTAATTAATATAATATATATAACATAAATATTATTGTATAACTTTATAACTATACTACTTTTACTCTACTGTCCTTTAAATTAATAAAGTTTAATAAAAAAGCGCCTAATATAGTACATAATTAAAGAAATAAGTTAATCTTAGTTTAGCTTTATACGCGTTTACTAAAGGCCTATAGTTTATGTACTATTAAAGGTTAGTAATTATAACAATTTATTACAGCTTTATATTATATTTTTAAACTAAACGCTGTTTACACACATATTATAGCTAAATATATTTACAAGCTTTTATAAAACCTTTATTAATTCTAAATAAGCAGATACTAGGTTATTTAGGGAGAAGAGTAGAAGAAGTTAGATCTGTTAATATACCTACCTTAAGAAGCTATACTAGAAGGAGGAAATAAAATTGTAACTAATTAGAATAAGTAGTAAAGTACAACTAGCTAGGCTTAAAATATAGATAGCAAATCTCTCTGCTAGAACTATGCTACCCGCACTAGTAGTTTTTAGTTAAAGTTTAGAGAAGCTGCTTATATTGTAACTAGCTACTTTTATATATTTTATCTTAACTGCGGCATAATCCTACAACACTTAAGGCTAATAAGAATAGAGACTAAACACCTTATAAACTATATTAGTATAGTTAATTATTAGAGTACTTTAACTCTTATTTATAATAGTCTGCGCACAATAAACTCTATGTATACTTAACTTTAAAAAAGTAGTATATCTGCTTTAATACTTAAATTTACCTAAAATACTTTTAAAAAAGAGCTTATTTAAGTAGTTATTAATAGTAATTAGCTATTCTAAACTATTAAGCAGCTATTATCTACGCACTTCCCTTAATTCTTAAGGCCTTAGACTATAATAATTACTTATTATAAATTTGAGTTAATGTTTTAGAACTAGTTTTATAAAGCAAAAGCCTTTTTTCTTACTAACTTAAGCTGTATAACTAAGATTTTAATTATACTAAATATATAGTCTATAGCTAATTATCTTAGCTTTCTAGCAGTTAAAAGTTCCTATATTATACTAAACTAGCAATTCTAAAAGAAACAACTTAATTTTATACTAATACGCAGATAATATACTAGAATTTTAATAGCTGTAGAAGTACTATATATACTTTTAAACACTAATACTAAGTTTTACTTTCTAGCTATTACTTGCAACAATGCTAGCAATAATACAGTACTTAGTTAGACAATTTAATTAATACTAGTAGATAAGAATAATAGCTAAAGCGCCTTAGAAAACACTATCTTATGCCTAGCGTATATTATTAACTTAGTAGTTTAAGACATAATATAACATCTCTAACTAGCTAATACTACAAAGGTTAGACTTAAGAAAGTCTTACGCAGGCAATATATTAAGAAAATTAAATATAAAATATTCTTTCTAAATACACTTTACAAAGTATTTATACTTGTATTACATTTAATTATTATATTATAATTATTATCTAGATTAAAGCTATTTGTATTACTATTAACGCGTTACTATAATAGTATAAGCAATTTCTTGCTACTTAATAATATTTACTACTAACAAAACAACTTTGTATTATTTGCAATATAAAGACTTAATGAAACTTAATATATAATATATACAAGTGCGCGCTTAAGCTCTTAAAATATCCTAATAAATAGCTAGTACAAGAAATAATAATAAAAAGACGTACTTATATTATTATTAACTTTAATAACAACATAAAAGAGATTAACTATTATAACTTTAAGTCTCTTTAACTCTTTTCTATTTAGTAGCACTATATTAAAGTAATAATAAAGATGCTTTAGTAGTTTAAGAACGCTACAAGCTTTTTAAGTAAGAACTAAAAGCTTTAAGTTTAAGATATTTAGCTTATATATAACTATCTTTTTAATTTTATAAACTTAATGTCTAATAATTTTAATAAAGATGTAGAAAGTTACACTATAAAGTAGCTTAAAATAGTATAAGCTGCTGTAAACAAAATAAAGAAAAAACTAAGCAAGTACTATGCAAGAATATTAGCTAAGTAAAAGTTTTTATTTAACTGCGTAGCTATTCTAGATCTAACTTAAAAGCTTACTATATATAAAGTATAGTTATTATAGTTTGATATTATAAAGAAGTGCTAATTAGCTAACTAGGATTTTATATAGAAACTTTAAGATAAGTATATATATTGCAAATAGTTTTTTAACTATCTTAATTAATATTACAATAGTAAAGTGGTAAATTAAATACTAGTTTTTACTTCTTTTTTAAAAAGAATACTTAGCTATGAATAGTTTTAAAGGCCTGCTCTTTAATTGCCTTTTAACAGCTTTTCTACTTTAAGTTAAATATTTTTTATATAAGAAAGAGAAGAAATAAAAAGCTTTACTTAATAAAAAAGAGAATTCTACTTTAGCACTTCTTACATTAAACTAAAGACATTATTTAATGTTTTAAAGTAGTAGTAATAAAATAAAAATACTTATTCTTAGCTAATTGAAGTTGTAAAAGATATATTAGTAATTTTAATTACTAGTATTAGTGTTAAGCGGGTTTTTAATACAACAAACGATGTTATTAGCAATTAAAGGATTACCTTTTAGCTTTAACTATATAGTAGATTATAGTTTTTAAAGATACTATCTTTCTAGATTTAAAGGCGCAAGAAATTTCTATATAAAATAAGGATATTAGCTTTAAAGCACTATGTAACGAGATTAACAATATATTTAAGCTCCTAGCGCCTAGAGATAGTACATGTAGTCTAGAGGAGGAAACAGTAGAAGATAAGCTTATAGAAGAGGACTCTCTACCTCTAGCACAGATGCGGCAGCGCCTTAGGGCTTAAGTATTACTATAATTATAAGCTGTAATAATTAACTATAGTAATAAAGTTTTAACTATTTCCTAACTTTAACTAGTAATAACTATTAAATACTATAACTTAACTCTAGTCTGTGCGACCTAACTATAACTATAATCTAATCTATCCTTACGCGTGGGTACCTACAACCTATTTACTAGCCTAGGTATAAGTCAGATTGTAGTTGTAGTTAGGTCGCATTGCATAGACTATGTAACTAAATTAGTGCTTACTTAGCTTGCCTCTCTTCATCTTACCTGTTTAATATAGCTATTTATTACTATAAATAGCACGTAACTACAACCTAACTACAACTACAACTACAACTTAACTTATACCTACAGTCTGTGCGCGTAACTACAACTATAACTACTAGTTATTGCGACTTAACTACAACTATAACTACTAGTCTATGCAACCTAACTACAACTACAACTACTAGTCTGTGTAACCACAACTTAACTTATACCCACGCTAAGCGTAAGTTAGCGTGGGTATAGGTTGGGTTGTGGTTTGGTTAGCTTACGTCAGACCCCAACCACAACCCAACCTATACCCATTTACCAGCCTATACTAACTTAATATACTAACCTCCTATATTAACCTACACATTAGAATTGATAGCTAGACTAGCAACTAGCTATCTACCTACACTAAAATCCCTAAACTAACTTAATATACTAATCTAATATATTAACTCTATACTGAATTGCTTAGTACCTATATAAGTAATACAAGAGGGCAGCTAGCATAGCCTACAACAATAACAATAATAACTACAACAGCAATAACAAAAAAGAAGTAAAAGAGATAACTGAACTAGCATACTAGCTCTACTTACCCCTTATAACACAAAGGACTAAGAGAATACTTGTTAAAACTACTTTAGGCCTTAAGCCTTACAAAGGACTAAGAGAGTTACTTGTTAAAACTACTACAAAGAACTAAGAGAAATACTTATTAAAACTACTTTAGGGTTTAAGCCATACATAGAACTAAGAGAGATACTTATTGAAACTACCTTAGCCTACAAGCCTCACCTTTATTTAGATAATCCCCTCCTTGTATTTAAGATATATTAGAAAACCCTACATAGTTACATGCAGGCCTAGCCTGCACGTCTTATATAGCCTTAGGCTGAGAGATGACGTAAAACTGCAATTTAAAAAAATAAATAAAAAAAATAGTCTATTACAACATAGCAGA
Organism: Alternaria gansuensis; assembly: GCA_009289805.1. Classification (NCBI taxonomy): domain Eukaryota; kingdom Fungi; phylum Ascomycota; class Dothideomycetes; order Pleosporales; family Pleosporaceae; genus Alternaria; species Alternaria gansuensis. Next base: position 137,344 of record WBOK01000133.1, read on the forward strand.
ATAATAATACTATAAGGGAGATAGTTTCTACTAAAAGTATTTAATAGTTATACTTTATAATAGCTATAGTAACACTAAGCTACTAAGTAAGCTATAGGACAGCTTAATAAGTATTTGTAAGCTATTTTATCTTATTATCTAAATTCCTCTCAACAATTAGCCTTTTATTATAACTAAGTAATTTACTGTAACGTGGTTCACAAGCGAGCGAGCGTACCAAGCGAGCGAGAGTATCCTTACTAACGCGTTAACGTTAACACGATATCACGCACTTTTATTACAGTTAATAAACTATTGCAATATACTAAATAAATTAATAGAAGTGCTATTATTACTTATACTAGTTATCTTAATTGCGCAAGTATAAGCGTTGTGTCTAGTCTGCTTGCAACGCCTACACCGCCTTTCTCCTTACACCCTTTTAGACGCATTCTTACTATTACTACAACTGCTACTTAATTATTTAGCTAATACTTTTTATACCTTGCTAATAGTAAAAGTCTTTTCTATCTATATATATTGCTGCTTACAGCTTTTTTGCTTATTGACTTTATTAGAAGCTTTTTAAAAGCTGTTTATTTATTTTTTATAAACGTTATTTGATGTACTATTTGCTAAGCCCTTTTACTCAGCTGCGTAACCTACTTATTAAGTAAGTTTACTAAAAACTTATACCAGTTTCTTACTCTTTGTTAAATAAAAGTACTTTAAGCCTTAACTTTGCGCGCGTTACGCAGTGTCTACGCTTTCTAGGCAGCTACTTATTACAGTAATCGTTTTAGTGTTTGCATTACTATATTAAGCTTTAATAGTGCTACTTATAGGTTATGTAGAATTAGACTAGCGCCTTTAAAGCTAACTTAGATATTCTTTTTTGTAATAGACTGCATCAAAGCAGCTTTAAAGGCTAGCAGGAAAGTCTTTTTACTAATATAGTTAGTGTAGTTATGTGCTAAGCTTAAAACCGCGTTACTATACTTATGCTTTAATAGCAAGAAGCAAGTAATATTAAAAAGCTATAATCTGTATAATAAGCGCGCAGGCATGTAGAGAAGAATAATATTTTTTTTTTACAAAAATCTTAAAAGTTAATAGTGTAGTAGCTTTAATAGCTATTAAGAATAATTAGTTTATACTTACCTACAGTATAGCTCTTTGTATAAGTATTAAAGTGCTCTAACTAGGCAAGAGTAACCTAATTATTTATTTAGCTATCAAAACTAACTTAAAGAACTTAGTTAGCAGGCAGATTTTTAAACTAGACGTTAATAAGCACCTTGCCTACAAAGATAACAGAAAATAGTGTGCTGGTGCACAGGGTGATACCCGACTGCACACTAGGTTAGTGCTCAACTACCTAATTCTAAGGTATATAACTTATTCAGTATCCCACGGAAAGGGGCACTATTTATTATTTGTTTACTCCACAGCTCAGCTCCTGCAATATACTATAGAATGGGCATCTTCTTCTACTAATAGTCTTTACATCTAACCTATAATAAGATTATTATTTTGTTAACCTTATTCTTACATAGTCTAGCTACTAGTAATCTCTTGCTCTTGTAGTAGTATATCTTTATATACTCTAACACCTGTACAAATAGCAAAGCCTATAAGAATATACTCTACTACTTAGTACACAAAGGAACTAGTGCATAATTATTATAAGAACAAAATAACAAAATTATATAAGACTAGAATCTAGAGAAACTCTAAAGAAACTAGAATTTTTAGAATTACTACTAGATATACTTTTAGGGGGTTAGCACTATCCTCTACTATAGACTATATTAAAAACTTTGTTACCTAAGTTAGCTCTAACAACAAAGAATAGTAACAAACTCTACTAATATAACTACAAAATGCGTTATTAAATACTAATTTAAAGTCTATTTAGCAAAATAAAGGCAGTAAACTATCTAATAAAATAGAGGCAGTCTTACATATATTTAAACGCTAATCTAAAGTTTACCTAGTAAGATAAAAGTAGTAACCTATCTAGCAAAATAGAAACAGGCTTACATGCATTAATAATAAGAAGTAAAGGTTTTATTTAGCAAAAATTAAAATAAAACTAAAAGCTTATAACTAAATATATTTAAAACGCTAATTTAAAGTATTTGTTTAGCAAGATAGAGACGTTACTAATAATTAAAAGAGTATAAGTATAAATTAGAGCCTATTTAGCAAAATTTAAGGTACTAAAAAGGTAAGGATTGATATAACTACTTCTAATTAAGCACTTACTACAAAGATCTAAAAATATATAGCTTGTTCTTTTTAAGAACTAAACTTTGTCTACTATATAAACAACAAACTACTATTAACTATTTAAATAAAGAACTTCTAAGAGTTTTATAATACTATAAATATTAAAGAAGAATAAAAAGTTAAGTTAAGAATAAGAAGGTGAAACACTTTCTTTTACTAGGCCTATAACTGCTAGTCTTAAGTTACTATTAACACTATTAAGCTTAGTTATTAATACTATAGCTATATTTACGCACAACTTAGTGTTGTCTATAGTTTAACTAAGACACAGTACTTTAGTTTTTACTAGAAAAAATATTACTAAATCTCTAGAAGACTTTAATAGATAAGCTAATAATAAAGGCATTCATAATGCTATACTAGTTTTTATTTTACTAAACTATTTCTTTAATAAAAATTAATTACCCTCTTGCATCTTAAAACGTTTACTTAAATATATAGATAGATATTAGTCTAAGTAATAAATAAATATAAAAAAGCAGTAGAAAGATAAAAATACTACTATTAAAATAGGCAAACATTTTTACTTTTAAGCTTATATCTATAAATGTGTGGCTTTAGCCTTTTAAGACAACCTTTTAATGTGACTACACATTTTGTAGACACCTTTTTAGTAAAAAATAATTTATTGCTAACAACAGGTATCTGGGCTTATACCCCCTTGTTTAGTATTGCTAGCACGCAATTAGTGTGTTGCATATTTAGACAGAAACAAAAATGCGCGATATCCCTTTAACTAACTATCTTAACTAATAACTATTTACTAATAACTACAACTTCTATTGTCTCTGTCGCTATCCTAGCGGTGTTGTAGTCGCGGCGTTTCTAGCATGCGCCTATACTTAGATGTAGACATACAACAACAGCGTTACTATCTAAGTATAGCTCTTTTATCTCTAGAGGTAACTTATAAAATCCTTTTGCTTGTTAGTTTGTCCTAGCTGCTTAATAGCTGTTTTAACACGCTCTTGCTTCTTATAAAGCTACTATAAGGTCTTTTTACTAAAGTTGCATTTGCGCAAGAAAAGATTAGTAAAATAACATACTATTACTGCACCTAGACTATTAACATGCGCAACGTATTTAATAGACTTGCTACTAAATAAGCCTTTTATAACCTTTATTATAACTTTAACATCTTTAATACTAGACGCATTAATAAGGTGTTAATAAATAACAAAATTTAACCTCTACGTCTACCTAATTACTATAGGAGCTACTGCTAACAGCTCCTCTTTAACTAAATAGGAAGGCTGCTTAATAAAGGTAAACGCGGGCTTTATAATCTACTACTATAGCTTTTTATATAGTAACTTAGTAAGGTCTAACTTTACTTAATATAAGCTATTAGTCAAAATAATAGTCTAAGCATTATATTATTTATATATAAGTTATTTGTATGCAGTACTATGTAGTGTAGGAAATTCTAAAAGTAAAAAGTAGTAGGCAGAAAGCTTTTATAAAGTATTGCAGGCTTCTGCTATAGTAACGTACGTGTTCTTACCCTCCTCTACCTCCTCTACCTTTATCGCAATCTTGTTGCTAGCTATAGGCTAGCAATTACTGTTAAACACGTTTTAATTAGTGTCGTTTTTTAGTACCTTTAGCAAATTACTTACTGTTCGAATTTCGTCGACTACACACAATCTTTTTTTGGACTTTTGCGACTAATTAGTAGAGGGCAGCTGCTTTTCACTTTTTTGGAAAACCTATTTCAACTACAACAACAACCACCACCTTTGATACCTTAAAAATAAATATCTATAAATGTGTATAGAACTAGCTAGGGCTAGTAAAGTACTATACTTATTTTACTTCTATTGCTAATACATGTATTAAGAACAAGCAAATCCTTTAAAAAGAGGAAGGCATTCTCTTTTTTTAAATTTTGCTATAATTAGACAAAAAGGCAGTTATATACTGTATACCTACTACTTTTAATAGTAATAATTTAAAGACATATAAACTAGATTAAATTTATTTCTTTTTTAAATCCTACTACAAAAAGATAACTAGCCTAGATAAGATTTATTAGTAAGAATAAGGGGGCACAGATACAAGAATACGCTAAATTATGTTATTTAACTAGCGTGCTACATTTACTTTAGAGAAAGTAGAAGAGGTAGTAGTTAAGATTAGCAAAGTACATAAGAAATTAAGTATACTAGTAGAAGTTAACCTAGAAGTAGAGAACCTTATTAAGTCTCTAGGTAATCTAAAGCTTAGGCTATCTACTATTAATATGCTTATAGCGCACCCTACAACTAAGAAACTCTTAGAGAAACTTACTAACTACGCGTACTTTATTATACAAGCAACAAGCGCTAAACTTTTAAGTAAAAGAAATAATAGTTTCTTTATTACTTATATAAAATAAAGGCTACTAAATAAGACAAGTACTGTAAACTTAAATAATATAGAAATAAACACTCTTTGTTATAAATGTAATGTAGTAGAATACATGCTTAAAGATTGTAAGCTATACTACACCCTAAAATAGATAAGATAAGTTAGTTTTAACTAGGATACTGCAGCTAAAAAAGGAACTTACTACTTTAAGCTACTACATAAATGTCTAGGCAAAATTTTAGGATAGCCTCTATTAACCTAAGTCTTGTTATAGTTAAAGGTAAAGATTTAAGAATTCTATAATATTACTAACAACGTACTTAATTAACCTGCCTTTAGTGTAATACTAGAGAAGTTTATAAGTAAAGACTCTTAACTAGAATTAAAGTATAAAGATAAAGCCTCTAGTTTTATAAACGTAGCAACTAGTTTAATAGAATAAAGTTACTATAATAATGTTCTCTAGTAGTTCTAATAGTTCTAGAAACTGCTATACAACCCTGCTACGGACAAATATATTAATAGGCTTAATAATATTAATACTGCTAATATTATAATAGAGGGTGGATAAAATACTTTGTATAACTTCTTTAAGTTAAATACTGCTACACGCTTAAAGAAAAAAAGTTTTTCTTTTTACTAAGATATTAATTGTGTCTAGGATAGAGGGATAAAGAGATAAAAAAGGTTAAGCAAGGATATAAGCACCTAAGAAAGTAATTAAATAATTTAAAGTAATGCTTTAATTGCTAACTTACAGCCTATAAATATGTAGTTTTTATAAGAGAAAATATAAAGTAAAATACCTTTTGCAAGTTATCTTTATAATACACTATTTTTAATTGTTAAGCTGCTGCAGCTGTTTTAACAAGATAACAACATGTTAGCTAATTTAAAGCACTTATAGTAAAGACGTAAGAAAAAGGCTGTAAAGTTTATAAACGCGCTTTCTAATTTTAAGCTAAAAAAAATAATATAGGGTTAGCTAAACTATATTACAACTACCTTGCTTAGGTAAGAAGTATAAAGATCTACTGTATCTAACTTTATAGCACAAAATAATATTTAGAAACAACTGCGTAACCTTTTAGATAATAATATTAGTGTTGTAGATAGTTTAGGAACGCTTAACGTTATAATTAGTAGAAAAATTATAGAATTTAGGTGTAATTTAGCGTACTTAGAATTTCTTTTAACTACTAATTAGCTAAACTAGTACGCGGGCTAAGAACACCCTACTAATAAAACTCTACTGATTGCACTAATAATTGCAAGTCTATATTGCAATATAATAAATGTGCATTAATTAAATGCTTAAACCTAACATAAGGTGTATAGGAAAGGTAATTTTTAAATTAATAAGTTAGACAACGTACCTACTAAGGAAGTACGTAGAGTTTAATAAAGGAATAGACAAGTTTTTGCCTAAATAGACTTACTAGAATGCTAGGTTCTTATTAACGGCAATTTTTTAAAGTGCTTAATTAATACTAGAGCATAAATAAATATTATAAGACTTAGTGCTGCATAAGCATTAAAGATCCTATATAAAATAATAGAATAGAGACTTAGGCAGCTATCCTCTAGTGTTACTTTAGCTAATAGAACTTATAATCTGTTTGTTAGGACAGCATTCAACATACCTATACAAATAGGGACAGTTACCATTACAGAGGGGTGACAAAAAAAAAGAAATCAAAAAAGTTATAGTTTTCAAAGCTTTATATTTTAGTAACAAGAAGGGCTAGGCTAAAGAAAGTTAGTGATTTGGAAAGCCAACAACCTCGTCTTCAAGATAGGTTGCTTAGTAAGCTGCTTAGTCAGCAAAATTGCGCCTGTAATCTCGCTCAAAATATGCTAAAAAAAAGTAAAAATAGATTTCGGCATATCTTTTTTGTGAACGTATAAAAAGAGCTGGAAAAAAAATAAGTTTAATCAGCTTACGTAAGCATGATGTGAGCAAATTTTGGGGTATCATTTCTTTTTTCCTTATAGTTTAATGAAAGGATGAAAAAATAGAAATTGCTTACGTAAGCACTAATTACGTAATAACTTAATAAAAATATATTATATTTACTCCTCTTGTTTATCCTAACTTTCTATCTTTATATTATCTCCTTTATAGCTCGCAATCTCTCTCAATTTGAACAACAAGTTTATACTTTATATTTACACAACAAATTTATATCTTCTATTAGTAATATACTAGAAAAGCCTTCTAAAAGTATTTACAATACTCTTTATTAAATGAAACAAAAAAAACGCTTCTTTATCTATTATTAGCTCTAAATGAGGTCGTCCTTCTAAGATCGTAAAAAAAGCAAAAAGAGTGCTTAATAGAGACCTTACAAGAAGCCCTAAAAAGACAATTTAACGTCTTTTAAAAGAAAATAGTATAGTGAGAACTATTCTACTTATATTTCTTAAAAAAAGACGCCTTTAGATACTAAACAAGCTTATAATTATTATATTTACGCTAAGCAAACACTTAAAAACATTAAAAACTATAAACTTTTATAAAGATATATTTTAAGACGAGTCTGCTATTAAGCGTGGGCACGGTGCTAGGACAGAATACTATTAAACAAAGTACAATAATAAAATAGGAAAGAAAATTCTTTCTACAGCAGATACAAGTAAGTTCTAAAAAACTCTAATTATTATATAATAAACTATATTATATCTATAGTACTTTTATTTTTTAAATCTATTTTTAGAATACTTACTAATCTAGTAATAGGTTAAGATATTTCTATTCAAGTTTGGGGTGCAATTTAGATAGGTAGAAGATCTAAACTAGTAGTAGTTAAAAGCCCTTTAATTACTACTCTTTTTAGGAATTTAGACTATATTAAAAAGATCTTAATTTCTATAGTAAAACCTGCAATAAAAAAAGGTAAGTTATGTATACTTTATTATTCTATTTAGAGGCTTATTACTTTATATTTAATTTATAAAGTTAAGGTCTTTTTCTATATAATTAAGCATCTTACTAACTTTTATATAGGCTGGAAGTTTTAGCAGGATAACGCCAAGATTTACAAAACTGTAGAAGTTTTATCTTAGTTTTCTAGAAATAAGATATCACTTTTTAAGCATCCTGCTTATAGTCCTAATCTAAATCCTATAGAAAACGTGTGGGCTTTGCTAAAAAACGCTTTAGCTAAAAGGCCCATTACTTAACAGTTAATTTCACAATTACTTTTAAACTTATACATAAAGAAGACTAGCTTGTCTTATCTATTATATGTAAATTATAGCGATTTTTACACACTCAAAAAAATGTTATGTTGTAATATATTCCCAAGTTTTGAAGCCTATATTTTCACTGCGAAGATTGAGAGCATTCATGCTGACTAAGCAGCTTACCAAGCAATCTTTCCTAAAGAAGAGGTTCTTGGCTTTTCAAATCACTAACTCTTTTTAGTATAGCCCTTGTAGTTATGGAGATATTAAGCTTTGAAAACTATAACTTTTTTGATTTCTTTTTTTTTGTCACCCCTCTGTAAAACTACCTTTAGGATTGTTGCTAATGTTACTAAATTTATAATTCTAGGAGGACCTTAGTGTGCGTGCGCAAGGATAGCAATATAGTACACGCGTTTAGACAAATTACATAGTAAGTTCTTTCTAAAGATAGTACTAGGAACGCAGTATTTGTTACATCTGATTTATTACTAAGTTACCTCACACAGACGATTAGGAATAAAGCCTTTAATAATAATTTAGACAAAGAAATAGTAGGAAATATATAAATATACGCAATTCCTAATATAAAAAACAACAAGCTATAAGCAGCTGCAGTAAAGTACATATAGGAAGCTGCATAGTTAGATCTTATAGTAAGATTTAGCAATTTGAACATGCTGTACACAAACAACAATAAGCGTAATTAAATAGTTTAGATAAACTAGGTATTTACACACACAGTAAGACAATTAGAAAACTTTATAAGATACTATAGCCTTAGTAAATTTTTAATTATGTATAATCTTAACTAATAATAATTGCAAGAAAAACTGCTTAATAACTTCTAACAACAATATAATTTCTACACTATATACAAAACTGTAGACAAGAAAGTTTAACCTATTAATATTTCTTAGCAAGAGATGCTAATAGAATTTAGATAAAAAAACTAGAAAGAGAAAGCTAAAAAACAATAGCTTTTTTAAAGAAGCATTCGTAATCTTAATACTAGGCTATATAGTAATCTGTTTAAACTAAAATATACTGCTATGTTATAAGAGATAAGGCTTACTAAAGAACAAATTAATAAGCTGTATGTAAGAGATTATCTCTACCTTAGGGAAAAGGAGATATTTCTACATATGCTCTATAATAGAGAAAGAGCTCTCTTATAGCAATTTAAAGAATTAAGAAGAATTTATTCTAATATATGCCTACTATATAAGATACAAACAATACTATATAAAGCTTAGTAAGTATAAGGCTATGTTATCCTAAAAGTATTAGAATTGTAGGTAGTAGATATAGTTAATGCCCGCCTAAACTAAGGAACGTGGGAACAATGTAATAGTTAGTATTACAATCTATAGCACCTAGTACTAAAGAAGAATAAAGGCGTTTAATAGATTAGCAATGTATAAAGAATAAATATAGTTATAATATAAAATGTAAACTTACTACTAACAGTAGATAAGTTCTCTAAGAAATTTATAGGATGTAAGATTATTTTACTTATAAACTTATTTTTAGGATATAACTAGATTATACTATATTTAGAAAGTAGAAATATAATAGTATTTTAAACGCCTGTAGGACTTATACGCTTATACACAATATTTATAGGCGCTACTTACTTAGTAGTAGCATTTTAATAAGTTATAATAAAGATTTTAAGAGACTACTAGCCTAATATAATACTTTTTATTAACAATATTACATGTAGAGGTCCTAGGACTAACTACAGTAAAGAGAAACTAATGCTAGAAGTATAATATTATATTTTTAAGCATATTATGCAACTAGATAGGGTGCTAGCTAATATTAAATAAGCTAAAGGCACTATTTTAAGAAAGAAGTATTACTTTCTTATAGAAAGACTTAAGGTAGTAGGCTATAAAGTTAGTCCTTAAGGTTGCTATCCTAACTAGAAGAAAGTTAAGAAGATTATAAACTAGCTACTATATAAGAATAAGAGAGAAGTATAATTGTTTATAAGTATTTATATCTACTATTATATATAAGTAAAAGACTTTACTAAGATTACTAAACCTTTATTTACAATCCTACAAGACAACACTCTATTTAAATAAAGAAATACAGAAGACGCAGTAATATATACCCTAGAATAAGCTATATGCAATATACTAGTACTTGCTAATTTAGACTATACTAACACAAAAAACTGCAAAATAATTTTAATAACTAATACTAGTTAAAATAGTATAGGCGCTTATATAAAGTAGCTTAAGGAAAATTATAAATAATACTTAATACAGTTTAAAAGCATACTATAGTCTGCTTAAAAAAAATAATAGCACTTAACTAAGTTAGAATATAAAGCTGTACTATAGGCTCTTAAGAAGTTTTAAACTTATTTTTATAAACTTTACTTTACTATAAAAACTAACGCTACAACTTTTATTACTTAGTTAAATTATTTATTTACTAACAATCTAAGATTAGTTATAAATAGATAGATATTTACTATCTTCTTGTAGGATTTTAATATTAAGTATATACTAGAAAAGAAGAATATTATTGTAGATGTATTGTCTAAGTATTTAAAAGCTAATAATTAAAAGCCTTCTTTTAAACTTAAAAAAGACTTAGAGCAGTTTATTAACTATATAATTAGAGATGTAGATACACTAGTACTAGTAGGGCAAACTAGAATACTTTACTAGAAGTTCTCTAAGAAATTAGAGCAATATACTTAGTTTTTAGTTAATTTTAAGACTTTAAAAGGAATAGAACTACAAGAACTATAATTTTAAAAAAAGTAAGCATTAAACTTCTTTATATAAAATAAAATACACTTTAGAAAGATATTAAAAAATATTGTAATCTAACAAGTTGTAAATAATATAAATTTAAGAACAGCTGCAGTATAAAACGTGCACACCTAGATTAGATACTAAGAAGTTAATATGCCGCTCAACGAAGGTGAACGCGGGCTTCGTGATCTACTACCATAGCTTCTCGTATAGTGACCTGGTGAGGTCTAACTTCACTCAATGTGAGCTATCGGTCTTCGTGTTGAACAGGGAGAAGAACAGTCCGAGCATTGTATTGTTCGTATGCGAGTTGTTTGTATGTGGTACTGTGTGGTGTAGGAAATCCTAAAGGTGAGAAGCAGCAGGTAGAGAGCTTTTATAAAGTATTGCAGGCTCCTGCTGCAGTAACGTACGTGTCCTTACCTTCCTCTACCTCCTCTACCTCTATCGCAATCTTGTTACTAGCTATAGGCTAGCAATTGCTGTTAAACACGTTTTAATTAGTGTTATTTTTTAGTACTTTTAGCAAATTTTTTAGCCCTAATTTTGCTTAGTAGTCTAAGCTTTTCTGCTCTAAGCGCTTAGCGCGTAGACCTTATCTACTTACTGTTTAAATTTTGTTGACTACACACAATCTTTTTTTGACTTTTGCGACTGATTAGTAGAGGGCAGCTGCTTTTCACTTTTTTGGAAAACCTATTTTGACGAAGTTAATATAGTTTACTTAATACTTGCGCAGTAATACTAGTAGAAAAGAATGTATAAGCAAGTGTAAAGAAAACTAGTAACTTGCCTAGACTATTAACTACAATCTTCTAAGAAGAAGGTTAATATACTTACAAACACCTATAGTTTTGCTATTTAAGAAACTATTGCTATTAATATAGTGTACATGCTTTAGTGTTTTAGGAAGAAGTTTTTAGTTATTATAAAGAACTACCTTAGCAGCTAGCTAGAAGCAAAAGTACTATCAAATAACTAATCTAAGATAATTGCAGAATTTATTTATAAGAATATTATATATAGATAGAGTACAACGCGTAATCTTATAGTTAATAAAGAACTTAACTTTGCTAAGGCAGTCTTACATCTATTCAAAATATATAAAATTAACTAAATTTAATTATTTAAACATAACTTTTAAGCTATAAAAAAATTAAAAAGAAATATAAACTAATTATAGATACCCTTGCAAAGCTGCTAAGACCTTAAGTTAAGAACTTATTAATAATTCTTCTTGTAGATAAGATCTTTATACAAGAACAAACAAGTTACTTACTATACTAATTAGTTATAAAGTAGAACTTAGTGCTACTTATTAAGCTTATACTACTTACGTAGCAAATACTTCTATTTAAAAAAGTATAAAATTGTGTATAATTACTTACTATACAAGTAATATAGTAAGATTTTAGAAATTAGTTTACTAAGGATGCTATTGCTTATACTAATTATATAAGAGCTGCTGAGAAGAAATACTAAAATAATACTAAGAAGATACAGCATAGAGATATAAAGCTAAGAGACTTAGTTCTTTTTTAGAATTTAGTTTAAGAAATTTATATGTCTTAAGACTGTAAGCTAAATACAAAGTAGCTAGAACTATATTATATTTATAACGCTAAACTTAATAGAGGAACTTACTACCTTAAAGACCTTAATAGCACACGTTTTCTACATACAACACTTAGTTAGTAATTAAAGCTATTTTAACAATAACACGTGCTAGATATTATAGAAAAGAATTAAGAAAACATAAAGTTATAAAATCCTAAGTATTAGGAATAAACTAGTTTAACAGTAAATATTCTTGTCTTTCTAAACTTATCTAAGCTACCTACTAAGTTATAATTATCTCTACTTTTTACAATAAGAGACAATCTTTATCTACAAGTTATTATTACTAAGTGTCTTATAGATAAAGAGCGCTGTGCATACATACAAGACTTTAGAAGCTTAGACTCTAATTCTAATACTGCAACTAGCAGCTAATAGGCTAGTAAATAGCTTATTCTCTTTAGGAAGAAGAAGAGATACTTTGCTATTAGTATCTACTTTTGATTTAAGCTACTTATTTACAAATTTCTTATATTAAATGCAAAGACTAGTTACTTAGTTTATAGATTCTAGGTAGGTAAAGAGCACTAAGATTCTATAGTTTCTTTACACTTTCATACGCAACTACGTGCTTATACTACAATAAACGCTTTTCTACAAGCTTTCTTAGTAATTAAAAAGTAATTTAAATATTCTTTAACAACCTTTTAAAGTTCTATAATAACAAGACATATATAAAAGGCAGCAAGCACTAGCTTAATACGCTAAAAACTAGCAACAGAAGCTACAACTACTACAGCACTACAAGAGCTGCATAATTTAGTTAAAGCTAAAATGTAAGCGCCTTTAGCTAGTAGGCGTAATAGCAATAATAATAAGCTAGAAGGCTACGTTAACTTAAAAAATCTTTTAGTTACCTTATAATTACGCACCTAGAAATACACTACTATAATTAAATTCTTGCCTGCCTTTTATAAATTAGCCTGTAACTACTAGTCTCCTTAATATTAAAATAATAAGCTATCCTCCTATTGCAGGTAGAACGCTACCTAGGCTATAAGTACAAAGAACCTAAAGTATTAATCCTCTATAATACAGATAGCGTTGTACTACAACATACTACGCTTAGCTAAGTTGCTATAAGTATATAGTATTAGCGTCTAAGCTTAAAGGTTATATTAACTTAACGCTAGCAAATTTACTAAAGACAAAAGGCTTTGCAAGCTCTAACTTCTGCTATTAGTAGCGCAAGATATAAAAAGCGTGCAGAACGTATTACTTAGAGCTTAATACTAAAAGCTGCTATTATCTTACATCTCTTAATATTAGACTTTCAGCACCTCGCAAATAGTAACAGTGTTAGCGCTAACTTTCTAGCTCTTAAAAAGTTTTAATATAAGCAGCTGCTGTTACAAAGACAACATAAACAACGCTTTCTAAAATAAGTATAACTTTCTTAACTTATCTACTTTTTCTTTACTAAAATAGACAACTTATAAAACCTTAAGCAAATTATTACTTATATATAACTAGCTACTATTAGCCTGCTTATTAACACCTGTTTATAGGCAATAAATGTTACTAAATCTAGCACTTGTAGTATTGCTTGTTTTAAGAAGATTACAAATTAAGATATTAGTATACTTACAAAACTTAACTGTCTACTAAAAGGATCTTAACACAAAAAACTTAAAAAAGTTTTTAACTAAGAATAATTTACGCTAAGCTATAGATACTCTATTGTTAGAAATCTAAAGAAAGACAAAATTAACTAAGGCGTTCTCTAGTTTACTATGTTCAAGAACTATATATACTGCTTTAGAATACTTAATTTTTAGCGTTTTCTTTCTAACAAGATTACTAATTAGTTAGCTAATAAGTATTTTTTTAATTAATTAAGAGATTAACGTTAAACTAGAGCAAGCCTTTACTAATTGTAAATTTTTTTTTCTAAACAACACTACATCTAGCAACATCTAGGCTATAGAACAGCTTAAATTTTTAAGAAAAAGAAAAAATGCTATATAATTAGTGCTTGCCTTTATTTTTAGCTCCTTATTTACTAATTTTTTATGTAAAATTTAGGTACAGGCTGCTTATCTTATAAATTCTAGGTGTACAAAAAGCACCTAAATGTTATAGACTTATAATACCTTACTACTATACTAATACTATACTCAATTTCTTGCATTTGCAAAGCAACAACTAATAACAATAACTATTTTTATTATTAAACCTGCTTATTTTAGCGTAATATAGACCTTATTTACCTTTACCTTTACCTGCCTACTAGCAGTATACTGCTACCGCACATAAAGTTAAACTACAACTCTACTAACTAACTAACTTTCTTTTTATACTAACTTTACTACTTTTACGCCTAGGTATTGTCCTTTAAAAATAACAATTATAGCAATATCTCCTCTCTTAGTCTAATAGAGGCTAAGAATAATATACACACTACTAACAAAACTGCTTAGATAATATTTTAGCCTTTATTAGATAAGGCTTGAGGCAAGCAGCTATAGTAGCAACTGCCTTAAACTTTAAGTCTATTAAAAGTCTTTAAAGACTTAGAAGTAAGTTTAAAAAAAAAGACTATATTATAAACTAAACTTTTAAAGTTGTCTAGTTTTAAAACAAAGTACTAAAGCTTATAGAACTTAGTAATAGTATTAAAGTTACTAATATTTAAACTTTAGTAGATAAATTTTTTTTAAACGCTCTACGTTAACAGCGTATTATTATAGATTAATAGTTTAATAGTACTTTATACTAATTTTATTTTAATCTTAAAGTTATTTTGGGAATAGGCAATTTCTATACTTAACTCTTAGAACTTATAAATAAATATAGTAGTGTTAAAGGTTTCTAAAAACACTATTTAATTATTAGTACAGCATTCTTGTCACAAGATAGAAGGGCTAAAGAACTAGGCAATATTGTTTTAATAGTAAAGAAGTTAGCAACAGGATTTCTTAAAATATATATTAGTATTTATATGCTTTACATATTACTTAACTACTAAAGATCTATAAATATAGCTTTTGTACTACAACGCATAGATCTTAAGAATACTACTTACTTCTTTAATATAGCAGTACTACACTGTCTTAACGCAAAGAACTAAAGAAAAAAACGCTACGTATTACTAGTAGACTAGGCAATAGTTAAGCTATTATATAAAGATATTTATACTTTTACTATATAAAATAGCTTTTACAGCAAATAGCTACTCTTAAATACTAGTAAACAGTAAAAAGAGAACTTGTAAAAAATTGTTGCGGCTATAAAAGTTAGAAAAGATGATATAACCTATAGCGCGCAGAAACTACGCCCTAACGCTAGAGTTAAGGACAATAAAAAGAACAGCAACTCCTACTATGCTTTCTAGTAAAAGATATTTAAGTATATAGCTATATTTAAAGACCTAGAAACTAATTGGCTCTATTTCATATAATCTTTTAAAACTATAAACTACTACAAAATAATAAAAGTATAAGTATATTTAATATATAGCGTGCTTATTTTAATAGCTATAGAACTTAAAAGGACTCTGTTTAAAGCTTAATCTATTAATTGCTATAGTAACTTTATAGCATCTAAGACTTACACTCTAGGGAGTTGTAGTCTATTAATTATAACTAAGCAACTAAAGCAATTCTTAAAAATATTAGTAAAAAGCAGAGCTAATAACTATGTAATAGTTAAGGCATTTAAACTTATAAGTAAAAAGACTATTATATAATAAAAGCGTAATGCTGCTAATATCTAGGTAGAACGTGTAAGAGCTAGGACTAGTAACTAACTAGTTCTTACTTTACTTTTTCTACTAAGCTCTTGTGCTCTAAAGGCAACACTAGTATACTAATAAGTAGCTACACAACTAGATACTAAGCTTAATAATACTACTTACGTAGATAAAAAGCTTAATATAATAAACTAAAAAAATGATATTTTTAAGGCAGAATGCTACTGCATAAATTCTACTTTAGTATTTCTTAAGCTACTTAAGCGTGCCTACGCAAAAAAGCTAATTATAAATTTTAATTATGTTAAAGTTATTAAAAAATAGTATTAAGAAATTAATATTAGATAATTATGTAACTCTAACAACTTGTTGTATAATTAAGTATACTTTATTTATAAGCATACTGCTGTAAGTGTTATAAGTCTATTTAAAAGGGCTATGCTTTCTAATATACTTAATAAGTATGTGCTCTTACTATATATAGAATAAAGCTGTTAGTAAAAATTCTAATCTAATCCTGTTATCTTTAAGCTCTTTACTAGCAAATACTACTTAACTAAGAAAGATAAAGATCTGCTAAGCTACTAATATTAACTAACTTAACTTAACCTTTACTCTATTTCTACTTAGGATAAGATTATTAACACTATAAAGTTTTAACTATAAGTAGAGAAATTCTAACGCATAAAAACTATTGTTACTAACGCCTATACGTAGCTGCAACAGCGTAGTAATCTAGAAAATATTATTATAGAAACTTTTAAAATATATAAGTTTTATTTATAACATATAAATAGAAAGCTAAACTTTAAGTAGTTACGCAACATGTACTACTTGCTTATTTAATAAGCTATACGTACAGACCTAGGATACTAGTTGCAATATGCAATGCTTTATAAGAAATATACTTTAATTTCCTACTTTCACTACGCTAAGTTTACTAAAAAAGGTAATTAGACATACTTTAAGTATATTAACTTTAACTTTAAGCGTGTAATAACAAAAGGCTTTAGTATAGAAATAATTTAAAGTAGTGTTTTATGTAATAATAAGGACACAAATAACTACATAAAGATACTACTAGATTTCTATAAGTATATGCTAGCGTACTTATAGTAGCGTAAAAATAAAAGTATTAAACTGTTAAATAGTCTTATTAAAGGATAAGAAGACAAGACTAACTAGCTAAAAAACGCGTAGAAAGTAGTTTCTAACGCTAAATAAATAAAGTAAATTTATAAAAAAAAATAAGCTTAAATTTTATTACTTTTTCTACTATATAAACTTACTAGACTAACTACTTATAACTACTGTACTATGCTTCCCTAGTTTGTTAGAGTCTAAGATAGTGTAATAGAGGTGCCTACTATAGGAACTTATAAGGAGATTTATAAAGTATACTACAACCTTACTACTACTTTATATACTTCTTTTAGTTACTTTAACAAGTTTAGAAAAATTAACTAGCTGTTCCTTATAAATGTGCATATTAAGTATAAATTCTAGATCTAGAAGGCCTTTGTAGGGCAGGCTAAATAGGATAATTCTCTTATTTATAAGAAGCTAAATAATATACTATAAAACTTTACTAAAGAATAAACTAATAAATATATTAAGGAATATTGTAACTATATTATATAATAAATTCTTAACTTATAGCCTATAGTGTAAGAGTTAAAAAAAAGTGCTTTTTATGCTAATTTTATTTAAGGTTTCTCTAACTAATTATACTATTTTAATAATAAAAAGAACTTTCTACATATAACAAAGGACTAAAATAAATAAAATACTAATTTCTTTTAAGCTAATTCCCTCTAGCGCCTTTAAAAAGAACTTAGCTTAAAAGTAGATAGGCGCTAAGTTTTTTTAAAAAATAAAAAACTTATTATACTTTTTTTTTATAGCGTCTTCTGCGTGCTTGTTCTTAATTAAGAATAGTAAATTTAAATAATGTTTTAGTGCCCTCTACTCTAACTAGGCAGCCTGATTATAGCTACTTTTAATTAATATTTAAAACCTAAGCTTCTACTATTACTACTACTATACCTGTATCTAGACTAAGCACTTTAGCTGCTGCTTAAGAACCTTGTTAAAGTAAACGCTTAAAGAAGTAAAAAATAGAAAAATAGCAGAAATGTGCTCCTATTAGGTGTGTAGAGAGAAAACTGCTAAATCTACAGAATCTAGGTGCTCTTAGTACACTTAGATTTTGTAGCTACTATATGAATATATAATAAGTTAATACTAAGCGGCGTTTTAAGTAATTTAATAGTGTTTTTTTTATTTATTTCTTTTATTTTTGCTATGTTTCTTTTTATTCTTTCTGCAGAGTTTAAAGCTTAATAGAGCTAAGCTTATAGGAAGAGAAGGTTTGTGCTAGTGCATAAGGTAATACCTAACTGCACACTAGGTTAGTGCTTAACTACCTAATTCTAAGGTATATAACTTATTTAGTATCCTTTAAAAAGAGGCACTATTTATTATTTATTTACTCTACAGCTTAGCTCCTGCAATGTACTATAGAATAGGCATCTTCTTCTACTAATAGTCTTTACATTTAACTTATAATAAGATTATTATTTTGTCAACCTTATTCTTGCATAGTCTAGCTACTAGTGATCTCTTGCCCTTGTAGTAGTATGTCTTCATACACTTCAACACCCGTACAATAGTATCTAGTAACTTAACGCGCCTACGCTCTAGATTATAGTAATTTACTTATA
This sequence comes from Alternaria gansuensis, assembly GCA_009289805.1. Taxonomy (NCBI): domain Eukaryota; kingdom Fungi; phylum Ascomycota; class Dothideomycetes; order Pleosporales; family Pleosporaceae; genus Alternaria; species Alternaria gansuensis. The sequence goes on from WBOK01000133.1 coordinate 155,958, forward strand.
GTTGCCTAGCTCTATCTACTTCTTTTTGCTATATCTTTTAAGCCTATAATAACTAACTATAATAAAATCTTGCCTATTATAAAGCTAGTCCTATTAAAGTTGTAGATATTGTTGCTTATAATACCCTACTTCTACTTTATTATCTAAACTAAGTTAAACTAGCAACACAAGCAGCATCGACTTTCCTAGAAACTGCTTGGAAACAACTAGATACAAGGAAAACGACTACAAGAAATCGATTGCAACACTTTTTAAAGCCTGCAGCGAAGGCGCTAGGGCGCTAAAGAGGGTGAAAGTGCCTGCTAGGAGAAAAATTTCTCAAAAAGCTTAGACCATATGCCAAGGCATCTAGAGCTAATAGAAGTTAAGGAGCTTATTAAAGCTCAAATCTACTAAGAAATAACAACAACAACAAAAAATAACAAAAAACAATTTGCCTCTAGTAACTTAAGAGGACTAAAAAAGAAACAAATAGAGATAGAGAACAACAATATAATAGTAGAGAACGGCCAAGCTACTACGCTACTCCTAAAAAGGCAAACCCCAGAGCAGGAACCACTAAGGCCTACCTACAATTAAACTAAGAGCAATTTCTCTTCTTTTATTAGAGCTATACCTTAATTCCTAATTAGGAATAAAACACTAAAAGCCTCTTTAGTTAAAAAGGCGCTTAAAATTGCTAGAAACCTAGTAATTTAAGCTACTAACTTAGCTAAAAACAACTCTACTTAGTAAACAAGCTTACTAGACCTAGTAAACATCTTTAGAGACTATACAAAAAACAGCAAAGTAAATAAGAAAAACACTGCTATTTTAGTAAACTAAATATTAAGCCTCTCTAACGCCTTAAGAGAGCTTAGAGAGAAAATTAGACAAGTTAGTACAGAGAAACTAATAACAAACTCGCCTACCTAGAACACGCCTATATAGAACACGCCTATCTAAGCCTTCTACGCTACTATAGCAGGCAACAACAAAGATTAACTATAGATAAATATACAAAAAACTTAAAAACTAAGGGCTACTAGCTTAAAAAATTACTAACTAGTCCTAGTTAGTAAAACCCTAGAAGACTTTAACGCTTACAAACTTAGAAACACTTTTAACAATATATTTATAACAAAATAAGGAGTACTATTACTTATAGTTGCTTTAATTACAAAATTTAAAAAAAAAAAAATAAGATTATTATAACTATACTAGCGTTTAAGGCAAAATACCTTCTTAAAAATTAGGTAATATAGCAGGATATTACAACATTTAAGGCTACTTAGCTTATTATGCCTTAGTTTAAAGTTACTATTTATAAGCTACCTACAAATTACAGCTTTAAAATTATTAAAAAAGAGATTAAAACTTTTAACAAAAGTCTTAAAGTAATAAGCAATTCTTTTTAGCTTATATCTAAGAATAAAAGAGAATATTAAAACTTTAGCTTAGCCTGCGTAGCCTTTGCTACAGAGGACAAGGCCTAGAGGGCTATTAGAGGGAAACTCTATATCCTAGAGAAAAGCCTTAGAGCAGAAAAGCTACAAGTAGTTAATATTTTAAGGCAATGCACTAATTACTAAGAATTTAGCTACTTAAAAAATAAATACTTAAAAATAGCCTGCTAAATTTGCAGCAAGCCTTACTATACTAACTAGCATAAGTACAAATCCTGCACTAGTAAAAAGAAAGCCTATATTTATACTATATTTAAGTGTGCTAACTGCAACAAACTTTACACAGCTAATAGCCTTAAATATAATATCTTATAAGCTAGGACAACTAGAACTAATCAAACTAATTAGTATAATTAAAGTTTTACAAATAAATGTTAATTAAAGTAGCTCTACTACAAAAAGCGCAATTAATTTAGCTATTATAATAAATGCTAAGATAATTGCAATACAAGAGCTATATTTAGCAAGAGGGCTATACAAAGATACTAGGTTAATTACCTACTTAGACTTTACTTAAATCTTACTAACTTATAGAAGACTACAACTAAGAACTTTATTTTATATTTAAAAAAATATAGAAGTAGAAGTTAATACTTATATTAGCAACAACAACAACTTTTAAGCAATTATATTACTCCTTAACTTAAGGAAAATCTACATTTATAACATATATAATAAAAAAAGCTTAAAACAAGGCTTAAACATATTAATAATTTAAAGACGCCTTTTAGAAGAGTCTATAAAATCTTATTTAATTATCTTAGGGAATTTTAATTACCACTATCCTAGATAGAGCATACAAGAGTGCAACTTAAATTAATAAGTAAAAGATTTAGTTAAGTAAATAGACAATAAGAACTTTACTCTATTAAATACTATAAGAGTTAGAACCTTCTTTAGAGGCTATATAAAAAAAAGCATACTTATCTTTACTTTCCTAATAAACAATATAGCGTCTACTATAATAGACTAGCAAGCTATCCTAGATACTAGATTAGACTATTACACTATTCTCTTTAGTATTACTAATTAAAGTTAGCTACCTAGCTAACTAAAAAAATACAATATAAAAAAAACAAATTAGAACTTTTTAAAAACTACTTTATAAAAGAAAATACTACAAGTAAAGCAAGTGAATTAAGTACTAGCTATACTATAAGCGTCTAATAACTTCTTAAAGCAACTTCTTATAGAACTTAATAATCCTTTAAAAGAAAGCTTAGACAAAATAGCAAAGAATCTTATAATAGCTATTTAAAAATTACTTATAAGATCTACTCTAATTACAAACTAAAAGCTAAAACTAAAGCCTTAGTAGTCTAGTAATTTAGATATCTTTAAGGCTAGCCTACACAGAGCTTATTAAGACTATAAATAAATAGCAAGAAGAAAAGATAATACTCTATACTTATAAAAAAGAGACTACTTACTTACTAATAATAATTACCTTAAAGCTATTAGAAAAGCTAAACTTAACTATTAGAAATAGTTCTTCTAAAACAAATTACCTAAAAAGATATTTAAAGCTATAGCTTATACAGAAAAAACCTCTTAATAAGAATCTTAGCTATTAAAAGCAAAAATTTTTTTAAGAAAAAATACTAAATCTTTAAAAAAACTATTTTTACTACCTCTTACTACACTAGCACTAAAGCTTAACAACTACTAAGAAAACAATAAATAAAAGCAGCTAATATTAACTAGAGAAGAGCTCTACACTGCCTGTAAAAAGATAAAAGCCACCTTACTAGGACTTAATAGAATTAGCTAAGAAGTTATCTTAATAGCATGTGAATACTAACTAAACACCTTTTATAAGGTCTATTTAACGCTCTTTAACCTAGGATACTAACTAAGGTACTAGAGAAAAGCTAGAGAAGTTATTTTAAGAAAACTAAACAAGCCTAATTACTTAATTCTAAAGGTATATAGAGTTATCTCTCTTCTATGCTACTTAGGGAAGGCACTAGAGAGGCTCTACGCAAAGAGACTAGGTGTACTAGCAGAAATAACAGACTTACTCTACTCTTTATAAATAGAAGGCAGGCTTAAAAAATTAGCTATTAATGCTACACTACTTTTCTACAACAATATTTAATAATAAAGGCAAAAATAAAAGTTACTTTAATAGCTTTTCTAAATATTAGAGGCGCTTTTAACTATTTATTTAGAAATAAGCTACTAAAGAAAATGTGCAACTAACAACTACTAACTTACCTTATATTATAGACTAAGTTATTTCTTACTAAAAGGCTACTAGAGCTATCCTTTAATAGGCAAACAAAGAAAATATAGAAAGTTAAGACTAGTACGCTATAAAGAAGCCTAGCATTGCTTATTTTATTCTTTATTTATACAAAACTGCTATTCTAATTAATTATAGTAAACAATAATATATACTCCTTATTCTATATAGATAACCTATAGATCTCTATATTAACAATATATACTAGAAAAAACATTAAACCACTAGAAAAAGAACTAGCAAATCTTTTTAGCTTAGCAAAAAAGCTAGCTATTAAGTTAAATAGCTTAAAATTAGAATTAGCTAATTAGACAAAATTAAAAAAAAACGCTAGCAGACTCCTTATACTACCTACAAAAAAGACTTTTTAACTAAAAAAACAAGTTAGATAGCTTAGTATACTATTAAATAATACTTTAAAGTTTAAAAATTACTACTATATAAAAATACAATAAGCAACTTAATTCTTTTCCTACTTAAGCAGGCTAGCTAATATTAATAAAGGCCTCTTACCTAAAGAAATAAGGCAATTATATCTAGCTTATATTATAAGTATAGCAGATTACAGATGCTAACTATTTTAGAAAAAATAATAGCACGTTTTTAATAGCAGGCAGAAACTTGAAAACTAGGCTTATAAAAAATTTTTAAGGACTTTTAAATTATCTCTTACAATACTAAGCAAACTAAAAGCTACTTTTTACTTACCTAAAGTTAGGCCTAACAACTCTATTAAATAATATGCGTTTAGATTTACTTTACTAAATATAAACTACCCTATAAAGAATACTATAACTAGTAATAAAGGCAACTAACTTAACTAAATAGCTTAGTTTATTTCCTTAGCTATCTTTAACATAGAGAAACTACAATAGTACGCCTACACACTATAGAACGCTAGAACTATATACAAAGTTTAAATATTAAACAAGCTAAAAGACCTAGAAGTAGAATTCTACAAGAAGCTATTAGTTAATAATAGCCTCCTTTTAATATACTTAGACGCCTTAGCAACAAAGAAAGGCAAAAGAATTAGTGTAGGCGTTGCTTTCTATAAAGGAGCTACGCTTATAACAGAACTACAAGACAATATAAGAAATAACTAGCTAGCTTACAACAGGAAACTAGAAGGTATAACCTTAGGGCTAGAGGAAGCAGTTAGCTTTATAAACAAATACTAATACTAAAGCCTTACAATATACATACACAACTAGGCAGCTCTATTTTAATTAAAGAGCACTTTTAATAACCCTAGCTAAGAGTAGCAGATTGAGTGTATTAAGGCAGTAATTGAACTTAAAGAAAAATGCGTCTCCTCTACGCTATAATAGATCCTAGGCTACTAAAATATACTAGAGAAAAAAAAGCCTACTCTCTTGCAAAAGAAGCTACTAAAACAACACCCTTAATAGATAAAATAAGCTAAGCAGTTATTAGCACGTAAATTAAACAACTAGCTATTGCTAATTAGTTAAGCTTATTTAAAATGTATAAAAAAAAGCAATTAGCGAAAATTTAAATACCTACTTAGTAACTTTTAAGTAGAAAGTAAGAAAGTAGATACCTAATCCTATAACAAGAAAAGATATATCTAGCGCCTTCTTTTAACTTATACTAGATTACTACTACCTACAAAGCTATCTTTTTAAGAGAGATTTAGTAGACTTTAAAATTTACTTATGCAACTATAAAGCTACATAGGACACAGCCTACATACTTCTTAAATACTAACTATATAAAGATAACAGGGTAATACTTTAAGACTCCTGCATAAAGCTAATCTCTCTGTAATATCTACTTTAAACAGACTTAAGTATTAAGGCTACTTTAGCCTTTATTTAAGAAACTATAGTTAGTACACAGGCTTAGTACAAAGAAACTACTAAAAGCTAAATGCAATTGCCTATTGAGGCGACCAAGCTCTATGTATAGCCTCCCTCTCCTCCTCCTCCTCTACTAATAGGCTAAGAGCCTCACCTGTATTAAGATAGCCCCTTTATATATATAACTTAGAAGAAAAACCCACGTAGATACCTGCAGGCCTCGGCCTGCACGTCTTATATAGCCTTAGGCTGAGAAAGGACGTTAAACTGCAAAAAAAAAAAAAAAAAAACTATTTACAGGACAGCAAAGTATTGTTAATACCTATAGCGTAAATAGCATACAACAACAAGTCTTTAGAGTCTACAGAACAAACTCTATTCTACGTAAGCTACAAGAGACACCTAAATTTTTTATACGTACATTTCTAAGCTATAAACTAGAAGCAGCTATTACTACAGCTAATAAGCTTAGAATAGTACATAAGTAACTTAAGATAATATTTAAGAAGGCTTAACACTAAAGCCTCTTAAATATTAACAAGAAACAAAAAACAGCACTTTATCTAAAGAAAGAAGATAAAGTTTATTTACTTACAAATAATCTCTGTACTGAACAACCTAGCAAGGGACTTAATAACGTTAAGGTTAGACTGTTTCTAATTCTTAACCACAAAGGACTAGTTACTTATACGCTTAACCTTCTTAACAACACAAAAATCTACCTAAGATCTTATATTAATATATTGGAACTAGTTGACCTAGAGACGCGACTCTAAAGAAACTTTTATTATAAGACAAAAAAGAAATATAAATTTAAAGTTAAGAAAATTTCTAGCACACTAAACGCAAAATAACAGCAAAAAATATCTAGTTAAATAATTAGGCTATCTAAATAGCAACAACAGATAGAAATTGAACACAAACCTTATAAACTACTGCTAGCTACTTGCGCAGTACTATGCAACTTAACTAATAAATTATTAAAAGTAGAATTACTTTTAAGATAAGTAGAAAACTAAGTATCCTAATCCAACGCTAGGGTACCGGGCATTAGACTACTCTCTAGGATACTAACCTTACAATTAATATCCTCCACAGCTTCTAGAGCTTTAATTTTATTTACAAACATTTCTAATATTTTTGTTTACTTTTACTCGCGACGCACAAGAACCTTCTACTATTTATAAAAGGAATTTTTCTTTACACGCGCTAATAACAACGCTTTTAACGCTACAGACTCTGCTACATTAGCTTTAAACTTCTATTGCTTTAACTAAGCTAATTCCTAATCTAGTTTTAAAAAGTCTAGCAAAGAAATATCTACTAGCACACATTCCTTTATTGTATTCTAAGAATAATTTCTAGATACTTTTTTAAAAAAAAACATGCAATACTTTAAATTATTCTTTGCATAATATTTGCGGGCAACAATAGCAAGTTTTCTAGTACAGTTTATGTGGTTACTAGTAACATAATAATTAGAAGTACTGCAAGAAACTATTAGGCCAGTTTATAAGGATATAAATAAGAGAGGAGAAGATAATATTACAAACCTAAGAGAGAGGGAGACACAAACTCTGTATAAAGAAAGTTAGTAGGATAAGATCTTAGACAACTAGAATTAAAGGAGGGCCTTTGCGTACTAATAGATAACGCTACCGTGCGGCAAGCACGTAGTCCTACGGGCTTGGCAAAAAGCCTTTATAGGACAAGTCACGTGTGTTCTACAATGTACTACAAAGTCCTATAAGGTCTTACGCATAAGACAACGCAGGACTTGTAGGACAACATAACATTTATCAAATATATAGTTTAGACACTAAACTCTTATAGCTTAGTGTGTTCAACTTTGTACAAGACTCTAGCATTTAATCTCAAAATTATACGTAATTTCTTAACCCTTCGTGATATTATATTAATCTACTAATTATGCTATTACACCCCCGTCTATTGTACTCACTCACTCCCTGAGAACCAACTCTTAGATCCTCTTAGGACGATCTTCACACCTGCTTATAGTCCTAATCTAAATCCTATAAAAAACGTGTGGTCTTTGCTAAGAAACGCTTTAGCTAAAAGGCCTATTGCTTCTTTAAGTATATGAACTAAGAACAGAAGTGTCGCAGCCTTTAAGGCTGCTATAAAGGAGTAATGAATTAATTACCTTAAAAGGCAACTAATAATTATATTCTATCATTACTAAGGCGTTTTTGAGAAGTTAATAAAGCTGAGGGCTGGTTCACTGAGTATTAGTAAGCTGATTTACTTATTAATTAAGATAAAACCCTAAAAACCAACTCTTTATTACTACTTAACAGTCACTTTATAGTTACTATCAAAACCTTACACTAAGGAGATAAGCTTGTGGTATTTAATATATATAATTTAAAGCGATTTTTACAACTTCGAAAAAATGTTATATCGTTATATATCCTTAAGTTTTTGAGTCTCTGTTTTCATTGCGATGACTGATGGCGATGATGCTGACTAAGCAGCTTACTAAGCAACTTTCCTTAAAAAAGAAGTTCTTGGCTTTTCAAATTACCAACTTTTTCTAGTATAGCCCTTCTAGATATAGAAATATAAAGCTTATAAACGATAAATTTTTTGATTTCTTTTTTCCTGTCACCCCTCTGTATGTAGGTCCTCATTTATTGCACATACTTTAGCTACTTAATATAGTGTATTACTTGCTATTAAAGCTATAGTACTCCTAACGCGTATTAGACTTAGCACACTAACACATCTACTGTATTGATAAAGAAGGCTTCTTTTTAGACTTTAAAAATGCTTTTTTTTAACGTGTTTACGTACAAGGACTACAAAAAGGCCTTGGAAGTAATAGAATTAGTTTCTTTTAACGCGTAGACAGTTGTTAATTACTTTAAAATTTGTTTTTGTACACCACTACTAGTAGCCCTACTAGAAACGCTCTAGTAGTCTAGAACACTAAGTAATATGTACAAAATTAGGTTGTAGTTAAAGTTTATAAGATATTCTTTTGTAAAACTACTAATTAGTGCTTAAAAAGGCTTTGTGAAGCTTATTAAGAGAGCTAAAGAGATACTGCATAAAGTTATTCTTATTAAGACCTATGTATAAAAGCTTAAAGAGTAAGTAGTAAAGTAAATAAAGCGTAAAGAACGGAAAAAAAAGTAAAATATAGATAAGTAGTGTAATGGAGTTTAGTGTAGGCATATCGTAAGTAGCTAAAAGTACTTTTGCTGCTCATATAAGGTTTAAAGAAGAGTAGTAGAGGTAGTTAAGAAAGGATCTAACTATGTAGCTTAACAGCGCTGTAGTAACTATAGCGGGACTAGACACAACGCTCGTACGTGTTAGAAAGATACAGAAGAAGATTCCAAATCTACTGCAGCTACGTTATACAAAGAAGCTGTAGAAAGTGTAGAGTAATTATATCTTTTGTACGTGGTGTTCGTGATGCCAAGAAAAAGTGGCCAGCTCGGTAATATAGCCGGCTCGGTGATACTTTACGTCAGCATTAAATTTACTAGTATATAAAATTTTAGGAGATGAAATGTTTCAAATACTTTAAGTTAGCAACGCATTATAATAACCTGTTAGTTTAATTAAATCTTTTTCTAATATACCCTAATTTTTAAGATTGTTCTAGAAGTAGACAATCTTTGTGCGTAGCTCTTAGGACTTATAACTAAATTTAGCATTGTTAAAAGGGTTTTCAAATACTATTTTATCATCATTAAAAATTCTTGTTAAGAAACAAGAAGGCTAAAAAACCAATCAATAGTAGTTTAACAGTAAAGACCCTAGCTCTTGAGTTTCTATAAAATATATTAGCATTTATATACTTCATACGCTACCTATACACTAAGAGTTAATTAATATAGCCTTTGTGCTAAAGCGTATAAATATTTAAAAGGCAGCTTATTTTTTCAACGCTATAGTAGTCTGGTATATCTACTTCAAAAACATAAGTAAAAAGCAATATATACTACTAGCTATTTATTTAATAGTAAAGCTGCTATGCAAGAATACTTATAATTTTAATATATCAATAAATGTTCCAACTACAAAATTTACCTACATATTAGTAAACAAAAAGTAAAGAAACATTTTGCTGTTTTTGCTAACCCCTTAGTTTAGAAAGATATTTTTATCTCTAGCGTATGAAAGCTATGTCTCAATGCTAGAGATAAGAATAAGTAAGTCAATCTTATTTCTGTCTATATGTTCTCGTGAAAAAATTTGAACTTATAGATAGATTTAAAAACTTTTAAACTAATTCGCACTACTTTACACAAATACCTTGAGTACTAAGTCTAGCTCTTTCAGTATATTCGACATCTCACGTATAATACCCTAATTTTAATAACAACTAAGCTAAAAATAGGCTGCTAAATAGGTATAGGTTGGGTTGTGGTTGGGATCTGACGTAAGCTAACCAAATCCCAACCTAACCACAACCCACGTTTTTTACGCTAAAGTTAGGTATAGGTTAGGTTAGGGTCGCACAGACTAGTAGTTGTGGTTATAGTTAAGTCGCATAGACTAATGGTTGTGGTAAGTTACGCGGACAGACTGTGGGTATAGGTTAGGTTGTAGTTAGGTTATAGAGCGAAGTCGTTGGGTTGTGGTTACGTGCTTTTTATAGTAATTAATAGCTGTAATGATTAGCTAAGAATAAGGTAAAAATAGGTAAAATTAGGATAAGTAAGCTAAGTAAGCACTAATTTAGTTACGACCTTAACCTAACCACAACTATACGTCTATGCAACCTAACTACAACTACAACTACTAGTCTGTGTAACCTAACTACAACCACCACCACTAGTCTGTGCGACCCCAACCACAACCACAACCACTAGTCTGTGCGACCCCAACCCAACCTATACCCAAGCGTGGGTACCCACGACCTATTTACCAGCCTAGCTAAAAAGAACTCTATATCAAGCATAATCTATTAGAAACTATGGTAACTCCAAAGTATTTAAGAGTTGCACTCAAAAGAGATCTAGTACATTAGTTTTAACTTAGAACCTAAAGTCATTTATTAAATTCTTAGCTTACCAAAGACTAGACTAATACTTAGCATTTAAGGCGCATAAGTTTATACGAAAAATAATAATTATGTACAGAGGGGTGACCCAAATTTTTTTTGTAAACATCTATAGATTTTGAAATTTGATACATAGAGGTAGCAAGAAAGAAAACAGAAGAGTTATTCCTTTTAAAGATTTATAATTCTATGTCTAGAAAAGCTAAACTAGAGGGAGTTGGTGATTTAAAAAGGCAAGAGCTTCTTCTTCAAGATAAGATGCTTAGTAAGCTGCTTAGTCAGCACGTTTGCCTCTGCAATCTCCTCCGAAAATCGGCGTTAAAAAAAGTTAAAATTGGTTCTAGTGTAACTTTTGTTTATACGTATAAGAATCGATAAGATATATATATTATTCAAGAGAACTAGTTGATCTCTTACTTGTAAGAGCTTGAAAGTAGTACTAAAATAAACTATCTAGTTATAATAGAATACTTAATTTCAAGATTTATTTGGATAATTCCATAAAATGGCTTGTTAATACTTGTTGAACTAGCCTATAGCTTCCCTAGAAGCTCAACAGCACTACAGTTACTATGTAGCATAACTATTCAATACTTGTAGTAAAAATTGACTCTTTTATAGCATTATAATTCTGTTATGTTAAACTGACTAGTATCTCGGTACTATAATTATACTGAATAGTAGACCCACACTAATATTAAACTTAACTTAAGTTAATTTTTTAAAAGTTTTTATGGTTATACTTAGCAGAGAAATCGTAATCATAACTTCTTTTTAAAGTATACAGTAGACTTTTTCTTCAAAATTCTGAAATAATATATTACTTTTATTCGTAAGTTCTATAACCTCAAAGCAAGAGTTATATATCAATTTTTCATTTCTAGTATTTGATCAAATTTTTGAAACATTTTCATGGGATTTTTATAAAGAAATCTTAAAACCTAATTTAAAATCTTAGCATAAAAACCAAATTTAGGTGTAAAAGTAAGTAAAAAAGCCCCTTTTTTATATAATTTGAATCTAATCAATTTCGAATAATATTCGAAAGATATTCTAGTGAATTACTACTTAATGTAATAAGCTCATATAATTTATATAGAGTATTAACTTACTAGTAAGATTTAAGTAAAATATAAGCTTTAAGGGAAATGCTCTAGAAAATGTAAGTAAAAATCAATAAACAGACCTAGTACACTATAAGCTTACTAACCTTTTACGTAATTATCGATTATATAAGTAACCTCTATTTTTTACACCTTTTAATTACACTTAAATTAAATAAGATATTGCTTCTTGTAACTTGATTACATAATGCTAATTTATTTATTTTTTAGGTGTTAAAGGTGGTGGTTGTTGTAGTAGTCAAAATAGGGTTACCAAAAAAAGTAAAAAGCAGCTACCCTCTACTAATTAGTCGCAAAAGTCAGAAAAAAGATTGTGTGTTGTTAATAAGATTTAAACAGTAGGTAGATAAGGTCTACGCGCTAAGCGCTTAGAGTAGAAAAGCTTAGACTACTAAGCAAAAATTAGGCATTTACTAAAAGTACTAAAAAACAACACTAATTAAAACGTATTTAACAGCAATTGCTAGCCTATAGCTAGTAATAAGATTACAATAGAGATAAAGGAGGAAGGTAAAAATACATACGTTACTGCAGTAGGAGCCTATAATACTTTTTTATAAAAGCTTTCTACCTACTACTTCTTACTTTTAGGATTACTTATACTATATAGTACTATATACAAATAACTTGTATATAAACAATATAATACTTAAACTATTTTTCTTTTTTTTAAATATAAAGGCTAACAGCTAATATTAAGTAAAGTTAGACTTTACTAAGTTATTATACTAGAAGATATAGTAGTAGATCATAAAGCCAGCGTTTACTATTATTAAGCGGCTACCTTTAATAGTTAAAAAAAAGCTAGTAGCAATAGTCTTTATAGTAGTTAAGTTAATACAGAAGTTAGAATATAATTATAGTTAAGATATTTTTAATGCGTTTAGTGTAATAGATATTAAGGTTATAACAAGGACTATAAAAGGCTAGTTTAGCTAGTACACTATATATACTAGATATGTTAATAGTTTAAATATAGTAAAAGTATATTACTTTAGTAATCTCTTCTTGCGCAAACACAACTTTAGTAAGAAAACTTAAAAGTAGCTTTATAAAGAGCAAAGGCATCTTAAAACAGCTATTAAGCAGCTAAGATAAACTAATAAGCAGAAGGATTTTGTAACTTGCTTTTAGAAATAGAAGCGCTGTGCATAAATAGTAATACTGTTATTGTTTATTTACATTTAAGAATAGGCACTAAACGCTGCAACTGCAATACTGCTAAAATAGTAACAAGATAATAGAGGTTATAGTTAGCAGTAAATAGTTAGTAGTAAATAGTTATTAGTTAAGAAGGTTAGTTAAAAGGATATTGTGCATCTTTATTTCTATTTAAACATGCGACACACTAATTGCGTACTAGTAATGCTAAATAAGGGAGCATAAGCCTAGATACCTGTTGTTAGCAGTAAATCTTTTTTTACTAAAAAGGTGTCTATAAAATGTGTAGTTACATCAAAAGGTTGTCTTGAAAGGCTGAAGCTAACATGATGCTTATGCAATCTTATTGAACACGGTTTTTTAACAGCAATTTTTATTTGTTTTAAAAAATTGATACTAAAAGTAATTTTCTCTTTTTTTAACGTCTTTTTTTAGGCGAGATTGAAGGGGCAGCGGTGCTGACTAAGCAACGTATTTTTAAAGAGAAAGTTTTTGGCTTTTCAAATCACTATTTTATAGGCTGGTAAAAATGCTGACAGTTGGGTCTGACTAATTAGGACACCAAAACCTTCGTACCTGCGCATCGCTGCGAGTTTTGGAGATATTAAGCTAAGAATTCTACAGCCTATTTATTAGGGCCTATTCTACCTTATAATAAATTTCAACTATATATTTCTTGTATTCGTGGCGATGCGGAGGTGCGAAGGTTTTGGTGTTCTTACTAGTCAGACCCAACTGTCAGCATTTTTACCAGCCTACTATTTTATGTTGATATAAACTATCTACGCATAGAAATATAAAGCTTAAAAACAAGAACTTTTTTGAATTGTTATCTTCTTATTACTCCTCTGTATCAAGGTTATTAAGAATTAGTATTATGAGTTTAATATTCAATAACAGCCTGTTTACTATACTATAGTATAGAAGCAAGTATAATTTGTATATAAGCGTACTACTACAAGCGTTATAAATTTTTTAAAAAGAGCTACGCCTTCTAATATACTAAAAATGTATCTGCTCTTACTATAAATAGAAGAGCTGTTAGCACAAGTTCTAATTAGATTTAGTTTTTTCTAAGCTCTTTACTAGCAAGTATTGCAAAATATAGTAGGATAAAGATCTACTAAGCTACAAATATTAATCTTCTAAGCTTAATCTCTACTCTATCCCTGCTTAGGATAAGATTATTAATACTATAAAGTATTAACAACAGGCAAAGGAATTCTAACGCACAGGAAGCATTATTGCTAACGCCTGCATATAGGCATTTGAAAATAGCTAGATAGAGGATGTTATTATAGACACCTTTAAGATGCATTACATCTATCTATAAAGTTTGGATAGAAAGCTAACCCTTATGCAGTTGCGTGATATGTACAGAGGGGTGACAAAAAGAAAGATAATTTTAAAAGTTATTCTTTTGAGAAACAAAAGATTCAATAGTTAAATAAGCTTAGACTATAATTTTAAAAGATTTGAAGAGCGCAAAACTTCCGCTTTAAGTGAGTATACAAGTAAGTCTGCTTAAGAAGCATCTAGTAGATGATAAAACGCACTAAAGGAAGGCTAAGAAAAGTCATGTTAAATCTAGTTACAACGTTTTATTTCACGTACGGTTATATCTAAATAAAGGTTACGTAATACCAGCTTACGTATGTATTACGTCAGCAGATTTTTTATGTTTATTGATAATACTTTTTTTTAAATAAAGAAAAATAAAAAAAGTCGCTAAGATAAGGCAGTAAAATTATGCAAGCAATATTTTAGCGTTAGTTTATATAACAATTTTTTAATTTTAGACCTTTACTTCTCTATTATCTATCTACGTCTATTGTACTTTTAAAGTTTTTAAAAGAAGTTTACTCTCTATCTTTATAAGAAATATCTATTAGTGCTATTATAACTATACTTTAAAAGCCTTCTCAATCTATTTATAATACTATACAACGTATTGAGAAGAAGAAAAATACTTTTTTATCTTTTTCTTAGCCTAAACTAGGCCGCCCTACTAAGGTCTCTAAAAAAGCTAATTGAGTAGTAAATAGAGACTTAGAAAGAAGCTCTAATAAAACAAATGAGCGTATTCTAGAAGAAAATAGTTTTCTGCTTTTTACTAGAAGCTTACAACCCTTATTAAATGCAGAGAAAAACTTTTTCTCTCCTCCCAAGAAAAAACAGCTTTTAAATAAGAAAGAGCTTTAAATTATAAGAAATACGCTAAGAAGGCTATTGAAGAATTTGAAGAGATTGACTTTAAAAATTTATATTTTCTAATAAGTTATTAATTTCGCGCAGACACGGCGCTAGGCAAAAGTACGTCTAAAAAAGAAGAAATAAGCGAGTTAACAAGGAAGAGGTGTCTATTACAGATATAAGTCAATTTAAAAATAAGCTAAATAACCTAAAAACTTCTTGAAAAAATCAAGTATTTCTCTAGCATTCTAAAATATTTATAACTAGATTGACAACTAAGATATAGCTTATATTTTTTCTATCTCTTTTTAGAGAGCTATTTCGCTAAGTAGAAGATCTAAGTTACACATAACGTGGTTCACAAGCGAGCGAGCGTACCAAGCGAGCGAGCGTATCCTTACTAACGCGTCAACGTTACTACAAAAACGCGAGATGCCTTAACAATATAACGCCTAATCTACTTATACTTAAGCAGATTTACAGCTTACTTTTTTAATTTTAAATCTCAACGCGTTTAAAGTAGCTATTATGCTACTTAAATTTATAATTTTTCTAAATCTACTCTTAAGCATTAACGCGCTAGAAAATGCCTTTAACGCAACTGTAAACTAAACTTAAAGCACCTAAATAAGTAAGAAGAGAAGACTATAGTAAAGCGTATTCTTATAGAGTCTATATAAGAATTTGCGCCTACAAAGCTTAATATATAAGTAATAGCTAATAAACTATTAAATAAGCGCGCTAGTAACTCTATTAGTAAAAACTAAGTTAATAATATTGTTAAACAGACTCTAAAGCTCTATACGCGCTAGAGCTATTTTTATAATTACTAGTAAGCTACCTACAAAGACCTAGTAGCTATCTAGTGCTAGTTTTACTTAGTTTAGGTAATAAAGCAGAAGTAGAGTATTATAAATAATAATTTCTTTTATGAAGTATTGCAGGCTCCCGCTGCGGTAACGTACGTGTCCTTACCCTCCTCCACCTCCTCCACCTCCATCGCAATCTTGTTTAATAATATCTATAACTTTAATAAAACTAGCTTTATAATAAGTGAAATTTTATTATAGTTAGTTATTATAGGCTTAAAAAAATATAGTAAAAAGAAGTAGATACAGCTAAGTAACTATAAGTAAGTTACTGTAATCTAAGGCGTAAGCGCGTTAAGTTACTTAATACTACTTTTTATTATTTTTATAATTAAATTGCTTATTAACGTTTAGTTTAAAAGGTTACCTACTAGCTAAGTTTTTTAAGTTAGTTTTAATAGCTAAATAAATAGTTAGCTTACTTTTACCTAGTTAAAGCACTTTAATACTTATACAAAGAGCTGTACTATAGGTAGATATTAACTACTTATTATTAATAGCTATAAAAGCTACTACTTTGTTAATTTTAAAAATTTTTATAAAAAAAAATATTATATTTCTTTATATACTTGCGCACTTGTCTTACTTATTACAGCCTTTTAATATTACTTACTTCTTGCTATTAAATTATAAGTATAGTAACGCTGTTTTAGGCTTAGCATGTAACTATACTAACTATATTAGGAAAGAGACCTTCTTACTAGCCTTTAAAGCTACTTTTAAGTAGTTTATTACAAAAAAAAACATTTAAGCTAGCTTTAAAGGTGCTAGTCTAATTTTATATAACTTATAGGCTAGCTTCGGCCTTTGAAGAAAACCTTTTGATGTAACTACACATGTTATTGACACCTTTTTAGTAAAAAAAGATTTATTGCTAACAACAGGTATCCAGGCTTATGTAAGTACGCTTTAAGGTAATACATCTTACAGGGTTAGTGTAACTAACAGTTACGTTAAGCCCCCTTGTTTAGTATTGCCAGCACGCAATAAGTGTATCGCATGTTTAGACAGAAACAAAGATGCGCAATATCCCTCTAACTAACTCTCTTAACTAATAACTATTTACTGCTAACTATTTACTACTAACCGCAACATTTGTTATCCTATTACTATCCTAGCAGTATTATAGTTACGGCGTTTAGTGCCTATTCTTAGATATAAATAAATAACAACAGCATTACTATTTATGCACAGCTTTTCTATTTTAAAAGCAACTTACAAAATCCTCTTGCTTATTAGTTTATCTTAGCTACTTAATAGCTGTTTTAACATGCCTTTGCTCCTTACAAAGCTACTTTTAAGTCTTTTTACTAAAGTTATATTTGCGTAAGAAAAAATTGCTAAAGTAATATACTTTTACTAAACTTAGACTATTAACATACGCAGTATATATAGTGTACTAGCTAAACTAGCCTTTTATAGTCCTTGTTGTAATCTTAATGTTTATAATACTAAATATATTAAAAATGTCTTAACTATATTTACATTCTAAATTCTGCACTAACTTAACTACTATAAGGACTATTGCTACTAGCTTCTTTTTAACTAACAGAGGTAGCTGCTTAATAATAGTAAACGCTAGCTTTGTAATTTACTACTATAGCTTCTAGTATAGTGTAAGGGGTGGCTTCAGGCAATAGTACTTGCTTCACACCACAGAAGATAGTGAGAGATGGCTCTAGAATAATAACGTGTGTA
>WBOK01000134.1:0-173114 GCA_009289805.1 Alternaria gansuensis
GGAGTTATGGCGCGTCGAAGTTGGGGTGTTGATGTTGGTGGGGTGTGCATTGCGCGTCCATGTGCATTGCGCGTCCGTGCAGGTTAAGGCCCTGTTTCAGGCGTCCAGCATCCCGCGGCTACACAACAGGCACCAAAGTCCTGTTGATCCCTCAGTCGCCCACTCTTCACGCATACCCCACAAACCTTGCATAGACCTTGCCTGCCACTAATATATCTGCTGCTTTTGTTCATCAATATCTTTGAATCCATCGCTTGTGCTCACCATTCTTCTTGGGCGCCTTGCGACTTGCGAAGCGTTGGGGATCTTAAGGGGCATGGCATGTTTTGAATGGGGGCGAAATCTTGCTGATCTACCGACACTTGAAGACGGCCTCTTACGCTCCAGTCTTGACTGCCTTCACGAACCTTGACACTTCACGTTGGCAGAGAACAGCATGTCGTCGCTGAATCTCACTCTTCAATGGCAGGGCTGGCAAACTCAGCGCCGCCAGCATTCGCCACCACAACAGCCAGTGTACCCACAAAACCGTTACTTACCGGCCTCTTTGCCCAACCACTCATACTATGGAGAGTATGCGTTTGCTCCAGGATCCTACATACAACCGCACTATAGCGAAGAGTCGCCGGTGCCGTTTATTGCAGAGCTGCCAGCGCCCCTGCCGCCAGCTCCACCAACTACAACTCATGAGGAGCAATTGAAGCAGGATGAGCTACTTGCGCATAGGATGCAAAGCTTGGAAGTGGAAGGTATTCGAAAAAAATCGCAAAGTGCAGTGAGCCAGCATGGACGCCCTGCAAGCATGATGCCACCTAGCATCCAACGGTTGTCACCACTCCTACATCAGCAGCGATCTGCGCAATCTTTACGATTACATTCGAGCAGCGTTTCGTCCTTCATCGACCAACGGCCAGTAAGTATGGCACCAGTAACCACTCAACAACTTGCGCCCCTGTCTCTCGCTCATCAGCGTTCCGCACAATCTCTCCGACCCCATTCGAGAAGTGTTGGAGCGACCACCGAACCATGGAGTCCTGGATCATTTGATCTACCGCAAGATCTAAGTAGGTTCAGCACCTTGCCCGAAGTGGTTGTGGAGCAACATCCGGTATCTTACAAAGACCCCAATTTGCCGCCTGAGAATATACCAATTCCAGAGTTGCTGAACCAACAACACACAAGGCGCCCATCAATCGCACTAGAGTCATCATCGTTACCCGGATATCTCGAGCTATACCGCCAAGCACCGTATCCGCCTCAGTGGAACCCACCACCCCTTGTTTCAACCCTGTACGCTCACCGAGAATACAAACAATCATCCGGATCCAGTTGGTTGGACACGCCAGACTCCTGTGCCTGGCGAACAATACGTCCCTCGGAGCATGCGCGAACTCCCGTTCCACAGTCGTACTCGTTCAAGTTCAAAAGCACGAGTGGCAGCTTCCGCAGCCCCAAATTTTCATGGACGATGACATGTCCCGAAGAACCCACCGACTTGAGCAAGAAAGTTTCTAAAGCACAGCAAGCTATGTGGACTTACGATCTGAAGCTGGACCCCAAGACTAATTTACGCAAGTCTGAAGTCCTAAACTATGGAGGTTCAAATGCCAGACCCATTTTGACAACCTACGTGCATGCCGCCAATTACGATTCCTTACGTTTTATCGGACCAGACGGATGCGCATACATGTGGGTTACAAGCACCAAGGTGTCGTCCGTTCACGGCTCCAGGTACGACACACTAAGACACGCTCTCTTCGTCGCCATGGGGAACATTGCCGATCCGCTATATGGTAGCATCGCTGCAGACCACTGCTTCTGGGACGGATATGTTGATGAAAGTGGAGGATCTTTGCCCGATGAATCTGTGCATATACGTTCGGCAACTGTGGATCCAGCGATGATTGTAGCAACATTGCAGATCATGAAAGAATGGGAGAAGCGTACGCTCAGACAAGAGAAAAAGAAGAATCCAAAGGCTTTCGCAGTAGCGGAAGAGGAAGCTAGAAGATGCGAGCTTGGAGCCTCCAGCTATTGGAAAACTTGAGAGTTTCTGCGGAACCAAGGACTCCAAGCAAATTGAAAACTCATCCAGGTTTGGCGTCGGCAAATTGGTGGAGCCTTACTGCGGAGTCCAGGCGAGGAGTCATTATAAAAAAATCCCCAGGCGAGCGCTTGGCTCTTGCCTCGTATCCCAATTTCTCCGCACTGACGCGTAAACACTTGGCGCCACATTCTGGGGCCGCTTGCAATTGTCTCAAACTTTGTCGTCCCATCCCGTCATGAGAATAATCTGGACAGGTTGACTCATCAGGCCTAGACATCTGACCAGTTTCTTCTTTTGATGGAGTGGTTCCATCCCTCCACAGTCGGCGGAAATACCACAACTCCTACTAATCACGGCGACAACCCACTGAGAGGGTTATGCATAGAAGCACACAATGTTCCAGGCTTGCGCAGCGATCGGATGTGGCGGCCCTACCCGTTGATAGTTTGTTTCGATTTCACAATGTAGCGCGTTTCACCGCCTTAGTTCCCGCGTTCGGGAAATAACACACCATTAGGGTCTTATGATAATAAGTATGAGATCGCGACCATCAACATAGTCACAGCAGGCCACTCGTCATTCCTTCCATTGTCAATTCACTCGTTTAACTAAACCACACTCTCTCAACAATGCTCTCTCTCGCTATCATCAGTGCAGCGCTGGTCGCCGCCCCAGCTCTGGCAGCGCCAGCTCCCCAAGGCGTCACCATCTCCAATTCAGCCACACAGGCACCAATCAAGATGTGTGGCGCGGCCCAAAACATCGTTTTGACTGACACTCCATGGATTTTATACAACATGTTCTACAACCAGGCGCAAACCCAGGGCAGTATGTGCACAGCATACGACTCTGTGTCGACCGGCTCTGATGGAAACAAGAAGATCAAGTGGAGTGCGGTTACCGACATCGATTACGTCAAAGCCACGTACGCACACTCTGAACTCATAATTGCCAACTTTTTTTTAGTCGAGTCGCTGACATGGTCCTAGCGACAATGTGCCAAAAGGTTACACCTTCGTAGGTCTGACCCAAAACCTTGAGACCAGGCTCTCTGCTATCAAATCAATTCCCGCAACGTACGAGTGGACGCGCACGAACAGCACCGCCTACAAAGGCAACATCGCATTCGACTTCATGACGTCCGATACCAAGGGTGATTCCACATCTTCTTCCGCCCAGGAGCTTATGCTCTGGCTTGAATACACTGGTGGCCAACTACCCATCGGATGGCCCGCTGGTGCGAAAGCCACAATCCCCAACTTGTTTGGTACGAGCTGGAAACTGTATCAGGGTGTGAACGAGGACACTGGCATCACTGTCTCGAGCTTGCTGCCAGACACATTGTTCAAGAGTCCCTTCAAAGGCGATTTGAAGGAGTGGTTAGAGGCGCTTGTTAAGGTCGGTGTGTTCAAGGAGAGCACGTACGTCAATGTGGGCAACGCGGGCACGGAGCCCTTCTACGGAAAAGCGACCGTGGAGGCTGAGTTGAGTCTGCAAATCAACTTGTAGCCCTTACGACGAACACCGTGATGCAGTGGTCATTCACTTCGAGGATAGTCTTCGCACGTCGGATTTGAATGTGCTTCGACTCTTTTCTCTTTCGCTTATTGTACACATTTCATTTCTAGAGCAAACCGTGAAACAGCTCAGGAACTAAGTATAGCTAAAAACACTGAGGTTTATCAACGTATCTTGACTCGTAATTCCACTACGCACATGGTGAATCCCACAGGTTTCCCCACAGTGCCAGAGGTATTGTTGCACAACGCCATAGTGTTCTATCAACCGCCAAGCCAACATATTACACAATGCGCTTTTTAGAACTGTACAACGTACATGTTCAACTAGCTATAAGAACTCCTCTGGCGCGTTTCGTGTCGTCCTGTATCTCACTCCGTGAGATGCCAACGCTTCATCAACAACAAGCCACTTCGCACCCAAGTACCGTGATGTAACTGGCCTTGGTGATCAATGTGAGGAGGACCTTGAAGCTGGATACGCGCCGACATTCTCTCTTGGTCTAAACCTTACCTCGTATAATGGCTTCTTTGATCACATTTGGACATATAGTCGCCTCTGGTAGGCGGCTAAACCCAGCCCCATTTACGGATTATAATTCACCGTCGAAATACATGTCTTTCAAGCCTATATATGGATCTTATTATCTACACAATACCCAGGAGGCGAAGAATGAAGATGACTACCTTGATCTTCTGACTAGAGTCACAGATGCCGACGAGGTCTACGCCGAGCAGTGTGAGGATTCAGCAGCGGGTGAAGTTTCGATGCGCTCACAGAATCACTTCGACTCCTTCTTTGATGTACCAGCGGGAATCGACGGTCTGTGTTCTAGGTCGAACGCGCAAGCGGAGTCTACTACTACCTTGGCATCGATCCAAGAGGACGAGCAACTAGTCTGCAGTTCTTTCTTGGAAGCCTCGGAGTATAAAGAGCTAATTTTCGATGCAGATACTCCGTTTGCGAGCGATGAGGATCTAGCACTCCGTAGTATCTTCGCATCTGGCTCCATGCCTGAGTCGGTGACACGTTCGTTTACACGCAGTCACGACGAGCTTTCATCGGCTTCCAAGCTCCGGGATACTAGCCATCTGATAATACAACCTAACCTTGCAGTGAACGAGTTTCACGACCATGTATCTGATATTCTGGACTTTGATGCTTCGCCTGTGATCGAGCAAGCCCAGAAAATGATCTCCGGTTCTACTCTCAGGCAACAAGGTACTTCTCTGGTATACTCACAATCGCCACTCGTCGCACTGGAGGCAGCGACTAAAGAGCCTTGGAAACTCGAGCACGACCCCGTCCTTCGATACGCCGCTGGTCGTACAGTGCTTCCAGGATTGACCTTGAAGACTTGTTCTACGCTACCTCATATTTCCTCGATGACTGTCATGATGGCGAATGTACATGCTTAGATGGTAAGATGCACAGGCTTCGTGTGCCTGGCGAGAACTTCATGCTCGCTGGCACCGATGACGACGTCGGTTTGTCAGTCAGGTGCCCAACGGCGAAGGACATATGCGATCTCATCGATGAACTTGTCCATGAACTTGTCCATGCGGACATGTTTGACGTAAACGCTGTCTATAATGACAACTCAGAGGAACCGCAACTTGGTTCAGACCTATATTTCGACACCACTCTACAAAATCCGAAAACCTCCGTCACGCTTGACCAGATAACTTATCCATCTGCTTTAGACACTGTGTCGCTCGTAGGCGACAGTGAGAAAGTTTCAGATGTCTCTAATACAGATTCAGAGAGTTTTTCATTGACTCAACACCCCGAGCTAAGTTATGTCGACACCGACACCCATCAGTGCATCGCCTACACGGCTTTCAATCAACTCGTATCAATGGAGGAAGACGAAACACGTCCGATCATCCACCGAGACACCCCCGACGAGGACTACGAGCCAGAGATCTGTCTTGCTGAATTAGTCTATCTTTACCCGAAAATGGAAGGCTATGGAACCTTGCTACCACGGCGAAATGGCTCGAACCTAAACAGATCTAGGTTGGATATCAATTCAAGTATCTCTCGGCATCCAGCACTGCTTCAGCCTAAAGTCAGTCTTCAATCCACTGTGCGCCAACGATGCGAACCGTATGGGCTGTACTCTAGCAACAGGTCTCAACGCCAGCGTCTGTTTCCGCAATTAAGGCTTGCTACTCAGCTCTTGCCTAAGCCTCGACCCTTGTCAATGGTCAAAGAGGAAGAGCTATCATGTTCCAACTCGTCTTCCCCAGGAGAATCTCTAGACTTTGCTGATCATCGAGGGTTTGTCAACCCGTTAGAGAATCGCCGAGAAGGCTTCTTAAACGATGAGGATGAAAGCGAAGATGACTTGAAGTTGCCAGTAATGATAACTTCACCTCTACATTGTATATGCGAGGATTTTTTCACTGATGCTGTTTGGGGCAGTACACCAGATCTTACACTCACTCATCCTAGCCCCAATTTACGCGCAGAGATTGCGTCAGCATCGGGTTTGACTTCTCCACTTCTCGAAGCCTTTGAGATCGAGATTCATAGTCGCCTCGCTTTCATGTTCAACTACATGAACAGTGGGTGCCTTTACAAACTACCCGCCCTTAGCAGAGACCTTCACTGGACAATGTGCGCTCTTGCAAATGTGTACCCCACTCTGACGTTATTTTCGACATTATTAGATAGTCTGGGGGCTGCAGTAGAAATCATGGTTGAGCGGATGGTAGCATCCACTATTGCTTCATAATTTCGTATCTGCGACTGCCTGTTCGTATTGGCAGGCAGGATGACGCTGATGTAGGCGCAACCAGAAAACTTGAGCTGAGCGTGTCCAACTATTGGTGACGTTTCAATCCCGGCTGCTTCATTCGTGGTAAACAATGATTGGATAAAGACGACCCATGAAATCTGCCCCACGATCGTATGAGAGATGCTAAAAGCATACGACTGTATTTCTCCAAAGCTCGTGAGTGCAGTGCAACCTCAGGCCGCGGTCGTCGTGATCGCTACTACCTAACCCATGTGCTAAGGGTAATCCTGATTCTGTTACCTACCACAATGAGCTGATCAGCTTCGCTGCACCTGGTATCGACAGTACAAATGATCACAATACATTAATCGCCATCTCTACTTTGATATGATAAGGATTTATCCGAGCATCGTGCTCAGCTGCTGCAGTCTTGTCACTGCACACTAGTCAGTACCGAGACCCCAATTTGGAGCGAGAGCCTAGCGCGGCTGGACCACCGTCCGATGCTATAGATGGCATCGATTGGTGCTAGAACCTTCGTTGTACATAGCACGTACCAGCAAAATTCTCGCCTGATACTGTTGTTTGCGTATCTTAGGGGACCCCCTACAGAGCTACGTTTAATTGCTTCTACCCCTATTCTATCTATGTTCTGCATACCTCTGTAATCTTGTTAGCAAGTGTACAAAATAATACAAATACGTATCCTTTTACACGTAGTAGCCCCACCTTACGGGTATGTACTTATGCAAAGTATAATGTCCATCTCTATGTGACGAAAAACCCTGTGGGCCGAGAATAACCAATCAGATCGCCTAGTTTATGGGCAAGTGCGTGATCCTAACAATCCGATTGGTCATTCTGGGCCCACAGGGTTTCTCGTCACATAGGGATGGAAGTTATGTAAGATCAATGTAAAAAGACATGTTGCGAAGGGTCTTCGAAGAATTGCAAACAAAAGTAGTACACTAGGTTCATTGTGTTGCTGCATTCTGATGACGAGCATTGCGTCCAGAATGCATTCGTCTTGTGCATCCAGCGGATGCATGCTGATAGGTTTTATCCGTCTTAGGCACATTTTGTCGCTTAACAGAATATCGTCGTCGGAATCTCCTAGTAACAAGCTGATAGAAGCGTGGTCGTGCTCCAATTGCTACAATCGGTAAGAAGCTTGAGGAAATAAGCTTCTGTCAGGGTCTACAAACAAGGGAGAAGTGTCGAGGTGCATGCATGACCTGCATTAGTGCTGACGTCTAATGCACGTAGTTGAGATGTTATCCGGCCGACGCTTGCCAATAATAGCCCGGTGTATGTGATCTTAATGGCTGTCTATCGAAAAATACGAGGAACACAGTGTCGAGAGAAAGCACTCGCCCAACTCAACGCTTGCATTTCGTTTTAGTGTGCACGGCTCTGCTTGCGCGGATCATTGCAGGGACAGCCACGTTGTTTCCATGGGATATAGTCTAGGTTGATTTTGTCACATTCGTTTGTAAGAGCGACGCACAATGCTAAGACTCAAGGATACTGGGCGGCACCGGTGTAACGTTCATGTCAGGTCGGACAGATAAACGCCATAGACATCAGCGCATTGCTTGTTTTCCGCGTAGACTACCTGAAAGAGTAAGACTGGAATCTCGTAACTGCAAGCTACCAATCAACACTGTACGCGCTGCTACGTCACGTGAGTTCGGCCGATCTGAGTTGGATCGGACGTGACAGCCCCTTGCTAGCGTCCCACATTCAATACTTTTGCATGATACCATTTTATGTGGCGTCGCTGGCGAAGGAGCAGGGGAGTATTGATTAGACAATGAAGAAAGGCAATAATACAAAGCTCATCAGCTCAACGAGGGTCAGTTATCAGAGACCTGATTGGGGATAGCCTCCATTATGCGTTCAGGTGGAACTGGGTGTTGAAACTATGGATTGGTTCCTTGATGAGCTGCCTTGGCCAAGTGCTTGTTCTACCTATCCTTGAACGCACGGCCTTCCTTGATTGTTCTGGATGCTGTGAGAATTCAAGGCTCGGACTGGGGCATAGGTAGATCTTCAGGAACATGGCCGGCTATCTTTGGGGGCAACAGAAGTGTTGCCGAATGTGCGGCTTCTCGAACAATAGTTACTGAGGCCTGGAGGACGGTGAGCTGGGCGGAAATGACGATGGCAAGGGGCTGGGTTCCGAGCGCTCCGGATCTCCTGACTGGTTGTCGATTGTGCGCCGATATCAACACGGTCAAGCGCGGTGTAAATATAGTTCCCAACGGTCGCTCATCCCGGCAACGCCAACATCACCGTGCGGTAGGGCTGTGCCGTTACTCGCTCATCCCCTGCGGATTTTTTCGCTGATGTTACTTTTCGGGATGTTTACGCTATCAACAGCTCGTCCGTACTATGGAGCGGAGCCCTCGATATGGCGAGATGTCACTTCGTGTTGATAAAGTGGGTACGGCATTGACGGTAGCCACCATGGAAGCGTATAGATCAGTCCTGGGACTACAATATATAACCCTCGTTCCACCTCATCCATTTTACCCATCTTCATCTAACTAATAAGCTTCGCTTTCGAACCAACATTCGCTACACTGCCATTAAAAAAGCCTCTTAATCATTAATCACACTCCAATACCTCCCGCAACTATCATCAAGGAATTGAACCAGCAACACAATCAAGATGCGTTACTCTTACGTCGCTGCTACCCTCGTCGGCTCGGCCCTGGCCATGCCTCAATACGGCTACTCACCTGTTGTCCCTACCGGATACCAACCTGCCCCAGTTTCTTCAAAGCCATATGAAGCTTCCACCCCCAGTGCCTACCAAACCTCAACTCCGGTCTCCTCCAAGGTGTACGAGGCGTCGACCCCTTCTGCTTCTAGCGCAACCACTTCTGCAGCGAGCTCTTCAGTTTACCATGCGTCAATCCCTACTCCAAGCTCCTCAGCTTACCACACTTCGACCCCAAGTTACAGCACCTCCAAGCCTGCTGAGAGCTCCTCCAAGCCTTCATCGGCTTCTAGGTACCCCCACTCCGACGTCACCACCATCCTTACCTCGACCCATACATCTTGGGTGCCATGCAGTACCTCAGTTGGTCAGGGAGAGCACTCCCAAGTCATCTACTCAACCTACTTGACACCGACCTTCTCCGCTGTCACTGTGACCACGACCGTTCACAGCTCAAAGCCGACACCTGACAAGCCCGTATATCCAGCGGAGACTCCTGAAGCCCCGAAGCCACACTACCCTGCCGGTACTCCTGAGGCTCCCAGGCCACACTACCCTACTGGTACTCCTGAGGCTCCCAAGCCCACCAACTATGTCAATACTCCTGGAGCTCCCAAGCCACATTACCCAGCTAGTACTCCTGATGCTCCCAAGCCTGTATACCCAGCGGAGACTCCTGATACTCCTAAGCCAACCCACTCTATCGGTACTCCTGAAGCTCCCAAGCCCGTGTACCCAGCGGAGACTCCTGAGGCTCCCAAGCCACACTACCCGGCTAGTACTCCTGAGGCTCCCAAGCCCGTATACCCAGCGGAGACTCCTGATACTCCTAAGCCAACCCACTCTGTCGGTACTCCTGAGGCTCCTGTGCCAACATACCCTGCTGGTACTCCTGGTACTCCTGGTGCACCTCAGTGCCCCGCTCCAGTCACCGTCGTCAAAACTGTGCACGAGGTTGTGACCAAGACTGTCACCGTTGGTGGAACTTACACTCCCGGCCCTGCCCCTTCTGTTGTCTACCCCGAGGGTGGTAAGCCTTCCTCTCCTGCGGAGCACTACCCGGAGGGCCCTAAGCCATCGTCCGACAAGCCTTACCCCGAGGGACCCAAGCCTTCAACCTCCGTGAAGCCCTACCCCCCTGGATCTAAGCCTTCATCTGAGGTCAAGCCCCCTTACCCATCCTCTGGTACCTCGATCCACTACACTGCTTCCTCCGCGCCTTACCCGACCTACACCCCTTCCTCGTCTAAGGTTTACTCCGCCGAGCACCCTACTCCTTCATCTTCCACCAAGGGATACCCGGCATCTACCCCCTCGTCCTCTAAGGGATACCCGGCAGCCACACCCTCGTCTTCCACTGAGAAGTACCCAGCTGCTACCCCCTCAAGCTCAACAGCCAACTACCCAGCGCACACTCCTTCATCCTCGAAGGTGACTCCCCAGCCCACTGGCTACGGCGGATACGTCGCCTACTAAGTTCCTCGGGTAGCTTGAGCAGTGATACTTCACATTCCAAGCAACAATTACGGGCGTCATGGGGTGTTTTGACAGCAACGTGAAGCATGTAGATTTTGTCTCGTAAAGCCTTCATTCCTTAGTTTTGCTTTGCTACAGCGTTCTGATCTTATTTTGTCACAGTTTTCACGCATAGAAAATCAATACGTACTTCCACTGTACATATTCAACGAACCACGTCTATAGAAGGGCTCTTACGGGTACGCGTTTAGTAGTACCCAGCATACATGAACCAACTTTTCGTCATTCCTTCAAAACTTACTTGCTTGCATCCCCCTTCGTGAAAATCCAGTGGCATTGAAGCGTTCCCCACATCATCTGGCACTACCCGATCGACTAGACCTCCAAACATTCCATTGATCTCAACACAACCCACTCACCCAACAAACATTCTCCCATACACACATCTGCAAAAAAAAAAAGAGCGTTGGAAAACACGGGTCCCGCGCCACGCTTATGCATGTATAATCATTACACACGCAGCCCCGTAATCGTGTTCCTGGCGACGTTCCCGAATCTGGCATTCCCGCCGGGCATTCGATAGTCTGGTTCGTATCAGCGCGTGTGAAACCAGACTCTCACATCACCATCACTCCACGAATCTGCATCATGATGAAATGTACGCGCATTGTGGCTTCCTTGGACTTGTGCGATAGGAAACTATGTGGAAGCTGGCTCAAGGCTAAGGTCATCGGGTTTCGCTTAACCACGGTTTTGAACGCGCAGGGGTGAACGAATCAAGCCCTGGGTGTCTTGGAGGATTCTTCGAGTATTGCTCGGCGAAGGGATGAGACTGCAGGTCGTGATTGGGATCGAGACGGTTTTTGCTGACATCGGTTGAGTGTAGTGCCCGCGACGCAAAGCAGTGGAGCTATATAAGCCCACCGATGCGTGTACCAAGGCAGTTCACCTTGTAAGTGAGAAACAGGTTGTAGACACGCCAAGATGGGCGAAATCGACGAGATGGAATTTTGTAAACCCTCTGTTTGAGAGGTTCGGCTTCGACATCTACGCTACTTCCTTTGGACTGGGTAGTCAGACGATTCCGTTCTAGGTAGTAGAAAGAAGAAGGGAATACTACGGATTGCTCGGTGTAGGAAATTTTTGACAGAAGACGGCTCTGAAGTGTTGTAGGCTATAGGGGACAAGAAATCTGTACCGCTTTTCTCTCTGAGCCATAACTAAATTCTCAACCTATATACTCTAGACTAATTCCAACACTAGGTATTCTTAGGAGGCTCTCTAGTATCCCAACATTTTGGGTCTCCCCTCACACGTCTCTCCAGTCCTCCAATATACTCGTAGTAAAAAAAAGAATTGCAAATATTAGATCCAGGATGCGACCGCGAGTATGTTCCATGTGTTCCATCTTCAGGCAAAGAGTAATTAAGATTTTGCGCCCACGGTATTGTTTTCCGTGTAGTACTGAAATATACCAACTATTCCTTCTGTACAAAACAACATGTGAAGTGAATGCCTATGATTTACCATCGTCCTGCCGCAACTTTCGCGAAAAGGGGTATATACTCATGTCCAATGAAAAAATTACTTACACCTATCTTTACCCTCCCCATCCTCTTACTCCAACAATGATTTGCGCAATTACTCCAAAACCCTACTCTCCCCATTCTTCATGTCCTGGAACCTCACATCTTCAAAGCCGTCCTCGTCGTCCGCTTTGGCCTCTTTCAACGCATCTTCTACTGTCCAGACTTTGCGGCGTAGAAACCAGCTTATGAAGCCTCCGCCCTTCTTGACTTCGTCGTGCGTGGCGACCCAGTATTTGGCTCGAAGTATGCGTTGCGCGAGGACACCGTTCTTGGCACCGAGGTTGAGTTGCTGGGCGGAGGATAGGGAGACGTCGTGGAGACCGTGGAGGAAAGCAAGAGTATGCAGGGGTGGGTCGGCTTTCGCGATTGGACTGAGGGCTTCGTGGGGGATGCCATGTGGTGTGTAAATCACGCATTCTGCTTCTTCGCCATTGGGATTAGACGGTAGCTCTTCTGCTCCGTCACCGTTGATGCTAAGTGTGGAGAGACGTTTCTTGGGCGTGGCTGTTGATAAAAAGGGATGCGTGGCGAAGGTAATTAAGAGCGCGGAGTGGTAGTAAAGAGAGTCTCCGGACGCCGTAAGACGCGATATGCTGAGCCATGAAGGAAGCGGTGGGAGACTATAGTCGTGCCAGTCGGCGTGGTCGGTGAAGGTTGGGGTTGTTATTACGGTGCGGAAGTGGTTCCAGGAAGATATGAGGTTGGCTGCTTGCTGTGGTACTTATTAGCACAGCATCTTTTGAGCTATGTAGAATGAAGGGCATACCTCTGTCGCGAGGACAGGTACATCACGGTGTACCTCCAAAAGCGTCTCTTTATGACAATGGTCGGTGAACTCATGGCTAACAGCCACGCAATCCACATAACTCTCCTCCTCTACCTCGTCTATGTTTCTCTTCCTCCCTTTCCCTTTGCTCAGTCGCAGTCCTCCAGCAAGCGTCTCCACCTGCCGCGCCAATTCCCCCACCTCAGCAACACTTTTCACAGCGCTCTCCGTCGCATGGAACTGTTGACTGAACCATTTTGCGACATCGCTTTGTCCACCGACGAACCACGGATCTATTAGGACATTGTAGTATATTCGACTTCCATGTTTAACGGCGTGTGCTGGACGTGGTATTTGGAGGAGCCAGGATGTATCGGCGTTTAGGTGGTGGAGGATAGGTCGGCGCGTCGCGAGAGCGCGAACAACCGAGTCGCGAATCTCGAGATGGAGTTGTGACGACGGCGCATCCATATTCGAATGCGTCTAGTGGTTTTCGCGCTGATTATGTGGTTGCGCTAGATGCTTGCGCCGGATTCGCGCACGTCAGGGCGACATTTGCGCGTCGGGACGATGACTGTCGATGATAGATGCGACGAAAGCGCGCTAGTGAGAGGCTGGGAGAATGCATGGGTCGATGACGCACGGGCGGCAAAGGAAGCCAACGCCTCCAAGTAGTTTCATCATCACGACTTTCGGCCTTGCGACTCCGAAATTACCATGGAAAGTCGTCTAGAGTCATGGATAATGAGTCCTGAATGTAAAACAGCTGCTACGCTACGTCGTCGTCACATCTCAAAGGGATTACCTGGTCGAATGGACCGGATCGCGGCGAAGTACCGCTAGTAAGACAAGTATTCGTCACCCAGATCAATCTTACTACAAGCTTCGCGGCATACTCCCATTATGGCACACCTCATTCTCAGGCCCTTTATGAGCATGACCGTACGAGTTGACTCCACTGACGGGTTCGTCAGACACAGCATCTTACATCCAACATAATGACTGCAATTGGTCGCAACCATGCGACACCCAACAGTTAATGTTACACTGTACATGTATCGTCGTTGCAATTACCACATTGAGGTACTGGGTTATTGGAACCCTTCTATAGGGAAAACAGGAAAGGTATTAGACTAGGGTGGGGGGAACAAGTTGGTCAGACCCCCAAATCGCTTTATCCGGTATATAATGGCTGCGACTACACTTTATTAACACACAACCTCGGCATCACTACGGATTCGACTCTCACAACTCCCACTACCTCCCCCTTGGTCTCATCTGCGTTCACTCTACTCGATTGTGTTCCTCGCCCTGCCATGAAATCCCTCGCCGCAGCCACGCTGCTCCTCCTCATCACACCCACCCTATCTTCCGTCGTCTTCTCCTTGTCCAGTGAACCAAACGGCCAAGGCCTATACAAATCCTGGGTTGTAAATCGCTGGACATGCAAGACCCTCGACGCCGACATCGACGATCAAGCAAGCTGGGCTTTTGTAGCCGCTGGTCTCGCAAATGGGTGTGAGTTGTACGAGTAAGTCGAATATCTCACATTCAAGCAAGTTTTTCTACAAACTAGTTCGGGTTTTTAATTCATAAGTGATTTAGGAATGGGAATTGCACGGGGAAGAGTTTGTACGTCGAGAAGAATAACTCGAATATTCTCGGTCCTGGACCTGTCAATCTCACGGATTACGACTTTGATAATATTGCGAGTTCTTTTATTTGTCTGTGAAATGAAAGGGACACAAGCTGAAAGTTAAGTTTGTTAGATTATGAGTACACATGTTTCGCACACACACACACACACACACCAAAGCTCATAGTATACTACATGAAAATCAAGATCCCATTTTTGCCATCCGTCGTCGCTTTGCAAGAAACAACCAAAAATGGGGTCCATGCCACCAACGCCGTTATCATGCAATGCTTATGATTCTCGTTCATGTTCCAGCAATCCCAAGTATAAGGGAGAAGAAGAAGAATGTAGTCGCAGGGGGAAGATACAATAAACAAATTCGCCAATCTTGATGGGGAAAACATACGCACACGGGTGTGAAGGTGAAAACAGAAACAAGGGTAGGTGAGCAAACTGATTCAAACAGGTGGAGTAGAATCGGTGGGCGGAGATGATGAGCTAGACGCTCAACCCCCCGATTCGTAATATGTGTGTGTGGAGGTTGAAGTGAAGGAGGCCGTCTACTACGATTTAGGCACTGACTCCGTATACTTTGCTGCCAACTCCTGCGCAATCTCAGGCGTCTTTACAGCATAGAGAACAGATTGCAATCCGCCTTCCTTTGCAGGCTTGGTCGCCATGACCATCTTCTTGCTACTGCCAGTGACAGTAGCTGGCAGCGCAGGTAGAATCTGGTAGTTGAGCGGTGTGGCACCACTCGGGATACGAACTCGTACAGAGCACTTGCCCGTCTGCTTGTCCTTGAGGATCCAAAGGGGGCCCTTTGCGATGTTCGCCCAACCCTTCTCTCCGTCTTGGTGCTTTGCGAGTACAACTTCGGTGTAGAAGACAATGTCATAAGTGTCAAGCTCGTCTTCAGTCAATTTAGTCAAGTCGATCTGCTCTTGCTGGCCACCTTCGTCATCCTCTGCTGCAGATGCTGCACTGGTCTCGCCGGCTTCGGATAAAGGCGTGCCAGCGCGCGAACAGAACACCGACGACGTCACAGAGTTGGCGCCTGAAGGCGCAAAGAGCGATGATCCACCAGTCGACGGAGCGAAATTGAAGACCGAGGCAGGTGGTGGTTTCGCTGGCGTCGTTGAGAATTCACCCGCTGCAGGCGTAGCAGGCTGGAAGTTGAACTTTGGAGCCTCCTTCTTCTCAGTAGTGGATGCTCCACCGAACTTGATTGGAGTACCAACCTTGAAGGTCTGATCGCCGGCAAACGTGTTGGACTTTGGTGGCGCTGTTTTGGATGCGGCACCAAAGTCGAAGAACTGGAAGGGCTTGTTGGAGGGAGTCGTAGTACCGTTAGTCTGGCCAAACATGGAGGAAGCGCCACTGTTCTCCTTCTCTGATTCGGAGTCGTTGTCTCTGGTCATCCTTGAGAGTAAGCTACTCTTGGGAGCTGTCTCCTGTTTCTGGGTATCTTCAGACTCTGTCTCCGACTCTCCGAACGCGCGTCTGGGCGTGGCTGGTTCTGCTGAACCAACAGTATCCTGTTGTTCGCCATCATCTTCATCAGACTCTTCCTGGTTGTTGGAAGATGGTTCTGACAGGTGGCCAAAAATATTGGCTGATGATGTTTGCGAGGCGGAAGCATCGAAGACCGAGTGGCTACCTGTAGATGGTGCGGGACTAGCAGCTTTTGAAGTAGATATGCCGCTTTTAGGCTTCAAAAGACCAGCAAATGGATTGTCCTTGGGCGAAGTGCTACCAGATGGTTCAGTACCGGGCAAGATAAATTTAGTCGTAGCGGCAATCTCTTTTTCTTTGGCGAGGCGCTCAGCCTCAGCCTTGTCGTACCTGGCAGACCATTCCTCCTTAGTCTCATCGTCGGAATCATAGTCTTCATCCATAGCCTTCTTCTTACGTTCTGCGGCCAGCTCCTCGTAGGTCTTCGCAGTCTTGGTGAACTGGGCCATGAAGCCGCCTGCCGGAGCACTACCAAAGTTTGGTTTAAAGCCAGTAGTGCCAGATGTGCTAGTAGAACTACCACCAAAGCTAGGTTTGAAGCCAGTAGAGCCCGCTGTACTTGTAGAGCGACCACCAAAGCTTGGCTTGAAGCCGGATGAGGTCGTCGTAGCCTCTGCACCGTTGGTGGTCGAAGCTGAGGGTGTAAAAACAAAACCTGTAGTAGGTGTAGCGGGTTTCGAGGGTTCCGTGACAGGCTCCTCAGCTGTCTTTGGCGCGAAGAGGCTCGTCGAAGATGTTGCCGCAGGTGTAGAGGGCTTATTACTGATTGCCTTGGCAAACATGTTGGATGTCGCCGTTGCTGGGGCGCTAAGCTTCGGCGTAGAAGCCAATAGCTGAGGAGTTGGACTAGCAGGTGCTTCGGTCGCACGAGCTCGCTTGGAGGGAGATGGGTCACGACGGACTTCAGGGCTCTCATCGTTGACCTTGCGCTTGGTAGACAGGCTTGATTCGTTCCCGGTGATGCCGCGTCCGGCTGCACGTTGCTTCTTCGCGTTATCGATCTTCTTCTTGATGTCCCCAGCATGTTGGTAGTGCCAAAGCGACACGCTTGACCAATCCGCCGTGAGAGGCAGACTGCTCAGCTGCTGTCGGTACTTGTCGTTCAACACCTGAAGTTGAGCGGCCAGATCAGATATTTGCTTCAATAGGCCATCGCTACTTTGCGCGCGAACGGCACCTGGAACAGCCCATTCTTTCGGAACGTGCACCTTGGGAATCTTGGGCATTTCGGGTGCTTGTGAGTCTCCGTTTAGATTTGACATGGCAGGCGCGGGAGTGGGCAGTGAAGGTTCCTTAGAAACGCTGAACAAGTTGGGGCGGTCTGTCGAAGGTTTGGACAAGGAAGCAAAAGGATTAGGAGCCTCGTTAGCAGTAGATTGGGCAGGTGCAGCCTTGGGTGTTTCTGAGCTTGATGTCGACGACGAGGGGAAGCTCGACTGTGGCTTCTTAAACAGATTGCTAGAGTTGTTGCTCTCGGGCTGGAACGTCTGAGAGAAGAGACCGGAGCTGGTCTTGGGTTGAGCAGCGCTGAACAGTCCGCCCTGTGACTTTTCCGCGACGGTTGTCTTCGCTGGCTGTGGTGTGCTGAATGGCTGGAATAGACTAGACTTTGGTGCTTCGGGAGCTTTCACTGTTGCTGCGCCCGCATCCTTGTTCGCCCCAAATAGGCTAAAACTAGAACTGCTACCTGTTGCAGTGGGTGTGCTGGCTGGGTTTGGAAGCGCAGCGAACGGGTTCGACTTGGGGAAATCTGCTGACACAATGTTGCCAGATTCCTCAGGTTTCTTGAGACTACCGAATAAGTTTGATGGTGTCCCTGCTGCCTTCTCCTCTGTAGTTGGCTTCTGCGCTGTCGCATCGCCCCAGGCTGTTTCAGCGGAAGACTCGTTTTCTGCGGTCGGGAGTTTTGCAAACGGATTGCTAGGGGGAGCAATTCCGGCGGAACTTGAGGTCCCGAAGAGGTTGGTTGAAGGCGGGGTTGATGTCTCGTCGGGCGTCTGCGCAGCTGCGCCGAATTTGAACACATTCGATGCCGGAGCAGTCGCGGTAGCATTTGGTGTGCCTTGTGCGCTTGTGCTCATGCCCCCAAAAATGTTGTTTTGCTTTGGAATATTTGAGTTGTCCTCACTTTTTTGTACGTTGGAACCGAAGCCACCAAACATGCTGTTTGAGGTCGCAGCCGACTGCTTGGGTGCCTCATCTTTTTGCGCATTGGTACCAAACCCGCCGAATGTGGTTGTTTGTGATGACCCCGCCGGTTGTGCTGAGTTACCAAATCCGCTGAACATGCTGCTGGTAGCGGGTGTACTTGGGGTATTAGAGGCTGACGTAGTCGCGGCACCGAATGTGAATGGAGTAGATGCGGGGGCAGAGGTGCTCGTAGTGTTTGAGGCGCCGCTCGTAGTGCCAAACATGCCACCGGGGGCAGCATTCAACGTTCCAAACATACCAGCCGAGGGCGCAGCACTTGAAGACCCAAACATGCCACCTGAAGGTGCAGCGCTGGATGTCCCAAACATGCCTCCCGACGGTGCAGCACTCGATGTCCCGAACAGTCCGCCCGAGGGAGTTGAGCTAGTAGTACCAAACATGCCGCCTGAGGGTGCCGGACTTGTGGTGTTGTTCTGGCCTAGCCCACCAAAAGGAGTACTCTGCGCCTGAGCATTGTTGCTGAACATGGACGACCCCCCGAAGGCCGGCACAGGCGTGCTTCCGTTGGTCGCAGGTGCCGAATTCGCGGTCGCAAATGGATTCGCACCTCCAGCTGTGAAGTTGAAGCCCGCAGACGAGGGGGGTGTGGGGTTGAAGCCTGTGGCCTGGCTGCTTCCTCCGAAAGCTGGAAAGGACGAGCTGGAGAAAGTGTTGCTAGGGGCAGCGGGCTGTGCGGGTGGGAAGCTGTTGGTCGCGCCACCGCCGAAAGCACTGTTGCCGCCGAAGCCGTTCGCGCTGTTGTTCGCGGGGGCGGGCGCCGAGGCACCGAAGCTGAAGGCGTTTTGTTGTGGAGCGCCAAAGTTTGCGCTCTGTGAGAGTCCCTGAGCGCGTGCGTTAGCCAAAGCCTCCTCCTTGCGACGCAGCTCGAGTCGCCCTTTTCGGGTGTAACGGTCCGCCGGCATGCTTGCGCAGCGATCGATGAAGTGGTTGAGGGTGTGCCTGTGTTGTTTTGGGTACTCACGGAGGAAGCGCCTGCTGGTCGTCGGGCTTTCGCGGTCTTGATTCTGGAAACAAAGAGTCAGCACGCGAAGGACAAAGCGCATCATCGCAAAAGAGCAGTGTAACATGAATTGCAAACGACGGATTGAAGAGGGTAACTTACTTGCGGGATGCCAACTGTGCTGCCGTCGCCTTCTGGGGCACATCGGCGACATCATCGCGCTCTTCGTAGGGGCGTTCCGGCTTTCCCTGGCCAAAGATGTTGCCCCGCTTGTTGGACGACATGGTCGGGATCACTTCTGGGATGATTAAGTGATGGGTGCGGTCGGATGGCTGACTGGGTTATAACTCCATGGGACGCGCGTGGTGGATGGAGATGGTCCTGAGGGAGATGTTTTTCATGTTCGGGAAGTTGCGACCCGTGCTCGACGTCAGGGTGGGCCTTAGTCATGACCCAGCAACGCGACACTCTCTCTCACTGAGGCTGACTCTAGCAAAAACTACTGCGCACGTCGACAAAGCATCAAGAGAATGAATTCGCCTGTTTCTGCATTCACATCTATGAGCACCACTACTAGACTATGAGGACTTTTTTTGTTTGTTTTGCAAACTGTGACTTGCCTACTAGCTTGTTGATCTGGTGAAGCCCGCTTTTGTCTTTGCAGCATTATAAAGCACAAAATTTTGCGGTGAGTCTAACCTGGTTCAGGGGCTGACTACATCCAGCAATATCGAATAAAGTGTTGTCTGTTACTTGGAACGCCTGTATCATTATCTCAGCACGTCCGTTGTCAATGAGACGCGCAGCAGAATACGAAGAAGAGAATGTGGCCAGCAAGGGCAACTCATAAACTCTGTTTGCAAACCTAAACCGCAAGGGCAGAAGACCAGAAGGTTGTTCAACGAATGTTTTAAGCACATCTCCTCAACGTCATGTACACTGGTGGTGGGAGGACGGCTTCGATTTCTGATGGGCTTGGCGTCGAGACTTCAAGGTGACGCTGCCAAGTCTCCAAGACTCTTATGGAGATGTCGTGATATTTTTTGTCGAGACGGCAGACACGTGCACGAACAAGATCAACGACCAACAGGGACATGGTTGGACATGTTAGTGTGGGGTAGAAGGAGTTTCATCCATGCATGTTCCAAGCGGGACGGGGTGAAATAGCGCGCACGCGAGGTTCTTGCTGTAGTACGCGGCTTTTCCCGGCCAGGCTTTCTTATATCGTGGACACCAAGGTGCGAGAGATGACAGCCTTGAGCGCCTGGTGACTTGGACCAGGACCAGGCTTGGGTGAGGGCGGGGTAAGCGGAGTCGCTATCGTGAGATGGCAGCCAATTCGGACATGGATAGAGCACCCGCTATGGCTGCGTCGTCCTCTATTCGAATCGAGAGTCGGCTGTAGGCAAGCTCCACTCGTGACCTCTCCTGATCCAGCTCGCTGCGGGTTCCGATACTGCTGTGCCACTCGATTGCGTGGGGTTGCTGCGCGACAGGCATCCAGGCCGGGCGAAAGAGGAGAGGGATCGAGCATTCTGCGGTGCACGCAGCCATGAGGCATACCTCGTCGGATGGCACGGTAGTACTCTATCCAGTGGCTCGCAAGCGGTGAGGCTCTCCTGGCCAGTCGTATTGTTATCTCGCTCCAAGTAGGTGTAGACGGCCGTCGACTCCGCTCCAGCCCGTCTCCTCTCCCACCTCCACACACCCGCGCGACAAGATGCTCCCGGTAGCGCATATAAGCACTCGTCCTCCCCCAATCGCCGTGGGCGTCTCGAGTCGTGATGCTCCTCATGTCACCCCAGGCAACGTAATCCGTCAATCACCATCGCCTAGCCGTTTAGGCGCTTGGAGCCGAGGCCGCCCTGGACCCAGCGTTCGCAGCGTTCGCAGCATTCCCAGCAACCAAGGAAAGCGGAAAGCCGTCTTCCGGCCCAGTCTCCGCCGTTTTCTCTGCTGAATACGCCATCGGCCGTCGTCAATCTTGAAACTGCCCCGGATCATCAACAGCAGCGGCCCCCTCACCCAGGACCTGACACAGTGTTTTCGTCACCATCGGTTGGGAACGCTTGACGTCCGCGGAATCATCGGAAGATTGTGATCGCGCCTGTCCTGACGTTCTCACGTTGGCTTGGTGATGCCACCACTGCCTGCAACTTGCAACTTGAACCACCCGCCTTCGCACGCTCATCCCTCCTGGCCTACCTCCTCTGACATGCGCCGATAACACGCGCGAGCCAGACCTTCCAACATGTCGAACCGGCATGCGCGTCTCCACAAACGAGGATACTCCGCCTCAGCTGCTACGAGCCCGCGCCCTCTGAGCCCCGTTGCTGACTACGATGCCTTTACCTTTAATCGCTTCGACACGCCCATAGTCTACGGAGAGTCGTGGATAGAGACACAACCCCCCATGCCGTCCGCGACTTCCTCTCACCAGCTCAAAATCAAGCCCTACCTGCGCAAGCTCTCGTCCAAGGAGAGCAGTGGGCTCGACCTGTCACGGCCTGCCGCCGAGAACGACCTCACCGGTCTAGGCATATCAGAATATGGCGCCCACTCACGCTCCATATCTGACGTTACTTTTTCCCCCGTCAACGGCCGCCACAGACACAACCGCTCAGCGTCCAACACGTCGCAGTTTTCCTCTTCCTCTGGCGGTCTGCAGCGACCGACACCCCTGCCTGCCATTCGCCAAACTCCGCAGCCCTACACACCGCCAATAGCCCACTCGTCACCGCCGTCAGTTTTGGGAAGCGACCACGAGGGCGATGATATCATGTCTGACGATGAGTTCCGCCTGAGACAGAACGCGTATGAACCTGCACGTAGATCTGGTTCCATCTCCTCGGCACAGGGAACATCCCTACGCATGCACGCCAACAACTCATTCACCCGACTTGCTGGCAGTTATTCCCAGTCATCTGTCTCGCTCACCTCTCCAGTCGGCCCACCACCCAGGGCGCGGGGGGACACGCTCAAGTCCATCGACACGACTTCTCCCAGCTCGCGCACCTCGCTTGACCAAACGTACCGCTTCATCCGCGGTGGACGCGACTCCCCTGCCGACCCTGCCTCGAGAGCTGCATCTATTCGTGCTGCGCGGCAAAAGTTCGAGGAGGAACAGCGAGCCAAGGAGCGAAAATACGAAAAGGAGGCACACAAGCAGCAGGAGCGCGAATACAAAAAACAGCTGAAGAAGGAGGTCCACCAACGTCGCAAGTCAGAGACGCTCGACCGAACCGACATGAACCGCACGCGCACCGTGTCGACAGACTATGAGAAGACGCCACGACCGTCGGTGGGAGGTCGCCCTTCAGTGGGTGGACGTCAATACTCAGACCACCGGGAAGCGCACTCCAACTCGCTGCCGAAGCTCGTAACCACCGTCGACCATGAGAAAGCAGCTGACTTTTCCTCTCCACCCAAGATCACAAAGAGCCGAGCCGCCAAGGGCACGTGGCAGCGATTCGTCATCTGGCTCAAGACTCGACTGCTGCGCATGTCGGGAAAGTAGGTCGCATGCACAGCCACACATACACACACACGCGCGCGCGCGCGCTTACAGCAGGTGTAGGTACCTTCGACGCGTAAGCAGTCGGCTAAGGTGCCACCCCGCCAACTCTCTACCTTCGATGCCCTAGATACCCCTCTCAGTTGGTCCGACACATGAGCAGATTGGTTTTGCATCTCATCATTATACCCGATTTACTCCTGCTTATTCTTTCTTGTTCTTAGCATGGCGTTTGGTCTAGGATAACGGCCTTTTTCACGATACATGCTTCTCACATGCCTATGCTGTACATCTCGCGAGCATCTCCAAGGACGGCATTTCTTTTTGGGCGCATTGGTAGAGACCTGCTTTGATTTTATTTATTTGCCTTTCCTATTTATACGGCTTCATCACTCAAATATGGACAGGCGTTGGATACGTTCCGAGTAGTTTCACCACGACCAGCACTCAGTGTCTGGCGGTTATTGCGCATTCCTTTGGTACAGGGATTGGGGTTGCTTTTGGTATAACGCTCTGGCCTCGGCCATTGAGCCTCGCAATTGCATTTATCTTGGACAAATCATCATCGATCAATGTGGTGCCACCTGCTGCTATCGCTTGATACGAACAAGCTCGATTTTAATAAGTGATGACGCGAAATGCCCCCTTCATATCGTGATGTCGTGATGTTTGTGAGTATCACGTTACCTGCGAGTGATTGCTGCTTCAGGGAAAGTGAGCATGAACGCTTCTCCGCAACCACATGGAATGCCCATCACTGGTCGCGACGTGCATGTAGAACTCTTGGCAGCGTCTTAAGTCCGGGATTTACCCGCGCATCATCATCGTTCAGCTCACAAGCAAAAGCTTTCCCCGCATTTGTCGCCTCGACGACTATGACATGAATCAGCCCCAGTGGTAGTCGCAATGCCTTTACGAAGCCTGCCGCGAGGCTCATTCGCCTTGCGAAGCGCCAGGGGAGGGGCGCTATGGCGGACATGCGGAAGAATAACGCAGAGGCGATGGGCGAGTGAAAAGAACAAGATGGGCAGGGATGACGAAAAGTCATTTTACCTCCAACTCAACGAGAGTATCTACGAGCGTGTACAGAAAGAAAAGGCCGAGCAAATCAAGATTCAGTCATTGCAGCAAAGAACGGCAAGAGGGCAATTCTTTGCAACTGTATTCGGTACTAATTCTTCAAACACTCCGACTGTAGCACATACTAATATATCGACCAGCATGCCTTCTTACTGCGAGTATAGGCTACTACTATGGCCAGATGATTCCCCCGAAGCTAGACACGAACTCGACCGCACCGCTCGATACCTTCAACCCACCCAAGCACAACATCTCAGAAGCGAACATGGAAGCAGCCTGGACAGACTTCCGTGACATTGTCGGCAAGGAGAATATCACAATGGACAAGAACGATCTGGAGTCGCACAGCGGGTCCTCGTGGTCTTCGCATCCTTCCCAACCAGGCGATGTGCCGTTCTGCGTTGTGAAGCCAGGCAACACACAAGAAGTCAGCGCGATCATGAAGGTCTGCCACGAGCGCAAGATCCCAGTCACTCCCTACAGCGGAGGTACAAGTTTGGAAGGCCACTTTGCTGCAACAAAGGGCGGCATTTGCATCGACTTCAGTCGCATGGACAAGATCATAAAACTACACAAGGACGATCTGGACGTTGTAGTCCAACCTGCGGTGGGTTGGGAACTTCTGAACGAGGAGCTTTCAAAGGAAGGCTTGTTCTTCCCTCCTGACCCAGGCCCAGGCGCAATGATTGGCGGCATGGTCGCCACAGGATGTTCAGGCACGAACGCGTATCGCTATGGCACAATGAAGGATTGGGTAATATCGCTCACTGTGGTTCTGGCTGATGGAACCGTCATCAAAACGCGACAACGACCACGAAAGTCTTCCGCCGGCTACGACCTGACGCGCATGTTCATTGGTAGCGAGGGCACATTAGGCCTCGTTACGGAAGCTACGCTTAAAGTCACTGTAAAACCACAACACACTAGTGTAGCTGTATGTGCCTTCCCATCTGTTCGTGCAGCAGCAGATTGCGTCTTCAAGGTCGTGGGCGCCGGTGTCCCTATCGCCGCCATCGAAATCCTCGACGATGTTCAAATGCAGTGCATAAACGACGCAGGACAAACCTCCAAGACCTGGAAGACCGCACCAACGCTCTTCTTCAAGTTCGCCGGCACACAAAGTTCCGTCAAAGAACAGGTCAGCCAGGTGCAGGGCCTGGCCAAGAAGTCCGGTTCCGTAAGCTTCGAGTTCGCAAAGTCTGAACAAGAGAAGGCAGACCTATGGCAAGCGCGAAAAGAGGCACTATGGAGTGTCATGGCGAAAAGCGAGGGCGACCCAGACATGGCGGTTTGGACGACTGATGTTGCCGTGCCGATATCTAAGCTACCACAAATCATCGAAGAAACCAAAGAACAGATTCGACAAAGCGGTCTACTCGCCAGTATCGTAGGACACGTTGGAGACGGAAACTTCCACTGTAAGCCTTCCTTTCCTCCTGCTCTTCCCTTGCAAGCTTTGCTCACACGTATTCTAGCCATCATCCTATACAACCGCAACAGCGACTACGAGAAAGCATCTCACCTCGTCCACGAAATGGTCAAACGCGCTATCGAGCTCGAAGGCACAGCCACAGGTGAACACGGCGTCGGTCTCATCAAGAGAGATTACCTATCACACGAACTAGGACAAAGCACCGTTGACGCAATGAGGCAGCTCAAGAAGGCCTTTGATCCTCTCTGCTTGCTCAATTGCGACAAAGTTGTTCGTGCGACACTACCCAAGCAAGGGGAGGTCGCCGAAGTTGTAAGATAGTCGGAGTATATATATATATATATATATATATATATCAAACGAGACTCTTTTTTTTGTAAAGACGAGTTACAAACAGTTTTTGCATATCCTCTGCCTGTATCCCTTCTTTCCTACGAGCAAAAGTTTTTTATGCTTGAACAAACAGTCCGTAAACCCAATACCCGGGCCCCCTCCACGCCCCGTTTAGCCAAACTTTATCCTCTTCATACTTCCAACCCAGTTTCTTGAATCCGAACTTTGTCAACACTTTTATGCTGCCGGGGTTGTCTTCGTCGACTGCTGCTTCAACGTAGGTTTTCCATTTAGCTCTCTCTTCTTCTTCGCCGTGGTCTTCGCCGTGGTCTTTGTGTGACAACGACGACGACGTTAGACGGAGAGGAAGACACAAAAGCGGCATAAGCGTTTAGCAGCGCGTGACCGGCTTCCGTCGCATACCCTTGACCCCGTGCTGAGGGGAAGAAAGCGTATCCCAATACCCTCACAGGTAACGTTGTGGTAGTAGTAGTAGTAGTAGTAGTAGTAGTAGTAGTAGTAGCAGACACGGCAAGTCCAGACGGTGAATATGTAAAAGGGAGCGTGAGACCAGTCTTTTGGAGACGAAGGCTCACACTACCTACATGCTCTCCTAACCCGGCGTTACCTCCCTTCTTCTCTGACTCTCTCGGTCTAACAAAGACGGAGTAGAACATGTTGT
The DNA here is from genome assembly GCA_009289805.1 of Alternaria gansuensis. Lineage (NCBI taxonomy): Eukaryota > Fungi > Ascomycota > Dothideomycetes > Pleosporales > Pleosporaceae > Alternaria > Alternaria gansuensis. The sequence goes on from WBOK01000134.1 coordinate 26,208, forward strand.
CGATTTCAGGCCCGAGCTGTTCTTTCATCCACTCGTAGCTTTCGGCTAGGGTGTGCGTGGGGCCGTGGAGACTCCATCCTGTGCCATCGGGGTTGGACCAGTTCTCGTGGAAGAGGCGCACGTGCGGGGAGGTTGGGGATGAGGTGTCTGTTAGGCGGAGGAGAGTGAGGCGCGGGGTTTGGAGAAGGGTGTCCATGGTTGTGTTGGGATAGGATGCCTGGGGGGGGGTGCTTAGTTATTCACGAATCACGATCGTGCTTTTCGGATGGGGATGGGAGGTTTGTATGGTTCTGACTCATACTTTCAGAGGGTATCTTTCTCATCTGGAGGTCGAAGTTGTGCTTGTTCTTGTCATTTGTCTGTGTAGGGGATATATGTAGGTGAGACTTTGCTCCGAAATGGGAACACGTGAAGACGTGCAGACGTGTCGACCAGCGCGTTTTCTTCGTGTCGACGTGTCAAAATTCCTCGCGCAGACTAAATTTCACGTTTACCCATTATGGGAAAAAGTCTGATGTTTCATTGAACTCGGTTTTACTGACAAAAGTGCTGTTATCTATCCATGCTACGCGGCGAAGAAGCTTATTTGTTCTGAACTAGACTTGGCAAAAAGCTAACGTGTCTGTGCGCGAGACGCCCGGATTCGCGAGACGCCCCGCCGAACACCAAATTGTGAGATCAACACCAACTTCAACGCGTCATAACTCTACCAATATGGACCCAATTCAAGCTGCGATTGCAGCATTTGAATCGCGAGAGCTAGGAGAGCAAACCTCGTATACAAAGATTGCAGCTAAGTACAACGTTAATTAATTAACACTTAGCCGAAGACACTAGGGCTCTTAAGCACCGCAACAAGCCCGTACACTATAGAAGCTAGTACTTAATCTACAACAAGAGCTAGAGCTTGTAAGATATATAAAAGCGCTTATAAAAAGAGGGCTTCCTCCTATGTAAGAGATAATCAGGAATTTCTTATTAAAAGTAGCCTATTAGCAGCTTAGCGAGAGCTAAGTTACTTGCTTTATTAACTAACACAAGATCTATCTTATCTTAAAATAGACTAGCGCTATAAATTATACGCGCTACCTAGCTAATTCTAAGTTTAAATACTGTCTTTACTTTAAGCTACTACATTAGAAGATTACTTAATACTACTTTAAGGCTTAAGATATATACAATATATAAGAGGTAGCTTTAGGCAATAGTACTTGCTTTACACCACAGAATATAGTAAAAGATAGCTCTAAATAATAACGTATATATATTTTAAGCAATAATACCTGCAGGTATCCTTGCAGGTAAGGGGCCCCTTATAAGCATAATTATAGGTAGGCAAGCTAATAATAAGCAAGTTTAGCAGATCTAGCTAATACGCAACTATCTATAACAAAGCCTCCCTCTCTAGTCTGTAACGGCGCAGGCAAGACTTACGGATTAGTATCGGCAGAAGGGATTACGGCAAGGCATATAGAAGTGCGTTGTAATCTACAAATAAGCCTTAATTTAAATAAGACACTTATAGGCCTTGTACAAAAGGATATTAAAAATCTACAGAGCAATCTTTATACTTGCGATCTAGAATAGGACTAGTGTAGGTCTAATACAGATAAGATCTAGAAACAACAGTAAAAATAAGAGAGTTGTAACGTGTTTGTTACACTACCCCCCCTCCTAGTTGTTAGCTAGTCCTATAGCTGTGTATATTTTTTAACATGTTTATTATTTATTAACTTTATAACGTCTTTTTGTTATTATTGTAGACTTCTAATATGCAGTTACTGCAACTACAACTTAGAGTAGCGTTAGACTAGCCTTAAGCGTTTGCTGTTTTAATATTATAATAACAAGTTGCATTTAATTTTTCTGCCTTTCTAAAACACCTTACACACATACACACATACACATATATACATATACACACACTATACTACTATACTGCCCCCTAGGGGCTTTACTAAAGGCGTATTGCCTTATTTGTTTACAGTTAGTGCGCGCTTTTGCGTAGGGCGTTCTTAGAGTTAAACATTAGTTTAACTTTAAAATGTTTAAGAAATGCGCTTATTACGCACAGTAGAAAAAGAAGTACTTCTTTATAAGTTTAATATATTTAACTCTTAAACTTAAAGTTAACTTAATTAGGTGCTAAAGTACGTTAAGAAAAAGTTCTTTAAACTTTTTACTACTATAGACCTCCTTGCTGCTGCGGAGCACAAGAAGAATCTAGTAGAGGACTGCCTTTCTACTAAAGAGTAGGTGCAGGCGGCGGCCCTTGTCCTAGCTAGAAAGGTCTAGGTAATAAGAAGCTAGAAGAAGGAGCTGTTTATAGCTTTAATCTTAGTTTTAACTTACTAGGTCCTTCTAGAGATCTAGGACGCTGTCTATTTATTAGACAGCTAAGTTGCTTCTTTAGAGGCCTTTGCTCGCCAGGGCGGAACTGGCGGTAGTAGTCTAGGTTCTCCGCCGGGGGAGGAGGACGATAAGCAGCGGCTCTAGAGGGAGGCAGGGGAGGAGGAGGAGAGCAGTAGGCTCTCCTCTAACTCCTCCTCCTTTTATAGAAAGAAGAAGAGATCTTCTCTAGATCTTTAAGTGAGGGTGGGGGGGAGAGAAGGGGAGAGAGGCGGTGGTAGTCTAGGGGTGGCCCGGTTGTTAACTAAATACTTATTAAAAGAATTTTTTTTTTCTTTTTTCTTTATATATTATTATTTTATAGTAAAGTTATATTTTTTTTTCCTTGCTTTTATGCCTTAATCTACTTTACTAAAGACCTTAGAGAACCTAGATATGTAGAGTTCCTTTTATAGAAAGCTTTAAGTTTATAAAGTGCTCTTATAAAGTTTAAAGCTAGATACTAAGTTAAGTCTAAATTATGTTTAACCTAGCTAACATAGTATTTTAACTTTAAGTAATATACTTTACTAATAAAAATCTTATTAACTTCTTATTCTTCTACGCTTTAAATTAGGGTAGGAGCTAGCCTTAGAGCTTCTTATCTTAAGAATAAATTTTAAGGATTTTTGCATAATAGTTCTAGTGTAAAAATATTATAAATTTAAAATCTTTCTAGTAACTTAAGGTAGTATAAGTAGCTAACTTTTTTAAGAACTTTAAAGGGGCTTTCTTATTTAGCTAATAGTTTCTAGCTTAAGTAATTAGTTGCAAAGTTCTTTGTATTTAAAAAAACCTTATCTTTTATATCTTAATTAATTAGGCAGCAGTAATAATTTACTATAGTTTATATTTAGTTTTAAGCTTTTACTAAAAAAGTTTATACTGTTTTTTAAGCATTGTGCATTTAAGTAGCTATAGCTAGCGCGTTTTTGTAGTTTATTTTGTTAGTTAGTGTAAGAGTGTTAGCTAGCTGCTTCTAGTCCTAGCTCTGTCTAGGATTAAATCTGTAAAGAATCTAATACAAGAACATGCCTAGAGCAAAATAAGGTAAGGAAATTTGTGCTCTATTAATTAGAAGTAGTAGTCTACTCTAGTTGTCTTAGTAGTAGAATACAAATAGCTAAAGCCTCTAGTTAATATATTTATTTATAATCTTTATTTAGCTGTTAGTCTCTTTGTAGTAGGCTGTTAATAGCTTAACTTTAACGCCTAAGATCTAACAAAACTTAGACTAGAAACTAAATATAAATTAAGAACTTTAGTTAAAGATTATAGTGTTAGGTGTGTAGCTAAATTAGTACACTTATTAAATAAATAACTTAGCTATACTTCTTGCGTTAATTGTCTTATAATAAGAAATAGAGATAGTCTATTTAAATAAACAATTAATTACAACTATAATTTAATTATAACTAGTTTTATTTAAAGAGAATTTCTTAAAGTTAATGCACAAGTGTTGCATTAGACAATTAAAGATTAGTAGAAAGTAAATTATTTTTAAGATTTAGGTTTATCTTAGATGTGCCTTACAATAGTTAATACAGTTCTATATATACTTTTTGCAAGTAGCTTTTATACCTTTCTAGTAATATTTTAAAGTAATTAGCTAATAGGTTTTAGTAGCGCTAGAGTAAGCTAAGAAAACTTAGTTGTATACTTTTTAGATTATCTATATACAAAGTATAAAGTTAGGCAGTACGTAAAGTTAGTTTGTATATAAAAGTAATCTATTTTTAATCTAGTACTTGTTTAGCAATAAGTTACGCTCTTTTTTAAACGTAGTGCGGTTTGTTTATAAGATAGATTTAATTAATTCTAGCAAATTTAAAGTTATAGGCTTTAAGGTAGATTCTACTACGCGTAGAGATAAACTCTAAGCGTAGAGTTAGGCAACATAAGTAAAAGCAAGATTAGAGTTAATTTAGTTGTTAAGTTAGTGCAGTCTAAGTAGAACCTGTAAATAATTATTAGTTTTTATAAACTTTAGGTTTCTTATATCCTACTTACGTTGCGAAAGAATATCTACATAGGCGTTATCTTTTCTAGGTGTGTATTAGATGTAGAAAGAAAATAGGGCAAGTTTTTTAGCCTAACATACTTGTCTAGCGTTTAGGACCTTTATAGTTATAAAGTACTTAAGTAAATAATAGTCTAAATACACGTTAATTCTAGAGTAGGCTAATAATAGCAAAAAGTTCTTTGTTGTAAATCTTCTAATTTAGTTTAAACTTAGATAAGACCTTACTAAAGAACGCTACTAGACTCTATTTCTTATTTAGTTGTTTCTAAAAAAGTATGCCTATAACAATACTATCTAATGCGTTAGTCTCTACTTTAGTATTATATTTAGGGTAATAATAGTATAAGGTAAAGATTTTTAGCAATACAGCTTTTAACTTTCTAAAGGCCTTCTTATAATTTAAATTTTATATAAATAGCTTTAAAGAGCTTTAGAGTGCAAGAAGTAGTTTAGCAATTTATAAATATTCTAGTACAAATTGCTAGTAGAACCTTATAAACTTAAAGAACAATCTTACACCTGTAATAGTAGTAGGTTGTGCCTAGTTGTTAAAGGGTTCTACCTTGTTAAGATCTACTTTTAGCCCTTAGTTTATTAAGATATAGCTTAAGTACTTTGTTCTTGTAACATAAAATTTGCTCTTCTTAATATTAACTTAGAGGCCTACTTACTATAGTCTTTCTAGTACCTTTTGTACGTAGAGAACATATTTTACCTTTAATTTAGAGTAAATAAGGATGTTGTCTAAGTAGACTATATAGAAGTTATTAAGATACTTAATTAGCATATTATTTATGTAACGTTAATAGGTAGCAGAGCTGTTGCATAAACTAAATAGCAACACCTTAGACTTATACGTTCTATATCTAGTTTAAAAAGTAGTGTACTCCTTAGAGTCTAGGTCTATTCTAATCTTGTTAAAAGCAGCGCGTATATCTAACTTAGTAAATAACTAGGCTTTATGTATATAAGCTAATAGCTTATTAATACGCAGGATTAGATATAAGTCTTTTTAAGTAATTATGTTAAGTTTGTAATAATTAACACAAATCTAGATATTTCTATTAGGCTTTTAAACACAAAAGATAGAAGAGGCAAATAGGCAATTGCTAGAATTAATATATCTTTTCTTAAGGTTATTTATTACAAACGTCTTAGTAGCTATAAGTTCTTTAGTACTCTGCTTATATAGAGAGCTAAACTAATTTAGTAGTAGTTTAGTAAGTATAATCTTGTAGTTATAAAAACAATATTTAGGCAGTTAGTTAGCTGCAGTTTTACTAAACACGTCTTTATATAAATAGTATATAAATAAAAGTTAGTTCTAAATTAGTTTAGCGTTGTTAGGATTATTAAGTTCTATATAGTTCTTTAGTAAACAATTAATCTTGTAAATACTTATTATAAAAAACTTGTTTTCTTTTTGTTTTATTAAATAGTAGAAGGCATTAGCTAAAATAATAGCAATATAAGAAGTAGAGTCGTGTTAGACAAGATTTAGTTTAGAAGCAGTATCTTTAGAAGTAAAATAAGCTTTTAAGAGCTAAAAAAGGCTATAAATTCTTTGTATTAAACATGTTGTAGGGCTGTGTCTTTTTTAGTATTTATTTTTCTTCTAAAGCGTGTTTCTACGCTAGATATCCTCCTTAGCAGCCTTATTATTAGTAAATTCCTTTAGCTGCATAAGAATAGAGGGAGTAAAGTTGTATATAGCGGGATATTTTATAGGCTACATAATTTAGTTCTAAACTATATCTAGCAATAAGTTAAATTACTAGAGCTATTTAATTCTAATAATATAGTCTTGCGTACTTAAATCTATAATAACAAAAGAGCAGTTAAGAATCTTTTTACTATTAATTTAGATATAAAAATAAATATAATTATCTACTTTAGTTTAGATCTAGTTCTAAAATCCTTTTACTAAGACCTTAAAGGGTAGTCTTTAGATAAGAACTTAAAGTAATTAAAAAAGAGTGTAAGCAACAGAAGAATTTAAAAATAAAAAACCTTAAGCTTTAGTATTAATTAATAATTATAGCTAAGCACTGTAACCTTTTAAACAGAGAATAGTAGAAACTTAAAAATGCTTTTCTCTAAATAAGTTTAATAAATTAATCTTAGTAAGATTATACTTATGCAGGCCTAGGCTAGAGTGTTGTCTTAGGCGTTTTTGTTTCCTTTCTGTTCCTAGTCTAAGTAGAGTTCTGCAGCTTCTAAGTATTCTTCTTGTTTAATCTTAATCTTTCTTACCTAAGAGGTAGTATAATTACTTGCAAAGTAACTAAGTTTCTTACACTTAAAATAAGTATTTAATAAAAGCTTATTATTAGAGGCAGAAGTCTTAAACAGAAATCTAGGCGTGCTTAAAGTAGCGCGAGCAAAGGTTAAAGTTAAGTTAGATAAGTAACTAGTGTAAGACGGCCGCGCGTTCTAATATTATTAAGAGCAGGGCTTTTTTAGTAGTACTAAAGTGTACACTAGCTTACTATCTATATTTAGTCTAATAAAAGAATTGCGTTTTTCTATGTTAAAAGCAGTAAGGTGCTGTACTATCTTATTAAATAAGTTGTTCTATAGGTATTTAAATCCTAAATTTAAGGAGCGCAAAGCAGGAGTAATTTTTTCCTAAAAGTAGAAGACTTACTCCGCCTTAGAAACAAACCTTTTAATAGCAGTACTAATAAACTTTGCCTTAAACGCTAAAAACATTTCTTTCTTATTTATAACTAGGCGGTAGAAAGCTACACAGCTTTCCGCCTGTTTATTACTAAATATAAAATATAATTTAAGTAGCGCAATTATTTCTTTTGCATTTTTAAACTATTTTGTAACTAAAGTAGCTAAGTACTAAAGTTTAAGGTATTTCTTTATAATACTAGTTGTGTGTTCTTATATAAGAGCTATGCGAGCGCGCTTAGTCTAGTAGTAATTTAAGTTAATCTCTAATTAGTCTTCTATTAAGGCCTGCTATTAATAGAACGTAGAGTTAGTTCTATTATTAAGATTTTTAATAATAGGCGTACGCTCTGTAAGCTTAATGCGTAGTATTTTAAGAATAGTAGAAATGTACTGTGTTAATTAGCTTAACAGTATATCTGCTTTTATTAGTAGTGTTTTAGTAGATAGTATAGTTGTGTCTCTAGACAGCGTAACTTCCTATGTTAATTACACAACTTGCGTATTTAAGCAGTTAATTTTGTCTTTATAAGATACAACTAGATCTTCCTCTAAATCTACTTCTTCTTCTTCTTTTTTAATAACTAGTTGCTTGCTAGTTGCTTTATCCTGCAGGGATTATTGTTAACCTTAGCAGCAGGTTAATTTTTAGACAGGCTCTAAAGAGGGTCTAGAGTTGTTTTAGTTAGCTATTAGTGTTTAATTCTAATACTAATAGGTTGTTAGTAGTCTCTGTGTTTCTACCTTAGCGCACTACGCGACTTTTCTAAAGTAATTTGCCTTATTATTAAGGTTAAAAGTTCTAAACCTAAAGGCTTTAGTTAGTAAAAGATCTAGGAGATCCTACCTAAAGTGTTATTAGACTTAACAGTATAAAGCTTCTAGTTTATTTCTAGAGCGGCTTAAGCTTAGGCGTAGTCTAAACAAACAGCTGCAATATTGTTTTAAATGCTATTACTAGCTAGGACAAGATTTTTAATATAATGTAACAGCGCAGGCAAGACTTACAGATTAGTATTAGTAAAAGAGATTACAGCAAGGCATATAGGAGTGCGTTGTAATCTACAAATAAGCCTTAATTTAAATAAGACACCTATAAGCCTTGTACAAAAAGATATTAAAAATCTATAGAGCAACTATAGGTCCCAGGCTGTCTTTATACTTGCGATCTAGAATAGGACCGGTGTAGGTCCGATACAGATAAGATCCGGAGACAACAGTAAGGATAAGAGAGTTGTAACGTGTTCGTTACATAGTCTAGCGTCTTAATAGCCTTAACTTAAAACTTCTAAAATTATATATAAGAATAGCTTAATAAGAAGCATATTTTATATATAAGTTATATACGCTTAAGACGTGTGTTACTTATAAGTTAAGTATATAGTAAGCTTTATAGTTTAAGTTTTATAGTATTATTATAGTAACTTTTAAATTCTATTATTTATTTCTTAAAAAGTTTTAAAAGTAAAAGTAAAAGTATATAATTATTATAAGTAGTTTGTATAAAGTAATATTTACTATAGTAATAAAGAAATTTCTTAGTCTATTTTTTATAGTCTTTGTCTTGCTTAATACACTTAATATATAATATTAGCATACTTATTACGCACTTTAACACTAAGCTTTAATCTTTATTATAGTCTACTATCTTAATTCTAAGTATATTAAAAAGTTCTACTTATAAGATGCTTAGCTATATAAGTTTAATATACTTAAAAAAGCTATTAATCTTATTACCTTGTATATAACTTACCTGCGCTGCGTATAGAACATTACTAAGTAAAAAAAAATTTATAAAAAGACTAAGTATTATTATTACAACTATTGTGCTAAGAGCAACTATAGTAGTTATACTAAAGTAAGTCTTTTATTTTGTTAACTATGCTTTAGCTAATCTAAATAAGTTCTTAAGGTACTTAATAGGCGTTTAAATTATCTATATTAACTTTACTCTTATTTTAATACTGTAGTTACTAATACTAATACTTTAAAAACTAACTCTACTATTATTTATTTTTAAGGTGTTAAAAGTGGTAGTTGTTGTTGTAGTCAAAATAGGGTTTCTAAAAAAAGTAAAAAGCAGCTACCCTTTACTAATTAGTCGCAAAAGTTAAAAAAAAGATTATGTGTAGTTAACAAGATTTAAATAGTAGGTAGATAAGGTCTACGCGCTAAGCGAAGTAGAAAAGCTTAAACTACTAAGCAAAAATTAGAGTTAAAAAAACTTGCTAAAGGTACTACAAAACAACACTAATTAAAACGTGTTTAATAGTAATTGCTAGCTTATAGCTAGCAACAAGATTGCAATAAAAATAAAGAAGAAGAGTAAGAATATATACGTTACTATAGTAAAAGCCTGCAATACTTCTTTATAAAAGCTCTCTGCCTGCTACTTTTTATCTTTAGATTTTTCTATACTACATAGTACTACATATAAACAACTTGCATATAAATAACATAATACTTAAACTATTTTTTTCCTCTTTTAATATAAAGACTAATAGCTTATATTAAGTAAAGTTAGACTTTACTAAGTTACTATACTAGAAGCTATAGTAGTAGATTACTTATTTATTTTTAAGGTATCAAAGGTAGTGGTTGTTGTTGTAGTCAAAATAGGTTTTCCAAAAAAGTAAAAAGCAGCTGCCCTCTACTAATTAGTTACAAAAGTTAAAAAAAGATTGTATATAGTTAACAAAATTTAAACAGTAAGTAGAAAAGGTCTACGCGCTAAGCGCTTAGAGCAGAAAAGCTTAGACTACTAAGCAAAATTAGAGTTAAAAAATTTGCTAAAGGTACTAAAAAATTTAACAGTAATTACTAGCTTATAGCTAGTAACAAGATTGCGATAGAGGTAGAAAAGATAGAGGAGAGTAAGGATACGTACGTTACTGCAGCAGGAGCCTATAATACTTTATAAAAGCTTCTTGCCTGCTACTTTTTACTTTTAGAATTTCTTACACTATATAGTACTGCATATAAACAACTTGTATACAAATAATATAATGCTTAGACTATTTTTCTCTTTGTTTAACATAAAACTAATAGCTTACATTAAGTAAAATTAGACCTTACTAAGTTACTATATAAGAAGCTATAGTAATAGATTATAAAGCCCGCGTTTACCTTTGTTAAGCAGCCTCTCTAGTTAGTTGAAGAGGAGCTGTCAGCGGTAGCTCCTATAGTAATTAGGTGGACGCAGAGGTCGAATTTTGTTATTTATTAACACCTTATTAATGCGTCTAGTATTATAGATGTTAAGGTTACAATAGAGGTTGTGAAAGGCTTGTTTGGCGGCGAGTCCATCAAATACGTTGCGCATGTCAATGGTCTAGGTGCGGTGACGGTGTGTATAGTAGTAGATTACAAAGCTAGCGTTTACTATTATTAAGTAGCTACCTCTATTAGTTAAAAAAAAGCTAGTAGTAATAGTCTTTATAGTAGTTAAGTTAGTGTAGAAGTTAAAATATAACTATAGTTAAAACATCTTTAATACGTTTAGTATTATAGATATTAAGGTTATAACAAGGACTGTAAAAAGCTAGTTTAGCTAGTACACTATATACACTACGTATATTAATAGTCTAGGTGTAGTAAAAGTATATTACTTTAGTAATCTCCTTCTGCGTAAATATAACTTTAGTAAAAAGACTTAGGAGTAGCTTTGTAAAAAGTAAAGGCGTGTTAAAATAGCTATTAAGTAGCTAGAATAAACTAATAAGTAAAAGGATTTTGTAAGTTGTTTTTAAAGATAGGAGAGCTGTGTATATATAGTAATGCTGTTGTTGTTTATTTATATTTAAAAATAGGCACTAAACGCCGCAACTACAACACTACTAGAATAGTAACAGGACAATAGAAGTTGCAGTTAGCAGTAAATAGTTAGCAGTAAATAGTTAGCAGTAAATAGTTAGCAGTAAATAGTTAGCAGTAAATAGTTAGCAACTATTATTATTACTAGCGTTAAGCTTGCGCGCTACTAGCGCTAATTTAACTTTAAGCTCTTTAACTGCTGCCGTGTTACTACGCATACTAGTACTCTTTTAAAAGTGCCTACTTAGGTGCTAATATTCTTACTTTATTTTTTAAGCTTAATCTTAGTAAAGTAGCACTACATAGTAACTACTCTTAAGTTAATTACTAGTTATGCGGCTAGGATTACTAGTCCCGCTAGTGCTAATAAAGATAATAATAAAAGCTTAGGCAATAACAACGTGCTGCTTCTTAGGCGCGGTCTAGGCGCAGGTGGCGCGTATAACAGTAGTGCTAGAAGTAGTAGTAATAATATAAGTAGTAATAATAAGATTTGTGCTAGTAGTAAGAAGATTCTTAATAATAAGTAAAGGTAAATTATTTTTGTACTTATAGTTTTATTTACTTAAATACCTAAATTACGCCTTAAAAGCGCAATAATAATATTTGGTATACTTTTTTAGCATACTTAGAATATAATAATTTTTATTTATACTTATATTCCTTAATTAGTTTTTTTATATCCTTAAACTATAATACTTGAGTCTAAGTATTTTATAATTTATTCTAACCTTTCTATTATAACTAATACTTTAGCTAGTTATTCTTAATTTATTTTCTTAATATTTTTTTAACTTTCTAAATCTTATTACTCTAAGAGCTAATTTTTAGTGCCTAAGTATTATCTTCTTAACTACTACGTAATTCCTATTGCTTTAGTAGAGAAACGTAGAAGATATTATAAATATAATAGTAAAGTAGTAGTTATAGTTAATAAGTTTACATTTTAACTACTTCTTGTACTTAAAATAGTTTTATAAACTTACTAAAAAGCTTTTTACTAAGTTAGTAGGCTAAGCTAACGTTTTTTGTGCTAAGGTAAACTAAGTCTTTTTAGTAGAAGATTTTTAGTTTATGTTTTTTATTATAGTATTAGTATTAGTATTCTTATACTACTAAAAAGTATTTTTTTACTATTATATATGCGCTGTGCATGCGCTGCACTCTATTTACAGTATTTAGTACTTCCTCTTTTAGCCTACTGTCTTTAGGAGGTAACGTAAGTAATAAATATTTACTATATACTAAGTAAAAAGGTATTATTTTTGTTAATTTGTAAATAGAGTTGTTGTATACAAATTATGTAGTTAGTAAAAGTAACACTTAATTATTTTATTTTTTTAAGGCAAACATTTTTAGGTATTACTTTATTATTTAGTTTTAGCGTTTAGTTTGCCTATCTGTCTATAGGTAGAAGGCTATACTTAGCCTACGCTTTACTTATAATTAGTAGCATATTTCTGTTTAAAATATAAAAGTAAAAATTAAACTATAATTAAATATAATGCCTTTCTAAATTTTGTATTTTAAAAGAATATATTTAAAGTAGAATTTTATAAACTATTTTATATTTTGTATTTTTAATATAAGTATATAAATTACTATTTTTAAAAAGTAGTTTATAATTACAAAAATTACATTAAATATATAACTTAAACTATTGTTCTTTGCTTGTAGTAGCTTTATAACAAAATTAAGGCTTACTTTTTTAAATATTTTATTAAGAACTAGTAATAGTAATAACTAACTATATTTGCTGTATCTTAAAGCCTTGCTCCTTTAGTATACTATATAGGTTTTTACGTAATTCTAAATATTATAGCTTAGCTCTAGCTAGTAATATAGCCTACTAATAAGCTTATAAGTTTTATATGTGCTAAAATAACCTACTATACGCGTGTTATAATTTTATAATAAAATCTTCTACTTAATAGCTTATTCTAGTTGAATATAAATTTTACTTTTATATCTTAAGACTTCTTTATTATTGATACGCTACACTTACGCGCTACTGCTATTTTAAGTATATACTACTTATATAAAGTCTATAACTTACTATAAAGCAAAAGCATTTTTTTATTACAACTAGCGTAGTTTATTTATTAAAGCTTTTAACTTTACTATTATAAGTTTACTACTAACTAATACTCTAGCTAAAAAGCGTAGTACGCATAGTGTACACTTTATAGCACTAGTAGTTTAAATATTTTTTATTTTATAAATATTAGCTATATGCGTTTTACATACGCTTTTTTAGCTATGCCAAGTTATAAAACTTTCTATTTTACTATACTTTACCTTTACTAAAAGTTTATTCTACAGTGTAGGTAATAGTTAAGTTAATAATAAGTTCTTTTATTTATAATTTACTTTTTTTAATAGTCTGTTTATAGAGTTTATACGTTCTAGGTAGTATTTAACTTTAAAATTAAAAGCCTCTAAATATAGAGCCTAGCGTGCTTAATACTAGTTTAGCTTTTATATAGCGTGTAAAGAGTGTAAGTTATTATAATTAGTTAATACTTAAATAGTATATTAAGCGCCTTTTAAGTAGTATTACTATTTCTTAAAACTTTATATAATAGCTAAAAGTTTAAAGTTATATACTTTATAGTTTAGCTTAGCGTTTTGCAGTTTTTGTAAGTAACTACTTTTTGTCTTTAAATAATTAAGATAATATGCCTAATATTATAAAAGTTAAAGTATTTATTTTAATATAAAGTATACATATATTTTTAAAGTAATATAAAATAGACATATATATAAAGTGTTGCTTTAGCCTTATAAAAACAGTATATATATCTTTATTCTAGTAAAACGCTTATTTCTCTTTAAAGATATTTTTAAGAAGTACTGTTTTTATAGTATAGTTCTTAATAAAACGCTAATAAAAGTTTATAAATTCTAGAAAAGACTATAGCTTTTTGATACTAGTAAGTGTAGGCTATTACTTAATAGTAGCAACGTGCGCTAGATTTACGCAAATGCTACTTTTTGTAATAATAAATTTTAGAAAATAAACTTTATTTAAAGTAAATATGCACTTTTTAAAATTTATACATAACTTTACTTTTTATAAAGAGTTAAGTATAGCGTGTATAGTACACTAGTGTAGCGCAATATAATTATTATAAGTGTAAATATAAATATTTTCTAGATAAACTACGTAGATATAATTTAAGTGCTCTTTTAAAGCTTTATTAATATAGGCTTAAAAACTTACTATGGCGTTTATAAGCTTAAAAGGTATAATAAAATATTTAAAATATTTATATTATATTCTAAAAGTAGTTTTCTACTTATCTCCTAGTTTAATTCTTAAATAATAGTAGGCGTTTTTAAGATCTAGTGTTGTGTAGTAGTATATGCCTAATAGGCGGTCTAGTGTCTCTCTAATTAAAAGGAGTAGGCAATAATTTTTTATTGTAATAGTATTAAGACTCTAATAATTTACGCAGAGGTAAAAGATTTTGTTTTTCTTAAGTATAAATAATATTAGAGCGCCTATAAAGCTAGTACTATAGTAAATTTATCTTTTCTTTAGTGCTTTTTTAATATATTTGTAGAGCACTTAAAGCTTATAAAAATAGAGAGTATAAAGAGGCTTATAAAGAAGTTTTTTTTTTATAAAATAAAAATTACGTAGTTTAAGCTTTTTAGTTGTAAAAAAGTTTTAGTAGCTTTATTATTAAAAATCTTAGCATAATTTTATAACATATTAAGTATACGCTATACTTACACTATAGATACATTTAGCATGTATGCCTTAGGCTTAATATATACGCTATTACTTTAAAGTACTTTTAGAAGGTAAGCTTTTAAATTTATAAGTCTTGCGTCTTTTAAAAATACCTTAGTAGCTACTAAGTTAATATTTGCCTTTATACATTTTTAACGCTACTTCTACCTTCTATAGTTAATACAGATACTCTCCTAACTTAAAAAAAGATTACTAAGTAGTAGTAGTATGCTTTTTTTATCTGCCTTGTACGTAGTAATCTTTATAATGCGCTCTACGCTATTATTATTTATTAAATGTAGCTAGAGCTTATATACTGCGTATGTGTTCTGCCTTTAATGTAAGAGGTGGCTTCAGGTAATAGTACTTGCTTCACACCACAGAAGATAGTAAGAGATAGCTCTAAATAATAACATGTATATATTTTAAGCAATAATACCTGCAGGTATCCTTGCAGGTAAGGAGCCCCTTATAAGTATAATTGCAGGTAGGCAAGCTAATAATAAGTAAGTTTGGCGGATCTAGCCAACACGCTACTATCTGTGATAGAGCTTCCCTCTTTAGTCTAGCGTTCTAATAGCCTTAACTTAAAACTTTTAAAATTTTATATAAGAATAGCTTAATAAAGAGCGTGTTTTATACGTAAGTTATATGCGCTTAAAACGCGTGTTACTTATAAGTTAAATATATAGCAAGCTTTATAAATTAAGTTCTATAGCGTTATTAAAGTAACTTATTAATTCTATTATTTATTTCTTAAAAATTTTAAAAAGTAAAAGTAAAAGTATATAATTATTATAAGTAGTTTATATAAAGTAACATTTGCTATAGTAATAAAAAATATTTTTAGTATATTTTTTATAGTTCTTGTCTTGCTTAACTTACTTAATATGTAATATTAGTACACTTATTATATACTTTAATACTAAGCTCTGATTTTTATTATAGTTTACTATTTAAATTTTAAGTATATTAAAAAGTCTTACTTATAAAATACTTAGCTATATAAGTTTAGTATACTTAAAAAAGCTACTAATCTTATTACTTCATATACAACGTGCCTGCGCTGCGCGTAAAGCATTACTAAATAAATAAAAATTTATAGTATAACTAAGTATTATTATTATAACTATTATGCTAAAAGTAATTATAGTAGTTAAACTAAAGTAAATATTTTTATTTTATTAACTATACTTTAGCTAATCTAAATAAGTTTTTAAAGTACTTAATAAGTATTTAAATTATTTAAACTAACTTTACGCTTATTTTAATACCACTATTGCTAATACTAATATTTTAAAAACTAACTTTGCTATTATTATTACTAGTGTTAAGCTTACGTAGTACTAGCACTAATTTAACTTTAAACTTTTTAACTACTACTATATTACTATATATACTAGTACTTTTATAAAAGTTTTTACTTAGGTACTAATAACCTTGCTTTACTACTTAAGCTTAATTTTAGTAAAGTAGTACTATATAGCAGCTACTTTTAAATTAATTACTAGTTATATAGCTAGAATTACTAGTCCTGCTAGTAATAATAAAGATAATAATAAAAGCTTAGGCAATAATAACGTGCTACTTCTTAAGTATAGTCTAGGCGCAGGTAGCGCGCATAATAGTAGTGCTAAAAGTAGTAATAATAATATTAGTAGTAATAATAAAGTTTTTGCTAGTAGTAAGAAAATTTTTAATAATTAATAAAAGTAGATTATTTTTATACTTATAGTTTATTTATTTAAATACTTAATTTGCGCCTTAAGTATATGATAATAATATTTAGTATATTCTTTTAGCATGCATAAGACATAATAATTTTTACTTATACTTATATTTTTTAATTAGTTTTTTTATATTTTAATATTTTTTTAACTTTCTAGATCTTTTTACTCTTAAAGCTAATTTCTAGCGCCTAAGTATTATTTTATTAACTACTACGTAATTCTTATTATTCTAGTAAGAAGATGCAAAAGACATTATTAATATAATAGTAAAGTAGTAGTTATAGTTAGTAAGCTTATATTTTAACAATTTTTTATACTTAAAATAGTTTTATAAACTTACTAAAAAGCTTCTTACTAAGTTAGTAAGCTAAGTTAATATTCTTTATACTAAGGCAAACTAAGTCTTTTTAGTAAAAAATTTTTAGTTTATATTTTTTATTATAGTATTAGCGTTAGTATTTTTATACTACTAAGAAGTATTCTTTTACTATTGCATATGCGCTATATATGCGCTACGCTCTATTTACAGCGTCTAGTACCTCTTTTTCTAGCCTACTATCTTTAAAAGGCAATATAAGCAATAAATACTTGCTATATACTAAGTAAAAAAGTATTATTTTTATTAATTTATAAATAAAGTTGTTGTACAAAAATTATGTAGTTATTAAAAGTAATACTTAATTATTCTATTTTTTTAAGGCAAACGTCCTTAGGTATTACTCTATTATCTAGTTTTAGCATTTAGTTTACCTATCTATTTATAAGTAGAAGGCTATGCTTAGCCTACACTTTACTTATAATTAGTAACACATTTTTATTTAAAATATAAAGGTAAAAATTAAATTATAATTAGATATAATACTCTTTTAGACTTTATATTTTAAAATAATATATTTAAAGTAAAATCTTATAAACTATTTTGTATTTTATATTTTTAATATAAGTATATAAATTACTATTTTTAAAAAGTAGTTAATAATTATAAAAATTATATTAAATACGTAACTTAAACTGTTGTTTTTTGCTAGTAGTAGCTTTATTATAAAATTAAAGCTTACTTTCTTAAATATTTTATTAAGAACTAGTAATAGTAATAACTAACTATATTTACTTTACTTTTTTAGTATACTATATAGGTTATTACGTAATTTTAAATATTATAGCCTAGCTTTAGCTAGTAATATAGCTTACTAATAAGCTTATAAGTTCTACGTATACTAAAATAACCTACTATACGCGTGTTATAATTTTATAATAAAATCTTCTATCTAATAGCTTATTTTAGTAAAATATAAGTTTTGCTTTTATATTTTAAAACTTCTTTATTATTAACGCGCTATACTTACACGCTACTGCTGTTTTAAGTATATACTACTTGCATAAAGTTTATAAATTACTATAAGGTAAAGGTGTTTTTTTGTTACAACTAGCGTAGTTTATTTATTAAAGCTTTTAACTTTACTATTATAAGTTTACTACTAACTAATACTCTAGCTAGAGAGCGTAGTACGTATAGTATACACTTTATAGCACTAGCAGTTTAAATACTTTTTATTTTATAAATATTAGCTATATGCGTCTTACATGCGCTTTTCTAGCTATACTAAGTTATAAATCTTTCTATTTTACTATACTCTACTCTTACTAGAAGTTTATTCTGCAGTATAAGTAATAGTTAAGTTAATAATAAGTTTTTTTATTTATAATTTGCTTTTTTTAATTATCTATTTACAAAGTTTGTATACCTTAAGTAGTATTTAACTTTAAAATTAAAAGCCTTTAAATATAAAGCTTAGCGTGCTTAATACTAGTTTAGCTTCTATATAGCGCGTAAAAAGTATAAGTTATTATAATTTGTTAATACTTAAATAGTGTGTTAAGCACCTTCTAAGTAGTGCTACCATTTTTTAAAACTTTATATAATAGCTAAAAGTTTAAAATTATATACTTTATAGTTTAGCTTAGCGTTTAATAGTTTTTATAAGTTAAACGTAATAAAATACTACTTTTTATTCTTAAATAATTAAAATAATATACTTAATATAACAAAAGTTAAAGTATTTATTTTAATATAAATTATACGTATATCTTTAAAGTAACACAGAATAGGCATATATATAAAGTGTTACTTTAGCCTTATAAAAGTAGCATATATATTCTTATTCTAGTAAAACACTTATTTCCTTTTTAAGATATTTATAAGAGGTGCTATTTCTATAGTATAGTTCTTAATAAAACACTAATAAAAGTTTACAAATTCTAGAAAGAACTACAGCTTCTTTATACTAGTAAGTATAGGCTATTACTTAATAGTAGCAACGCGCGCTAGATTTACGCAAATACTGCTTTTTATAATAATAAATTTTAATAAATAAACTTTATTTAAAGTAAATATATACTTTTTAAAATTTATACATAACTTTACTTTTTATAAAAAGTCAAGTATAGCGCGTATAGTACGCTAGTATAGCGTAATATTATTGTTATAAGTGTAAATAAAGATATTATTTAGATAAACTACGTAAATATAATTTAAGTACTTTTTTAAAGCTTTATTAATATAAGCTTAAAAACTTACTAAGGCATTTATAAGCCTAAAAAGTATAACAAGATATTTAAAATGTCTATATTATATTGTAAAAGTAGTCTTCTACATATCTTCTACCTTAATCCTTAAACAATAGTAGGCGTCTTTAAGATCTAAAGTAGTGTAGTAGCATATACCTAATAAGTAGTTTAGTGTCTTTTTAATTAAAAAAAGTAAGTAATAATTTTTTATTATAATAGTGTTAAAACTTTAATAATCTACGCAAAAGTAAAAAGTTCTATCTTTTTTTAGTATAAATAGTATTAGTGTGCTTATAAAGCTACTACTATAGCAAATTTATTCTTTTTACAGTGCTTTTTTAATATATTTATAAAGTACTTAAAAATTATAAGAAGAAAAAGTATAAAAAAGTGTCGCATCTATAACGTACTAACCTCAAGGCCTAAGGCCTCCTTGGGCCTAAGCCTAGGCGCCTGTTAGCTTACGCGCTGAGCGCGCGCTAGCTAACCGCACGTTAGAATATCTACGCCGAACTTATAAGCTTATACCTAAGCTCGGCAGGATACGTGTCAAACTCCTCTAAGTTTAATAGCAGCTTTTCTAGGCTAAGTTTATATAAATAGCACGTCTTAGACTTAGTTAAAAAGGCAAAATTAGAATTAACTATTTAGTTCTTCTAAACTACTATTACTAGCTTCTTATTCTTTACAGTTATAAGCCTAGCGCTTTAAATTATAGTTTAGATTCTCCTTACGTAACCTAGAGTACGCTAGTAGTAGTTTAGACCCTTTAATTTATTTAAAAAACTTAGTTTACACTTTTTAACTTACTAACTAATTGCATATAAAATAATAGCAAGTAACTCTCTTTAAATTACTAACTTAGCGCGCTTTATAAGCTACGCAACTTAGACTTACTAGTACACCTAGCTAAAGTTTAACGCTAAATCTAAAAGAGTCTAAGAATATATTAACTTAGAAGCTATTATAACTGTTAATATATTAATAGAGCTACCTCTAAGGCCTTTAGCGCCTGTAAAGGACTTGTTTTAAAGAAAACTTAAAGCTTATAACAAAAAACTTAATAAATACTGTATAAAATATATAAACTAAGCTATAAACGCGTGCGCTTTTTAGCATATTTAAGATTAAGTCTACGCAACTATTAATAAATAGTTACTAGCTCTAATTATAATTAAACTTATAAATAGTGCTAGTTAAACACTTAACAAGCTTATTAAATAACTATAGCTTCAACTAGCGCTAATAGATGCTGTTAACTAAATAGTAATATATTAAAAGTACTAAGTAAGCTTTAAAAAAGCAAAACTTAGTACTATAGAACTAAGAGCCTAGTATAATAAGTAGTAAATAAGCTAAATAAAAGCTAAAAAGCTAAAAATCTTTAAAGTAGATAGCGCGCTTGCTATATTTAATTTTCTAAACGCTATAGGAGCTAAATACGCTCCTAACTAGGCTAATATAATAAAAATACTTTACTAATAGTAGTAGACGCTTAAAAAGAATTATTTAAACTTTAACTAAACTAGTTAAGTATTTTTAAAAATACTTTATTAGCGCTTAGTTAGCGTACTAAGCTTAGCTAAATTAATAAAAAAAGCCTTCACTACTTTAAGAAACTTAAAAACTTATAAAAATTAAAGTAATAAAAGTATAGCTTAAAAAGTTAACTATAAGTGCCTATATAGAAATAATAAAAAATATAAGTACTACTAGAATTTTATAAAATACTATATACTTCTAGTAGTAATTAACGCTTGCGCTAAAGTCTAATATAATATTAGTAAAAAAAAAGCTAAAAAAATTTAAAAACACTTATATACTAACTAGTTTAAAAAACTTAAAGATAAACTAGTTAAAGTAGAATATAAGCTTTTTTAAAAAAAAAAAGTAAGTTAAAAACTTTTTTAAGTAGTATTATTATATTATTAATTAACTTAGCGCTTCTTAAAAAAGACAAAAGCTTAAGTATATACTACACTAGCAATTACAACGCCTATATACTATTAAAAAGCACTATACTTAATAGTAAAGCTGCGTTACACTTAGTAAACAGCAGGGAACTACTTATACTAGGCTCTTTTATACCTGCAAGGGTAGTAGAGATAGTAAAAGTAGGCACTTAGGCTTTTTTTATTAGTAGTTAAAAGACTTACATTCTCTACTAAGTCCTAAATAAAATACGTAGTAATAAGACTAAAGACTTTACTTTTATAAATATAGTAGTTATTAAAAGTTTTTATCTTAATATTATTTTAGAAGCTTACCTACACAGAAAAAAAGTTTAGTACCTAGGCCTAGACAATACACTTTACTAGAGTATCCTTAAAAAAAATATTATACTAGCATAGCTTAAATATTGTTTTAACTTTTTATTTTTTAAACATAAGCTTTTATTTTTTTATCTAAAGCTTATTATAAATATAATGCCTTCTAGTAAAAGCTTATAAAAAACTTATTTAAAAAGTAACTTAGAAAACCTTTAGTATACTAAAGTAGAGTATCTAAGTCTAAAAGTACTAAAAGTACTTATTAACGCAGCTTAGAAAGTATAAATTAAAAAAATAGCACGCATAAAATATAAGCACTATACTTTAACTTATACTAAATAAGTTATTTTAAAAAAACTAAAAAAGCCCTTTTTTTAACTATACTAAAGAATCTTATAAAACTTATTTAACATGCCTTAAAGTTGTTTAGAAAAATAATAAATATAAGTTATTAAAAATACTTTTAGTAGCAAGCTCTATGTATACATTTTACAAGCTAAATTTATTTTAGAAATTATAAAAGCTTTTTACTATCTTAAAGCTCTTATTAAAGCTTATTATAAGCTCTAGATAGTTAAAATTACATAAGATAATAATCTTTTAACGCTCTTTTAGTAAAGTATATTATAGTACTAAATATAGTATAAAAAACATAGTATTATAATAAAGCTATCTTTGCTATATATATATAAACTAAATAGAGCTGCTAAATAAGTAAAACAAGAAATAATAACTAAGTTAATTAAAATAAAAGCAAGCGCAAACTTATTTAAAAAACTCTAGCTAGAAATTATTAAAGCTATAGTATAGCTTTATAATATAAGCTTATTTTACGCGCACAGTTTGCGCTTACTAAATAAGCTCTTTAATTAATAAAGTAAGAAGTACTTTAAGTACTATAAACTAAAGCCTCTTAAAAGCCTTACAACAAATATAAAACTAGATTAAAGTAGTATATATGCTTATAGCTGCCGCGCCTATTCTTTAAATAAAGATAAAGTAGCTAAGCAATATAAAAAAGCTTTAAGACTTTTCTTAAGGGCTATATTAGTTACTTAGTAAAATATAGAGTTTTTAATATATACTAAATATAAGTTCTAGCGCTTAACTAAGTTATTATAATATATAACGTTATATTTAACAAAATGCTATACTATAAAGAACTAGCTTATAAGCTGCTAAAGCAGGACGCAGTTCTTATAGTATATACTATTAATAATAATAAAATTAGTAAAGCTAGAAAAATACTTAAGCAACTTATAAGTCTTAGTTAAGTAGTAGTAATAATATAAAAGGCCTTAAAGCTAATAAGTAATTAGCTAACAACAAAGACTATAGAAAGCCTATTATAGTTTTTAATAAGTAGTACGCTAAAAGTACGTAAAAAAAGTTAGGCTAATACTTTTTAAAAAATTTATATAAGGCAAAAAAGTTCTTTAGGACAGCTACTAACGCCTAAGGCAACACTAGCACCTCCTTCTTTAAAAGCGCAAATGCTAGAGTAAGGCACTCTAGCTAAAAGAGCTATAAGTAGTAGCAATAAGCTACTTAGCTTCTAGAAATTATAAATAACTAGTAGATTAAGCTTAATAGACGTGCAGAGACTCTTATAGTCTCTAAGAAGAGCAAGAAACGCTTTTAAGAAGGCCTAGTACAGTACTAAGAATTTTATAGCACTAGCTAGAGTCTCTTAAAATTCTCTAATAAAAAAACTTTATAAAAAAAAGTATAAGGACTTTTTATAAAAAGCTCCTTAAGGCTAAAAAATAAAGACTAACGCAGTCCTAATATAAAAAGTACAGGCGTATACTACTTACTTTATAACTTTTTAAAAGCACCTAAGCTTAAGGCACTACTTTATTAGCTTTAAGAAAATTAAGAGCTAATTATAGTCTATACTGTAATAGCAGTAGCTTTTAAAAAAGATAATTAACTTTAAACTTACTTTAATAATCTTCTAAAGCTTCTAAACAAATAAAAAAACTTCTAAAACTACTAATATAAGACTTTATTTAAATAAGCTACTTAAAAAAAGATTAACACTTTACTTTTAAAAGGCACCTAGATAAAAGAAGAGACTTTAAAGAACTTTAAGCCTTTTTTTTTTAAATAAGTATTTACCTATAAGCTTAATAAGAATAGCTACTTTCTTAAATATAAAGCACGTTTTATAGTAAAAAAAGACTTATAAGTAAAAAACTTACTATACTTAATATATATAGTAATACTAGCCGCGCAATTTTTTAAACTTACAATAGCAATTATAGCTAAATTTAATATAAAAATTTAGTAACTTAATATAGTAGGCGCGTTTCTTAACGCTAATATTAGTAAAAAAATAATAGTTTTATACAACCTACTAAATAGTTACAAGCGCCTAAAAAAGTGCGTTAAGCTTAAAAGAGCTTTATATAGCCTACAAAACTTACTATTATTATAGTATAATAAGTTTTTAAATACTTTAAAAAAGCTTAGCCTATAAGCCTTAGCTAAGAAGCCTTATCTCTTTTATAATAAGGACTGTGCGCTTCTCTTAATATTTTATATAAATAATATTCTTTTTATAAATTACTAATTTTACCAAATAAAAGCTTATAAGCTTTTTAAATTAATTAAAGATATTTATAAAGTTAAGAATAAAGAAAAGGCAAGCTAGTTTCTAGAAATAAGAATTATAAAAAATTGTAAAAAGCGCATAATATTACTACTATATAACACCTATATAAATAAAGTTGCAAAAAGATTTAATTTAGACGCCTTTAGTAAGTTTCTAGAGACTTTTCTACTCTTAAAAGAGCTAGTTAAAAATTTTAAAAAGGCCTTAAAGCTTTAAATTAAGGCCTACTAAGAGCGCGTAAGTAGCGCGTTGTATATAGCTATTATGCTGCGTCTTAACGCTACTTACGCAGTTTCTAAGCTTTTTTACTCTTTAACTAATTTTTTAGAAGCTTATATAAAAGCTATAAATTATTTTATATAATACTTTTACTACACAAGGTATAAAGAGATTATATATAGTAATAATAATAGTACAAAACTTATAAATTATAAAAACACGTCTTTTATAAATAATTTAAAAACTTATTAATTTTTTTAAAGCTATATTATTATACTCTTTAGAAGACTAATTATTTAGAAAGCAGCTTGTTAAGCTAAAGTAATAACTTTAACTATAAAAGCTAAGCTTCTTGCATTAAAGTATATAGCAAAAGAATTTATAGCGCTTAAAAAGCTATTTAAAAAACTTAAGTTTATAGTTTTAAGAGCCTAAAATTTTTTTTACAATAACTAATAAACTATATACCTAGTTATTAAAAAGTAAGAAAATATAACTACTAAGCTTTACTATATTAATATATAGAACATGTAGCTTTGCTAAGAGCACGCTAAAGGCTTATTTTAAATTAAATATTTACTAATAGCTAAGATGCTAGCTAATAAACTTACTAAGTACTTATTAAAATAAAAGCTTAAGCACTTTAAAAAGCTTATTAATATAAAATACATGTTTTACAAAAAATTACAAGAGAAAAAAAGTATAAAAAAAGAAAAAATAAATATTTAATTATTAAAGTAAATTAGCTCTCTACCTCTAGAAAACTTATAAAATTCTAGAAAAATAACTCTCTTTTAATAAGTTTTTAGGTAACTAAAAGGTTAACTAGCTTATTTAACAGCTTTTTAGCGCGCAGATAACGCGTAAAAAGACTATTAAAAAGGCTAGTAAGCTTCTTTTAGTTATTTTAACTCTTCTTTTTCTCTTTTACTTTACTCTTAAGGCTTTCTCTAGACTTCTTCTTCTTAGCTGCTTTCTCTAGAAGGACGCGGATAGTAGCTTATAAGCTTTTTAGCCTACTTACTTTATAATTTATTAGTATAAAAAACTTAAAAATAAATAAAAAAAAAGCTTATAGTAGCGTATTTTTTTAAAGCTTAGCAAAAAGCTTTTTAGCTAAAAAAAATAGTAATTTAAAAACTTTAATTATTAGTAAAAGCTTAAAATTTAAAAAGAAAATATATATAAAACTTTACAAGTTTTTTTGTTAAAGCACTACTAGTAGTATATTTAAAAGCTTAAAGCTCTGTCTTAATAAGCTTTATTAAAGCTACTAAATAAAGTACTTTTAATATACTTAAGATAGAGCACGTTGTAATACGTACTAAGTTTGCCTTAGCGCCTAAAAGTTGCTACTAAGGTCTTACCCCTATAGGCAGTCTTAACTAGGGTTTTAACTTTACCTACACGCCTTTTAAACGTATAAGCTAGTACTATACTTAAAGTAGCACTAGTTAACTTTGCATAAAAAGCGCATTTTAAGAGCAGCTGCGCTACTAGAGTAGGCGGCAACAGCGGCGGCAGCAAAGGCGCAGGCAAGGGCAACAGCAGCAGCGCGCGTATAGTAGTATAGGCAGTAACACAAGTAGCAGCAGCTTTTTATAATTTTAACTTTTATATAAAGTTAGTAAGTAAATAAAAAGAGTACTAAAATAAAGCTAAAAGCTATATAAAAATATAAAGTAGCACGTAGTAGCCTAAAAAGCTATGCAAAGGTATAGTAATACTTATAAAAGTAATTAGTATTGCTTTTAAGAAATTTAAGTAAGTTTCTAAGTAATACTTATAGCAGCTATAGTAGTATTAGATACTAAGCTTAAGAAGCTTAAAAATTTATTATTATTATTATTGTGCTTTACGCTAAGCTGCACGTGCGTAACGTATTATGTAGTGCGCTAGGACTATATAAAGCTCTATATAGGTAACTAAGGTTTTAGTTACTTAAAAGGTGTGTTACATCTATAACGTACTAACCTTAAGGCCTAAGGCCTTCTTAGGCCTAAGCCTAGGCGCCTGTTAGCTTACACGCTAAGCGCGCGCTAGCTAACTGCATGTTAAAATATCTACGCCGAACTTATAAGCTTATACCTAAGCTTAGCAGGATATGTGTTAAACTCCTTTAAGTTTAACAGCAGCCTTTCTAGGCTAGGTCTGTATAAATAGCACGTCTCAGACTTAGTTAGAAAGGCAGAATTAGATTAAACCACTGTTACTAGCTTCTTATTCTCCACAAAAAGCTTATAAAAGAGTTTTTTACTTTATTAAATAAAAATTATGTAATTTAAGCTTTTTAGCTATAAAAAGGTTTTAGCAGCTTTATTATTAAAAATATTAGCGTAATTTTGTAATATATTAGGTATACGCTATACTTATACTATAAATACGTATAGCACGTGTGCTTTAGGCTTAATACTTATACTATTACTTTAAAATACTTTTAAAAAGCAAGTTTTTAAATTTATAAGTCTTATGTTTTTTAAAGATACTTTAGTAGCTACTAAGTTAATATTTACTTTTATATATTTCTAATGCTACTTTTAGCTTTTATAGTTAATACAAATACTTTTCTAACTTAAGAAAAAATTACTAAGTAGTAGTAGTGTACTCTTTTTATTTACTTTATACGCAGTAACCTTTATAATATACTTTATACTATTATTATTTATTAAGCGCAGCTAGAGCTTATATACTATATATATATATTTTACTTTAAAAGTATAATTTAACTTAGGCAAGGAAGTTTTGCATTTTAAATAAGTTTTAGATTTATCTTTATAGCTATTTTTTAACTAATAAAGCTAATATTTACTTGTAAGTCTAAAATAACTTAAAGTTTTTTCTTTACTTTAGTTACTAAACGTGCGTAACACACACGCTGTATCTCTAGTAAAATATTTATTAGTATGCGCTTTACTAACTTTAAGTTTATAGCAAGGCTTAGCTTTTTTTTATTTAGTTTATATTAACTAAGGCCTTATTAAAGTTGCTACTTTAGTACTTATTAGTATAGTATTCTTTTTTCTAGTACGTAAAGCATATAATATTATTACTATTTTTATACTTCTTAAGTGCGTCTAGTATAGTAGCTAAAAAGAAGTATTTTTTTTTCTTTATAAAAGTGCTCTAGTAGAGTAAATTATATATAATAAGTACTTTACGCAAATTTTGTTTAAGTGTAAAGCTAAGTATAATAAAGTTTTTTCTAGTTATAAGAATTTAATAGTAGTTAGTAATTATATGCTATAGTTTAGGCTTTAGTTTTATAAATAAGTGCTAGACCTTTTATACCTTAGTATATATTAAAAGTTAATTTTTAAGGATATTAAAATAAGTTATAAATAATTAAATAATTTAGTTTTTTTGCTGTATAGTATATGTATGCGCAGTTACTACTTTAAAGCTATAGTTAATAAAGTTTAAAAATAAGTTAAGTATATATTACTTAAAGTAGTTTTAAGTTAGTACTTTTTTTTTACTTTAAAAAAATACTTATAGTAAGCATACTAAAGCTCTTAAAAGTTTACTTTAAAATACTATATTATTTAAATTACTTTATTATTATTTCTTTTAAATTTTTATAGTAGTAGCTAAAATACTACTTTATAAAAATAAGTAAATATATAATATTTCTTAAAGGTTTTACTTTAGTATTTAGCTAGGTTTTTAAGTTTTAACGCGCGTTACGTATATATAGTAAGTATTACTTTAAGTGTATTTTATGTGTAGAATAATATAGTTAGTAGTGTTAGTATATTTAAAATTCCTCTTTATTTAACCTCTTCTAGTTATGCTACTTTTTCTTCTAACTTCTATAATTATTATAAAAATTAAAGTTTATTATATTGCTTTTTTACAGCATTAATACACTCTTTAAGCATTGTAGATGCGCCTTAGGTGCACTTTTTAAGCTTTATAAGTGTAGTAGGCCTTAATAAAGTTTAAGGGGGATTAGAGAGTTTAAATATAGTAGAGCTTTAGCTTCTTTAATTACTTTAAGTATTAGATTATGTTAAGAAAGTTATCTCTAGACTATTAGCCTATAGGAGGAGGTATTATTCTGTAAGGGGTAGCTTTAGGCAATAGTACTTGCTTTACACTATAAAAGATAATAAGTAATAGCTCTAAATAATAACGTGTGTATATTTTAAGCAATAATACCTGTAGGTATCCTTGCAGGTAAGGAGCCCCTTATAAGCACAATTGCAGGTAGGCAAGCTAACGATAAGCGAGTTTAGCGGATCCAGCCAACACGCTACCATCCGTGACATTTAAGGTCTAATCTAACTTAGGCAAGGAAGTTCTACATTCTAAATAAGTTTTAGATCTATCTTTATAGCTGTTTTTTAACTAATAAGGCTAACATCTACTTATAAGTTTAAAATAACTTAAAGTTCTTTTTTTACTTTAGTTGCTAAACGTGCGTAACACACGCGCTGCATCTCTAGTAGAATATCTATTAGCATGCGCCTTACTAACTTTAGGTTTGCAGCAAGGCTTAACCTTTTCTTATCTAGTTTATATTAACTAAGACCTTATTAGAGTTGCTGCTTCGGCACTTGTTAGCGTAGTGTTCTTTCTTTTAGCACTTAAAGTATATAATATTATTGCTATTTTTATACTTCTTAGGTGCGTCTAGTTGTAACGAACACGTTACAACTCTATTATCCTCACCGTTATCTTAGGATCTTACCTGTATCGGACCTACTCCAGTCCTGGCCTAGAGCGCAGGTATAAAGACAGCTTAGGACTTATAGTTGCTCTGTAGATTTTTAATATCCTTTTGTATAAGGCCTATAAGTATTTTATTTAAATTAAGGCTTATTTGTAGATTACAACGCACTTCTATATACCTTGCTGTAATTCTTTCTGCTAATACTAATCTGTAAGTCTTGCCTGCGTTATTATATTATATTAAAACTCTTGTTTTAGCTAGTAACAGCATTTAAAATAATATTATAGCTATTTATTTAGACTACGCCTAAGCCTAAGCTACTCTAAAAACAAACTAGAAGCTTTATACTATTAAGTCTAATAACACCTTAAGTAGAATCTCCAAAATCTCTTACTAACTAAAGCCTTTAGGTTTAGAACTTTTAACTTTAATAATAAGGCAAATTACTTTAGAAAAATTACGTAAAGTGCGCTAAGGTAGAAATATAAATACTACTAACAATCTATTAGTATTAAAATTAAACGCTAATAGCTAACTAAAACTACTTTAGACCCTCTTTAGAGCCTGTCTAAAAATTAACTTACTGCTAAGGTTAACAACAATTCCTGCAGAACAAAGTAACTAGTAAGCAACTAGTTATTAAAAAAAAAAAAAGCAAATTTAGAGGAAAATCCTATTATACTTTATAGAGACAAAGTTAACTGTTTAAATGCACAAGTTACGTAATTAATATAAAAAGTTATGCTCTTTAAAAACATAGCTGTACTATCTACTAAAATACTACTAATAAAAACAGATATACTAATAAGCTAACTAACATAGTACATTTCTATTACTCTTAAGACTTTACATATCAAGCTTACAAAGTATACGCTTATTATTAAAAATCTTAATAATAGAACTAACTCTACGTTCTGTTAATAGTAGGCTTTAATAAAAAACTAATTAAAAATTAGCTTAAATTACTACTAAACAAAACGCGCTTATATAGCTCTTATGTAAAGACACACTACTAGTATTATAAAAAAATACCTTAAACTATAGTACTTAGCTCTCCTTTCCCGCCTCTTTCTTCTCTATCGCCAATTTGACGTCTTGCAATAGCTGTTCAAGCCAGGTTCTGGTCTCTGTACTTAGCCCTTGCACGACGAACAGGAAGAGGGGGATGCCAAAGCAATAGATCTTAAGTACCGCGCCAGTATCGGCGAATACCCTGGAGATTGTGTATTCTTTCCACAACTAGCTGAATTAGGGCTTAACAATCTTTTTGTATATAGGAATATCGCAGATAAGAGACTTATTTAAGATTTTTATAAACTTAGAAGTCTAGCTAAGTAGTTAAGGTTTTAAGATACTTAATAAATTTAGGCGTTTGTATAAGTAGTTTAAGTTAGACTAGATTAGGTGCTAAGTAGACAGTAGCAAAGAATGCTTTTTTTAGAAAAAAGCCTAGAATAAGAAAATGCTTACTGCAGAGGTTATACGTTATTGTAGTATATTATATGCAAATTGTTTGTATATAGTACTGTTTAAAAAGTTAGAAGTAGTAAGTAAGAAGTAGTAGCTTTATAAAGTATTATAGGCTCCTGCTGCAGTACGTACGTGTTCTTTTCTTCCTCTATTGCATTATATTGCAATTCTATTGCAATTCTACTATAATCCTATTGCTAGCTATTGGCTAGCAATTGCCGTTAGACACGTTTTAACTAGTATTGTTTTTTAGTACCTTAGCAAATTTTTTCAACCCTAATTATTGCTTAGTGGTCTAAGCTTTCCTCCTAGAACTTATCCACCCACCGTGCGAATCTTAATAACTACACACAATCTTTTTTTTTTGACTTTTGCGACTAATTAGTAGAGGGTAGCTGCTTTTCACTTTTTGGGAAACCCCATTTTAACTACAACAACAACCACCACCTTTGACACCTTAAAAATAATTAGTACTTAGCTAATTTAGTTTTAAAATAGTGTAAAAATGTAGAAGAAATAATTATACTACTTAAACTATATTTTATATTTAGTAATAAACAAGCAGAAAGCTGTGCAGCTTTCTACTGCTTAGTTATAAATAAGAAAGAAACGTTCTTAGCTTTTAAAGTAAAGTTTATTAGTACTACTATTAAAAGGTTTGTTTCTAAGTTAAAGTAGTCTTTTTACTTATAAAAGAAAATTACTCTTGCCTTACGCGCCTTAAATTGAGGTTTTAAATACCTATAGAACAACTTATTTAATAAAATAATACAACACTTTACTATATTTAATATAAAACAACGCAATTCTTTTCTTAGACTAAATATAAATAGTAAACTAAGATTTACTTTAGCACCTCTACAGAAGCTTTATTCTTAATAATATTAAAGTTTATAGCTATATTACACTAGTTTCCTTTCTAATTTGCCTCTAATACCTACTTACGCTACTTTAAGCACTTCTAAATTCCTATCTAAAACTCTAGCCTTTAATAATAAGCTTTTACTAAATACTTATTTTAAGTGTAGGAAGTCTAATTACTTTACAAGTAATTATACTACCCTTTAAGTAAGAGAAATTAAAATTAAATAAAAAAAATACTTAGAACTTGTAGAATATTACTTAGACTAGGAATAAAAAAAATAAAAATGCCTAGGACAACGCTTTAGCGTAAGCCTGTATAAGTATAATCTTACTAATATCAATCTATTAAACTTATTTAAAAAAAAGTATTTTTAAGTTCTTACTATTTTTTGTTTAAAGAGGTACAGTGCTTAGTTATAATTATTAATTAATACTAAAGCTTAAAGTTTTGTATCTCTAAATTCCTTTATTACTTATACTTTTTCTTATTTACTTTAGGTTTCTATTTAAAGACTTTTTTTTTAGGTCTTTAAATAAAATTTAAAACTAAATTTAGACTAAAGTAAATAAATATATCTATCTTAATATCTAAAATAATAGTAGAAAGATTCTTAAATATTCTTTTATTATTATAGACTTAGGTACGCAAGATTGTATTATTAGAATTAAATAGCTTTAGCATTTTAACTTATTACTAAATATAGTTTAAAACTAAATTGTATAGCTTATAAGATATCCTACTACGTACAACTCTACTCTCTCTATTCTTATACAGTTAAAGGAATCTACTAATAATAAGGTTGTAAAGAAAGATATCTAGCAGAAAAACGCGCTTTAAAAAAAAGATAAATACTAAAAAAGGCAAAGCCTTACAATAGTTTTAATATAAAAAATCTATAGCCTTTTTTAGTTTTTAAAAGCTTATTTTACTTTTAAAGCTGCTAATCTTAAACTAAATCTTGTTTACTTAGACTCTACCCTACGCATAGCTATTATTTTAGTAAATACTTTTTATTATTTCATAAAATAAAAAGAAAATAAGTTCTTTATAACAAGTATTTATAAAATTATTTATTTATTAAGAGACTGTATAGAACTTAATAATTCTAACAATATTAAATTAATTAAAAACTAATTTTTATTTATTTACTACTTGTATTAAGACGTGTTTAGCAAAACTATAGTAGACTAACTACCTAAATACTGTCTATACAACTATAAGATTATTTTTATTAAACTACTTCTAAATTAGTTTAGCTTTTTATATAAGTAAAGTATTTAAAAACTTAAAGCTACTAAAACATTTATAATAGATAACTTTAAGAAAGAACACATTAATTTTGGTAATTACTTTTTTACTTCTTTTATTCTCTATGTTTAAAAGCTTAATAGAGACATTTAAATTTGTGTTAATTATTATAAACTTAACATAATTACTAAAAAAGACTTATATTTAATTCTACATATTAATAACCTATTAGCTTATATATATAGAGCCTAGTTCTTTACTAAGTTAGATATATGCGCAGCTTTTAACAAAATTAAGATAAACTTAAATTCTAAAAAGTATACTACTTTTTAGACTTAATACAGAACGTATAAGTCTTAGGTGTTGCTATTTAAATTATACAACAGCCTTGCTACTTATTAATATTATATAAATAATGTATTAATTAAGTATTTTAATAACTTTTATATAGTTTACTTAGACAACATCTTTATTTACTCTAAATTAAAGTTAGAACATATTCTTTACGTATAAAAAGTACTAGGAAGACTAAAGTTAGTAGGCCTCTAAGTTAATATTAAGAAAAGCAAATTTTATATTATAAGAACAAAGTACCTAAGCTATATTTTAATAAACTAAGGGCTAGAGGTAAATTCTAATAAGGTAGAACCTCTTAATAACTAGGCACAACCTACTACTCTTATAAGTATAAAATTGTTTTTTAAGTTTACTAAGTTCTACTAGCAATTTGTACTAAAATACTTATAAATTGCTAAACTACTTTTTATACTTTAAAGTCTTTAAAGCTATTTATATAAAATATAGATATTAAAAAGGCCTTTAGAAGGTTAAAAGCTATGTTTTCAGAAATTCTTACCTTATACTATTATTACTCTAAATATAATACTAAAGTAGAGACTAATATATTAAATAGTGTTATTATAGGTGTACTTTTTTAGAAACAACTAAATAAAAAATAGTATTTAGTAGCATTTTTTAGTAAAGTTTTATTTAGGTCTAAATTAAATTAGGAGATTTATAGTAAAAAACTTTTTGCTATTATTATAGCGTTTAGTAAGTAGAAAGCTAAATTAGTATTAGCCTACTTTAAAATTAATGTATATTTAAACTATTATTTACTTGAGTACTTTAAAACTATAAAAGTTTTAAACGCTAGATAAGTACGTTAGGCTAAGGAACTTACCCTATTTTTTTTTTATATCTAATACACACTTAGGAAAGATAACACTTATATTAATATTCTTTTGCAACGCAAGTAGGATGTAGAAAACTTAAAGTTTGCTAAAACTAATAATTATTTATAAGTTCTACTAAGACTATACTAACTAGACAACTAAATTAACTTTAACTTTTTTTTTACTTATATTACTTATCTTTATGCTTAGATTTTGTCTTTACGTGTAGTAAAAGCTACTTTAAAGCCTATAACCCTAGATTTACTAAAATTAATTAAATTTATTTTTTAAACAAATTACACTGTATTTAAAAAAGAGTATAACTTATCGCTAAATAAGTACTAAATTGGAAAAACAAATTACTTTTATACTTAAACTACCTTTGTATACTACCTAACTTTATACTCTGCACTTAGATAATCTAAAAGGCACATAACTAAGTTTTCTCTACTTACTTTAGCGCTACGAAAACTTATTAGTTAATTACTTTAAATTATTACTAGAAAGGTATAAAGACTACTTATAAAAAGTATATATAGAACTGCATAGCCTATTATAAAGTATATTTAAGATAAACCTAAATTTTTAAGTTAATTTACTTTCTAATGATCTTTAATTATCTAATACAACACTTATATATTAACTTTAAGAGATTCTTACTAGATAAGGCAAGTTATAACTAAATTATAGTTGTAAATAATTATTTATCTTAATAAGCTATCTTTATCTTTTATTATAAGATAATTAACGTAAAAAGTATAGCTAAATTATTAATTTAATAAGTGTACTAATTTAGCTACACACCTAATACTATTATTTCTAATTAAGAACTTTAGTTTATATTTAGTTTTTAGTTTAAGTTCTGTTAGATCTTAGGCGTTAAAGTTAAACTATTAACAGCCTACTATAAAAAGACTAATAGTTAAATAAAAATTATAAATAAATATATTTACTAAAGGCTTTAGCTATTTATATTCTACTACTAAGACAACTAGAGTAGACTACTGCCTCTAATTAATAAAGTATAAATTTCTTTACTTTATTTTACTTTAAATATATTTCTATATTAAATTTTTTACAAATTTAATCTTAAATAAAGCTAGAACTAGAAGTAGCTAGCTAACACTTTTATTTTAACTACTAAAATAAACTATAAGGACGCATTAGCTATCGCTACCTAAATATATAATACTTAGGAAATAGCACAAACTTTTTTAGAAAAAACTTAAAATTAAATATATAAACTATAGTAAATTATTACTACTACTTAATTAATTAAGATATTAGAAATAAAGTTCTTTTAAATATAAAGAACTTTACAACTAATTGCTTAAGCTAAAAACTATTAGCTAAATAAAAAGAACTTTTTAAAGTTCTTAAGAAAGTTAGCTACTTATATTATTTTAAGTTACTAAAAAAGTCTTAACTTTATAATATTTTTACACTAGAACTATTATATAAAGATTTTAAAACTTGCTTTTTAGATAAAAAGCTTTAAAGCTAGCTTCTACTTTAATTTAAGGCGTAAAAGAATAAAAAGTTAATAAAATTTTACTAGCAAAGTATATTACTTAAAGTTAAAATACTATATTAGCTAAGTTAAATACAACTTAAATTTAATATAGTACTTAGCTTTAAGTTTTATAAAAGTTTTTTATAAACTTAAAGCTTTTTATAAAAAAAAACCTTATATATTTAAGTCTTTTAAAGTTTTTAGTA
The DNA here is from genome assembly GCA_009289805.1 of Alternaria gansuensis. Lineage (NCBI taxonomy): Eukaryota > Fungi > Ascomycota > Dothideomycetes > Pleosporales > Pleosporaceae > Alternaria > Alternaria gansuensis. The sequence continues at coordinate 61,403 of WBOK01000134.1, forward strand.
AAGTAAATTATAGCCTAAAAATAAAAAAAAGAGGATATAACTTTACTGCAAGACGATAATATATAAAAAGATAAAATAATTTTTTTTTAATAGGTATTTAGTAAAATAGCTAGTCTACCTCTAAACTACTTCTAACTTTCTTTTCTCTTCTTTTCTTACTCTCTACTTTTACTTAAAGATCTAGGGAGGATTGCTCTTTCTCTTTATAAAAGGAGGAGGAGCTAAAGAAGAGCCTACTACTCTTCTTCTCCTCCTCTGCCTCTCTTTAGAGGCGCTGCTTATTATCCTCCTCCCCTAGCAGAGAAACTAAACTACTACTACTAGTTCTGCCTTAGCGAGTAAAGGCTTTTAAAGAAGCAACTTAGCTATTTAGTAAATAAACAGCGTCTTAAATCTTTAAAAGAACCTAGTAAGTTAAAACTAGAATTAAAGCTATAAATAGCTTTTTTTTTTAGCTTTTTATTACCTAAACCTTCTTAGCTAGAATAAAGGCTGCCGTCTATACTTACTTTTTAGTAGGAAGGTAGTCTTTTGCTAAATCCTTTTTATGCTTTACAGCAGCAAAAAAGTTTATAATAGTAAAGAGTTTAAAAAACTTTTTCTTAATATACTCTAGTACCTATCTAAGTTAATTTTAAGTTTAAAAAAGAAAAATATATTAAACCTACAAAAAAGTACTTCTCTTTTTACTATGTATAATAAGCGTATTTCTTAGATAATTTAAAGTTAAACTAATATTTAACTCTAAAAACGCTTTACGTAAGAGCGCGCACTAACTATAGGCAAATAAGGTAATACGCCTTTAGTAAATGTTCTAGGGGGCAACGTAGTAGTATAGTGTATATATATATGTGTGTATATATGTGTATATGTATGTATGTAGTGTTTTAGAGAAGCAAAAAAATTAAATACAACATATTATTATAATATTAAAATAGTAAACGCTTAAGTCTAGTTTAATACTGCTCTAGGTTGTAGTTATAGTAACTGCTTATTAGAAGTCTACAACAACAACAACAAAAGACGTTATAAAGTTAACAACAAATAAACAACAAATAAACAACAAATATATTAAAAAATATATATAGCTATAGGACTAGCTAACTACTAAGAAGAGGGGGTAGTGTAATAAACACGTTACAACTTTATTATTCTTACTGTTATTTTAGGATTTTACCCATATTAGACCTACTCTAGTCCTAGCCTAAAGCGCAGGTATAAAGACAGCTTAAGACCTATAGTTGCTCTATAGATTTTTAATATCCTTTCGTACAAGGCCTTTAGGTGTTTTATTTAAATTAAGGCTTATTTGTGGATTACAACGCACTCCTATATGCCTTGCTGTAATCCTTTCTACTAATACTAATCCGTAAGTCTTGCCTGCGTCGTTACACTAGTGTAGTAGCTAAAGAGGAGTATTTTTTTTCTTTTCTTTGTAAAAGTGCTCTAGTAGGGCAGATTATACGTAATAGGTGCTCTGCGCAAATTCTATTTAAGTGTAGATCTAAGCGCAATAAGGTTTTCTCTAGTTATAAGAATTTAATAGTAGTTAGTAATTATGCGCTATAGTTTAGGCCTTAGTTTTGTAAATAAGTACTAAACTCTTTATACCTTAGTATATGTTAGAAGTTAATCTTTAAAGACATTAAGATAAGTTATAAATAATTAAATAGTCTAGTTTTTTTACTATATAGCGTGCGCATGCGTAGTTACTGCTTTAAAGCTATAGTTAATAAAGTTTAAAAGTAAGTTAAGTATATATTACTTAAAGTAGTTTTAAGTTAGTACTTCTTTCTTTACTTTAAAAAAAATACTTATAGTAAGTATACTAAAGCTCTTAAAGGTCTACTTTAAGATACTAAATTACCTAAATTACTTTATTATTATTTTTTTTAAAATTTTATAGTAGTAGCTAAAACACTACTTTATAAAAATAAGTAAACTTATAATATTTTTTAAAAGTTTTACTTTAGTATTTAGCTAAGCGTGTTACGTATATATAGTAAGTGTTGCTTTAAGTATATTTTATATATAGAATAATATAGTTAGTAGTGTTAGTATATTTAAAATTCTTTTTTATTTAACTTTTTTTAGTTATGCTACTTTTTTTTCTAACTTATATAGTTGTTGTAAAGATTAAAGTTTATTGCATTACTTTTTTGTAGCATTAATACGCTTTTTAAGCATTATAGGTGCATTTTAAGTATACTTTTTAGGCTTTTTAGGCGTTGTAGGCCTTAATAAGGTATAAGAAGAATTAAAGAGTTTAAATATAGCAAGGCTCTAGCTTTTCTAATTACCTTAAGTATTAGATTATATTAAAAAAGCTATCTCTAGACTATTAGCTTATAGGAGGAGGTATTATTCTATAAGAAGTAGCTTTAAGCAATAGTACTTGCTTTACACTATAGAAGATAGTAAGAGATAGCTCTAAATAATAACGTGTATATATTTTAAGTAATAATACCTGCATTCTTGCAGGTAAGGAGCCTCTTATAAGCACAATTGCAGGTAGGCAAGCTAACGATAAGCGAGTTTGGCGGATCTAGCCACCACGCAACCATCCGTGACACAATATAAATAAAAAGGGCTTCTTAATTAGCTTAATAAGTAGAAGCAAGAGGATCTTTAGCAGGCGTTAATAGAAAAAGAAGGAGGTTTAAGTATCTCTTTAGGATAGATTACGTAAGTTCTTAACAGTTCTAGCCTACTACTATACTAATAAAAGCTTACTGCCTTTAAGCCTTATCTACGCAGCTGCTTATAGAGCTATATAATTAAGCTAAGTAAAGAATATTAAGGCTAGAAAACATAAGGTTTTTGTCTTATTATCTCTAACAAGCTAGTTAAACAATAACATAAGTCTAGCTTAGCTAAAGTAGGTGTTTAATTACTATATAAAGTAGTAATTAAAGAAATAGTAATTGCTTATTCTTAATAGATATGAGTTTTATGTTACAATAAAGTTTATTAACTACTATAATTACTACAAGATTCTTCTTATAATCTTTTCTTTACATTTAACTTATACGCTTTAGCTGCTTAATATAGTGCTATTTAAGCTACTTTTTTAAGCCTACTTTAATAAGCTTACTAACTACCTCTATTTATTTATAAGGTATTAAAGGTGGTGGTTGTTGTTATAGTCAAAATGGGTTTTCTAAAAAAGTAAAAAGCAGCTACCCTCTACTAATTAGTCGCCGTCTACGCGCTAAGCGCTTAGAGCAGAAAAGCTTAGACTACTAAGCGAAATTAGAGTTAAAAAATTTGCTAAAAGTACTAAAAAACAATACTAATTAAAACGTGTTTAACAGCAATTGCTAGCTTATAGCTAGCACTAAGATTGTAATAGTGGTAAAGGAGGTAGAGAAGAGTAAGAATACGTATGTTACTACAGCAGAAGTCTGCAATACTTTATAAAAGCTTTTTACTTACTACTTCTTACTTTTAAAATTTCTTATACTATATAGTACTATATACAAACAACTTGCATATAAATAATATAATACTTAAACTATTTTTTTTTTATTTAATATAAAGACTAATAGCTTCTATTAAGTAAAGTTAGACCTTATTAAGTTACTATATAAAAAGCTATAGTAGTAGATTATAAAGCCTACGTTTACTTTTATTAAATAGCCTCTTTAGTTAGTTAAAGAGGAGCTGTTAGTAGTAGCTCTTATAGTAATTAGGTAGACATAGAAGTTAACTATTATTATTTATTAATACTTTATTAATGCATCTAGTATTATAGATATTAAAGTTATAATAAAAGTTATAAAATGCTTATTTAGTAGTAAGTCTATTAAATATATTGCACATGTTAATAGTCTAGATACAGTAATAGTATATTATTTTACTAATCTCCTTCTATATAAATACAACTTTAGTAAAAAGACTTTATAGTAGCTTTATAAGGAGCAAGAGCGTGTTAAAATAGCTATTAAGTAGCTAAAATAAACTAATAAGTAGGAGGATTTTATAAGTTGCCTCTAGAAATAGGAGAGCTATACTTAAATAGTAATACTGTTGTTGTATGTTTACATCTAAGTATAGGCGCATGCTAGAAACGCCGCAACTACAACACTGCTAGAATAGTAACAAAAACAACAGAAGTTGCAGTTATTAGTAAATAGTTGTTAGTTAAGATAGTTAATTAGAGAGATATTACGCATTTTTATTTTTATCTAAACATGCAACACACTAATTGCGTGCCAGCAATGCTAAACAAGGAGGCATAAGCCTAGATACTTATTATTAGCAATAAATCTTTTTTTACTAAAAAGGTGTCTATAAAATGTGTAGTTACATCAAAAGGTTGTCTTAAAAGGCCGAAGCCCTAACTACCTCTATAAAGCTTAAGAACTTATTCTAATTAAGAAAAAGAACTTCTTCTTACTCTTCTAAAGCGCCTAGATATCCTTCTTTATAAAGAGCTTTATATTAAAGGCCTTTAAAGCTACCAGAATCTAGCTAATAAATGTTAATATTATTTTTTGTATATTTGCTAGTATGCTAAAAGCTAAAAAAAAGCTTATTATTAGAGCTCTCTAATTATAACTAGAAAAAGCTTAATTAGTTAGTTTAAGCTACTATTAATAATAGCTATTAGTATTTATTTATAAGGTGTCAAAGGTGGTAGTTGTTGTTGTAGTTAGAATAGGGTTTCTAAAAAAAGTAAAAAGTAGCTACCCTCTACTAATTAGTTGCAAAAGTTAAAAAAAAGATTGTGTGTAGTTAATAAGATTTAGAGTAGGGTAAGGACACATACGTTACCGCAGCAGGAGCCTGCAATACTTTTTTATAAAAGCTTTCTGCCTGCTGCTTCTTACTTTTAGGATTTCCTACACCACACAGTACCGCATACGAACAACTCGTATACAAATAATACAATGCTCAGACTGTTCTTCTCCCCCTTCGACACGAAGACCGATAGCTCACATCGATAGCTATTAGTATAAGGCAAGAAAGCTGCGCTTAAGCGTTTACTATTTCTTTATGTAGTATAAGCTTTTACAGTATAAAAATAAAGGCTTAAAGAAGGCTCTTTAATATAAAAAAAAGTATAAAAAGAAGAGCAAGGCTTTTAACTTTTAACAGTGCTAGGAGTATTATAGTAGTATAGTCCTTTAGTCTCTTAGTAAGCTACGTAAAGCTTAAGCTAAAGAAGCAGTATAAAAGTAAGATAAAATAAAGAAGAAACTCTAAAAAGTAAGGGCTAAGAAGCAGCGTAAGGAGGCTTAACTACAGCATTAAGTTAAGCTTAAGTAGAGGCGTGTAAAGAGAGAAAGACTTAAAAAGGTAAGAAAGATTAAGCAAGCTAAGAAGGCAGCTAAACGCGCGCGCTAGAAAGAGGAGAAAGACGCTGCTAAAGCTATATAACTACCTTAAAAGAAAAAGAGGAGAGCTTTAGCAGCTATTTTATTAAGTAACAAGCGTTAAAAACGCGTTAAGGCTGCTCGCGCTAGTGCTTAAGTTTAAGAAGAGCCTCTAGCTCCTCCACTAAAGCTCACATCACGTGGCCGCAATATTAACCTTTTACAAAAATTTAAATAGTATAAGTTAATTGTAAGCATCTACTTACTGCAACACTGCATTTTTATAAACGTTAAGCTATTGTGTGGCGTTGTACGGCTTCAAATTTAAGATCGCTAAGATGGTGTTCGGCGGGGCGTCTCGCGAATCCGGGCGTCTCGCGCACGGGCACGTTACCTTCAAGGTACTTGCAGAGTTTCACGTTGATAGGCTAATAAGATAGACAACAACGTAAACATCTACCTATGGTGCCTGTTACGTCTTATCAAAAAGCAGCCTTTTCCGTAGTTTTTAACTAGAGGCGATGACTCATTACACGACAACTTCAGCCATCAAGTTTTCTGGCCACCTTGCCTGATCCACACCGTTTCCACGCGTCCCTATATTGTACCCTAGTTTCACATTTCCCTGTGGATATTGAATGATTGGCTTGGCTCTCTTTACATCCTTGCCAATCGCTCGCGCATGTTGAACCTCGAAGAAGTCGGGTTTGAAGAGCACGGATCCCGAATTCCTGGCCAACATCTTCATGTAGTGCGGCAGCGTATACTGCATATTGTGGTAATGTCGGAATACTTGGCGTCCGTTGCGTGTCCAGACGTCCTCCCAGACGTCTTTGGGATAAGTCCCGACGCTGTTTACGAGCCATTGGGAGTAGTAGTTCAACGCGATCTACGAACGTTGGCATCAATTGCGTGACAGCACTGGAGGAATGACTTACATCAACTTTGTAGGAGCCACCTTCAGCGCCTCGCCGAAGTATCGCGTTCAGAACGGCGATGACACCACAGGTGCCAGTACAAAAGTCGCTATTGGGGAAGACAGGTGTAACGGGCTCGTCGTTGCCCATGGCTCGTCCAAACTCCATTGATACGCCACAGCACGCATCGGAGATTTGCTGCCAGCCGCTACGATACGACCAAGGCCCATACCAACCGTAGCAGTTCTCCCGCACAACAATTAGACCCCGTTCTCGGCCTCTGGTGAGATCCAGTAAGCCTTCAGGCGAGAAACCATACTTGTCAAGCACACCAGGCCGATAACCTTGAACCACCACATCTGCTTCTCGAACTAAAGCGCGTAGTTTCTCCCGGTCCTCTTCTTTCCGGAAATCTAAATGCGCATTCCATTTTCCCCAACTGAGATCGACATGTAGCATAGACATGTCGGTGATGTGTTCCGCTGTTACTCTCATTACCGAAGCACCGAGTTCCGCCAACCCCCTCGTGAGGGCTGGTGCAGCGATGACGCGGGTCAGATCGACTACTTTGAGCCCTGCGAGCGGTCTTCCTGCAGATGTCTCTGGGCTATCTGGCCACCAGCACGCCGGCTGCTTCTCAATCTTGATATCGTGGATCTCATAGAGACCGACGTGAGCATTTGCTTTGCCATGCTCGCTGTTTTTGAACTCTTCTGTCGTCCAGCAGATCGTCCCGGCCTGCTTGTACACATCCGATGCCAACTTCTGCATCTCATCCGAATCTATCTGCGCCAGCTTTTCTTCGTATGGTGTCCACGGCTCTTTCGTATCTGCTGAATTCATGTCAGGCGGCAACCCGACACTTCCTTGTGTGGGTTCAGGATTCATGGAGCCGTGCAAATGGAAGTACCTCCCATCCTTGCACCGATAGATGTTCGTAGCTGCCACACGGTACGTGCTCCTACTCCCATCATGCTTATCGCAGTCCTTGAAATACTTGCCATATGCGCTCGACCCTTTCGCGAATGGCTTGCTCAGGAATTCGATGTTCTCGCCTTCCGGATCGATAACGTTGAGTAAAATGGACATGAAGAAAAGCTGCGCATGATCGCTTTTCGACCGACGCGCGTTAGCTATCTCGAAAGCGTACTTCTGTGAAGTGTTTTTGATTCATGCAACTCACGTGTCTATGATTGCTTCCTGGGGCTCCAAGCCATATTTCCTTTTCAGGAGAACATTGATCATGGCCGCTTCTAACCCCTTGAGTGCGGAGATGCTTTCAGCGAAGCGCCAATTTATCGGTATACTGGGGTTATCAGTGCCTTTGAACTGGACCTTCTTTGCGCATTCTACAATATCTGAAGGAAGTGTGGGAGCGACTAGGGTGTTTTTCAGGATGCCGTGGTCGAATAGATGTTGGGTTTCGCAGGGAATCGAATAGCTTTTGGAGCTGCGATTTGTGACATTGGCGAGACTATTGGTATGGCTGTTCGTCCCGTTACTCGTCATGATGGAAACGATTAGGGTGTTGGATTCGTTTTAGGGGCTGAGAAGCATGGCTATAGAATGCAGGCAACAAGCGCTTTATTGCACTCACTCATCCGAAACATGTTTTACTCGGACCGATCATTCACTGAGTCCCGTACAAAGGCGTAGACTACACCAATCAACTCATCAGCTACATCATCTTACGTCGCTCTATATCGCCTTAGTCGCCAACGCTATCATTCCAGCATTGCCAATCACGGTAGATGAAAAGATATTGGATGTCGCTAGCATTGAAGATACCCAATTCAGCCCTCGGTAGATTGAGCTGATCGCCTCGCCCAAGGTGGGGGTATCACCCCGCATCATGGTCTATATTACCCAGGGAGGGGTTCCAGGCAGGGCGTTTAACGAGAGAGTTCAAGTTAACGGTGTGCTGCGATAGTGCTGAATCTGCACCCTGCGCAGGCTTATGCATTGCCATCCCGACCTTGAATGACCCATGTAACCATTCTATCTGTGCCTCTCAAGAGCTCATAGAAGAAAACGTCGACGATCTTGTTGCGCAAAGGTGAGATGCCAAAGATTTTGATTACGAAGACGATCAGTCATGTTCTCAGCAAACTACAACACTTAACGGACAATGCAGCGGGGAAACCGTTTCAGTACAGATAGCAAACTGCTCGGGATAAAGAGGTAATTTTACCCATAAGTCTAGTCTCCACTTCAGGCTTACATGTCCAGGCGATCCTGGGTATCACATGCGCTACCAAGCGGAAGTAGGAGAAAGGAATTTCATCACTGACGACTATCCTGCTGAAGTCAACTTCGCGGAAAACGCCACGGCAACTACTGCCAAACTCGTCGTCTTCTACCAAGCAGGTTACCAATCGGAGATTGTCGTCAATGCAACCGGATACGCAACCGTCGAGAAAGTCGATCTCCGAGAACGCATGATCAATTTCGGTCTCAAATAGAAAGGTATACTGGATTAGTTCGATATTTTGATATTTCAGCGCATAAGCATGCTGGAGTCCAAACCGAAGAGTCCGCTTAGAAGAACATCGTCTTTTCGAATTGTGCGGAGACTAGTGATCCAACCGTGAACTTAGGCCTAGCGAGTCTGCTCGCGGACTTTGCAATGCAACACTACTCGTAGTTTCATAGTACGATGGGTCATCGCACAGCAATACCGAAACCGTATTAATCCTTTAATCAGGCGATTTGGCTGCAAAACAAGCTCAAGACAGCGATCAATATCCTCAAATCTGGCGAGCCGATGACATTGGCGACCGCCCCGCCCACGGATTCTGAGGAGATTGGAAAGCGGCAAAGCTACGAGACTGTGAATCCAGTGGAACTCCATTCCTTAGGGTCAACAACGCATGCGCAGCTGGGAGACATCGTACTCATCTTCTTCATATCCACCAGCCTACCATCTCCGTGCCCACACTCATCTTATCTGTATACCCGAATGCCGGGACTGACTCCGCGGCTTTCTCACTATGCCTGAACTCCATAAAATATTTGGTGAAAGCTGGAGTGAAGACTTCTTCGTGGAGAGAATAGAATTTCGAAGGTATCATGGCTGTGCATTTGTGGATTATGGGTTTTGGGCAGGGGGTCAGTGGGAGTAGTACGTTAGATATATTCGCGAGTGGAATAGGCAACTGGTTGAGGGGTGTAAAAGTTGAGGTTCTGGTGACGTCCCTGGCAGGGAGGGTTAGGGGCAAAGCTGTTACTGGAAGGTATGCGAAAGAGGCATCGCTCGGTGGATTTTGGAGCTTGACACTGGCCGAGGTTTGAGCTCAGGGTCTTCGCCAAGCCACGGATGACGTAGATGGTTCTTTGTTCACGCATGCACAGCCACAACCAGCCAACGCCCTACATCATCATTGAATTGCGCACGTTTCCCTCGTAGTGTGTTATCAAAACACCAACACCGACGAATACTTTGCTTGATACCCATCGTCTGCTCAGCGACTAGGACTAGATTCTCTTTGACAGTTCTTTGTCTCCCAAAGTCACCATGTTCAAGAAATGGAAGGACAAGATCAAGGGCGATGACAGTTCTTCAAGACCGACATACGGGACAGATCATCACAACGAAAACTCGAACAACCCTTACTACAGCTCGCCCCAAGATCCGCAACATAACATAACGCCAACTGAAAAGTATCAAGCCCCTCCTGGCCTGCCGCCGAACCAAGCTCCATCCACATCGAAGTCTGAGTACGCCGCCCCTCCAGGACCCCCACCAGGCCGCGGATCTTCGTCTTATACTGCTCACCCCGGACCTCTGCCCAAACACGAGTCCTCAGGCTACGCACCCCCAGTGGGACCGCCCCCTTCATACCCGCAGCAACCGCCCCCTAGTTGGGATCCCCCACCATACCACGATTGGACCATCGTCCCTGACACTGCACTTCTTCCTCCGCCGCCGTCGATGGGTTACGATAGTTCACCCACTGCTAATGCATCTGCTGAGGAAGGTGATCGTGCTTTGGCTTGGACAAACATGAATCCTCTGTGGCCACCACAGAATCTCCAGCCTAGCACTCATGCTGCGATTCAGAACGGTCAGCTTGCTCTACTAAAAGCGCCTTCGTATCTGGGCGATCTGCTTCCTCAGCCAACAGCAGGTCACTGGCGGTGTCGCACCCATGCGAAATGCAGGGACTCGAGTATTCTCACAAATCTGCCCATGTACAGCGTATTCTGGGACTCACCACTCACCACCCAGCGCTCCAAGACTATCTACTTCGAGCTCAAAGTCATCGGAATTGGTCGCGGTGGTTTTACCTTTTCAGAAGCCGACGCCGGCATCGCGATAGGTTTTGTCGCACCACCATATCCTACGTTCCGTCTTCCGGGTTGGGAGCGCGCCAGTCTCGGTGTGCATGGCGATGATGGGAGAAAGTATGTTAACGATGCATGGGGTGGCATCGACTTCACCTCAGCCTTCAAGCCCGGCGATACTGTAGGTATCGGTATCACCTTCTCAGTTCCTCGAAACCCACCCTCGTACGAGCAATCGCAGCAGGGAAGGACGTTGGATATCGATGTGTTCTTCACGCGCAACGGAGTGAAAGAAGGCGACTGGGATGGCAACGAAGAGCTCGACGTAAGGAGTGAGGGAGGTAACACCGGACTGAGAGGAGAGTGCGATCTCTTCCCCGCGATTGGCGTATTTGGTGGTGTGGACTTCGATGTGTTCTTTCATCCATCACAGTGGCTTTACCGCCCATACTGAGATTGTCTACGCAATTGACCTAGGCTTCAGGTAAAGGACGTGTGCTGCTTGGGTTGAGGTGGGTCTCTATGGCCTTGACCTATTTGCTTTACGACTATTGCTTATTAACTTTACCATCCTCTTACCTACTTATGGACTCTAATGCTGTCTTTGTGACCCCCTCGTTTAAGCTATCATATACACCCCGAAATCAGCAGCAGTCACAAGTTTCGATATCACTCTAGCAGCCTTAATCTTTATACAGCATGTCTTCGGCTTCGTCATACTCACCCCAAGACTTTGGTTATCCGCTGATGCTCGAAAACTACGTTCCGGTTCCTTCTCCACCCACAACCTTCACTGATCTGTGCGCTACCTGTCACGCGCCCAATGCAAAGAACAAGTGCAGAAAATGCAAGAACATCCGCTATTGCTCGCCTGCCTGTCAAAAACTGGATTGGGATACCAACCACAAGCTCGTTTGCAAGGCCTACGTAAAAGCTACCCAGGAAGCCATTTGCGATCCCATGCGGCGTGTTCTGTACTTCCCTGTCAATTCCGCTAAACCTATTTTCTCGATCCTCGCGTTCGACAAGGAAGGTACGGTAGGTGGCCTTGAATATCACTTCCCAAGTGTACCAGCTCAAGAGATCAAAAAGCTCTCCTTCTATAACCGCTACTTATCTTACTTTATTCAAATTAACTACGACACCAATGTTCACGGGGAGCGTGCACTCGCTGAGAACAAGAGCTTTGGACTGCCGTTTAGAGGTCCGGTCGTTGTCTTAGCGTATGATGTGGAGATTGCGCTTAGTGGTCCAGCGTTGAATGCTGATACTACTATCATGGGTCCGTTGACGGAGTACGTCAAGTTGTGTCGCGAGTATGCAGGACCAAAGTTCGTTGAGGTGCGTGAAATAAAAAGGCAATGGGAAAGGGACATTGCTAACATTACTTTGTAGCAACCACAGCAAAGGTATACAGAGGCAGAGCTGGCAACTATCATGGGCAAGCCTGCCATGTCTGGTTGAGAAGGGGTATGAGCCGGGTGGTTATCGGTACGAATGTAGAAGTACAAATGAGTTTAGTTATGAGAGATAAGGAGCGTTGCTTGGGTCTTGGGGAATTAGCATCTTCTGTACACATGAGTTAATGTGAGCTACAAGTGCCCCTGTGGTGTTTCATCTCGTTCAATAGTGCATAAAAGTCTTCATGTCAATCTTGTTCAGGGAAGTAGATTCGATTCCAAGCAGAGCCATCCTGTGAATTCAATCGGCCTCGGCACTTGTTGCTTACAGATGCTTCAAGATAAGCTCCACTTCCGCATCTGCCACTTTGATGATATGCTCGGCCTCATATTCCGGTCTCCAACCTACATTATAGGCCCTTTTCGCTTCAAGTGTGCATCTGTGTCTTGGGTCAGCATCTAAGCCATCATTCGTGAGGATGCACGTAGACTCACTTCCCACCCAGCTGCACTGCAACCATATCTTTAGAACAACCCAGGACCTGCGCCATCTTGTCTAACGCTGCATTATCGGCTCTTTTAACATCCGCGTTTTCGATTATTCCACGCTTGGCAAGTGCTTTTGCCATGGCGGCGTATATATCATACCAGGCCACGCTGCCAGACGACGCAAAATAGTACCCGTTTTTTCCATAATCAGGATTCTCATCACGCAGGATGGTTTTCAGCAGTTTCATTCATATACAGCTTCGAATTATCGTTAATGTGGCATACGGACCAAGTCTGATTGGGTCGTTAGTATTCCGGTCGTTGTCTTGACAGGTTTTTGATTGCACCTACACAGCCTTCTGTGTTCATATCGTACATTGCTCCAGCGCCCTTTGCGGCTTGTGACCACGGCAACGGTTTGAATCGAAATTTTGTTGCCGAAACCTCTCCCTTCGCCATAAACAATACATGGGATTAAGACGTAGCTGCGGACACCGTATCTCTCGGCCGTTTCGATAATTATGTTGTTCGCGTTCGTTGCCTAGAATTGTACGAGTAAAAATGATCAAAGTTCGGACCTTGTATTCGCTAGTTATCTCGAAACTTACTTCCGTTAGGAGTTGATGCGGAGCCTTGGAGCTCTTCTGGAGGCCATACAATTCCGGATCGGTATCAAGAAGACTTCTATCCGTAGGCATCCCTGCATGTTCGCTAAAGGTCTTCGCGCCGCTGGTATGCAGAAAGTGCACTTCCCGTCCAGTCTGCTTCTTGACCTCTGCAAGAGCTTTAATGAGAATTATCTGCTTATAGAAACTCGCAGCATCAACAAGAAAATAGATGATGAATATCTGTGCATTTATGATGCTCTTCATAACATTTTGTTCATCTTGTAAATTCAGAGTAAAAGGACGAGCACCATATTTTTAGTACTGTACAACCAAAGAGCCACTTCGATCGAAACTTAGTGTCCCAAGCTCATTCATAACACGACTCAGTGAAAGCAAAAAGTTGATACGCTTCTTCTCCGTTTCCTCAGAAGGGTGATCGCCCTCACGTAGAGCAAGCTCGGGATGATAGTTCTTATCCTTGTGAAACCAAACTTTATAAGCAGGAATGCCTTCAACGCGAGCCTCCACAATGTAAGGCATACCAAGAACGTTATCGCAATCTGTGTCGTGGTCGAAAAGTTGGGCGACAGGTGTCTTCGTGTGGTGCCAGACATAGCGCATCAAGTCCACTTCTCGTTCCATCATGTATCCTATCTTCTTTTGTCCATAGCTCGGACGTGCCATGAGCCGGCACACGAACAACAAAGTTTTCGAATTTGGAGTTTCGGTAAAACCTAACGAATGTGACGCGGTAGAATGCGCCCTCGCAGTGGCCGACAACAGCGATGTGGTTGGGCTTGATCTTGCGAAGTGGATCGCAAGCTCCTAACACAAGCTGACAATACTTCTCGTTAGGGATAGCTCGCACTTGAGCCCATGCTCCACAATCAGCTGTTGCGCCGTAACCTTCTACGTCTGTGTATCCTTGATGCTCAGTCTCATTCTCTTGGGTGGCAGTCGATATGGTATCGGCAAGGTCGTGACGTGCTTCCTCCTTTTTCTCAAGAATAGCCGGAGACTTGAACAAACCCTTAAGCTGAGTCTTGAAGTTCTTCCGCAAGCTCTGCGAAAAATCTATCTTGCGAGTTGATTTGGAGGCTTTAGGATAAAATTTTGTCTGGTTGATAAAACTATCGCTACAGTAATGCGTCATTCGAAGGTCCTTGTCATAGTTCTTCTCCGCCATAGGGTCTTGGTGTTCGGAAATAACTGCGGGAGCATTCGAGGGAGCAACTAACGGTGTAGTTTGTGTAGCATCTATACCCGCAGTTTGAGCTTTCGGTGGCGGTGTCGCGGAAGATGCATTGGTGAATGGCGTGGTCCTAGTGGCTCTATCGACAAAGAAATTTGAACTGCAGGCAGAACGCGAGAAGTAATCGGAAGAAGCTGCAACGTCGTCGGTTTCAAAGTCGGTATCTATGTTTACAGAATCCACTTCTGCGAAAGATTAAGTATGGTCTGAGGGCAGCGGGAGGGATGTTTCGGAGTCGGAATTGTCCATAGCAAGCTCATTCGCCGTTTTCCAGCCGAAGATGTGAGCTGCACACGTTTGGAAAAGCGCCTTTGCAGTGCGCTTTGTGCGAGAGACAATATCCTTCGATGGCGTAGTGACGAATTCGGAGTTAGATGTCGAGACTTCAGTCGGAGGACGTGACTCCGAACATGTTGAAGAGACAAGGTGAAGAGCGGCGGCGGTTTTCGGGGCCACTACCGGCATCCGCCGAATACCGAAAACCATTTTTGAAGCTTGACGTGCTAAAGATTGGAAATATCTCAACAGTGTGCTGGTTGTGGTGGGGTGCGGGGAGCCTTTGTAGAAGGTGGGCAGAACTTCGTGAATGTATTGTGTCAGCTATCGGTGCTGCGCCATAGGTATAGCTGTGCATATGAGCAAATTCTCAAGTGAAAGCTGGTTTTATTTAGAATCAGCAAGAATGATAGTGAGAAAGAAACGGTGTTGGTCGTACCATGACGATGATAGCGTCTCATAGGGCTGATGGTGGTCTAGGGGAAATGATCGAAAACCTAACCGTTCGCATAGTCAAAGGACTATTTAGAACCCCTGAGATGTCTAGATTTTGTATATAGTGGGTTGCTGTGGCTTTTTCAGGCTGTTCTACGCAAGTGAATAGAGCATGAGAAACACCAACGTTACTTTAGCAACACTGTTCAGTGTCACCTGGGATTTGGAATGCCTCATACGCTCGAGCGCATACCTCTAAGTAAATTTTGTGAAACGATCACTCCATGAACTATATCAGTTCTACATCGATTTTGTCCAACAGAAAATCTACCCACAACCTCTGCTAGCCACCGCTGTTTTCTTCTTTCACTACCCTTGCGAAGGGTGAAGATTCAACATCAAGGTAAGCATTCCGGGCCTTAGCAGCAGCACGACATTGAAACACTATTGGTATGGAGCCGAATCGAGACGGAAGCTCGGGGGCTATACAGCCCACCCGTATGTTCGACCAAACGGGCATACATACGTACCATGTCTTCGAGGATGACGAGATCTTGGATGACTATAATATTAAGACACTCAATCGACTCATCCACGGTCCCAACATGAACGCCTCAAACTGGAGCGTATCTGTAGCGAACATACGTGAGGGCAGCACAACTACCATGAGCCATCATTGCTCGATGGAAGGTAATGATGCGAAAACGGCCGCTTGCTTCTCTGACAACCTTCACCAGAACTACTGTCTCTGCTGGGAGTATAAAGATAGTATCGGCTGGGTTCGGTGCGGGATATTGCAGAAGGTCATGTCCATAGGCTGTTCGAAGCACAGAGAAGATGAGTCGCGGAAGGTCTTTGATAAGCTGCGAAAGGAATATGCGGTGTATGGTCGAGATCTCAACAACCCACACCTGAAGCCGGTGGAAGAGGCTATCGAAACAAAACCAAGCAAAGACGAGTTGTTGAAGAAATTCGATGAAGCAATCGAGAAGCAGCTGCAGAATGGTGGCGAATTAGATCAGGAAGTGTATGTGCATTCACAACTTAAGATCATGGAGAAAGAGAAGTATCGGGAAGATGTGTACAGGAGAAAAGATACCAAGGAGGTCTTACGCGCACAGAAGAAGGCAGCCTTGACGCAAGATCCGAAAACCACCAGCGATGCCAAGCAAGTAGTGGTAAAGTACAAAGCGGCCAAACGCGGGAAGAGCCAATCATCAGTTCCAGAACTGGACGAGAAAGCGAAGAACATCGCGAAGAGTAGGGGAGGCAAGAGGATTTGGAATGGGCAGAAAGAGGATCCAAAGCAGCAAGAATCTGTCAGTTTTAACAGGGAAAACGACCTGCTGCGAGGCGTGGTGTCCCAGACTGACTCGGCTGTTCCAAGCGAGCCTGAGAAGAAAGGTCGTTTCAAGCGAGCGGCTGCGGTGATGGGAATTCACCAGAAGCCTAAAGAGAAAACGGGGGGTGGATCCAAGAAGAATTAGTCCATAACCCTCCTCATTTCAGGGTGGAGAACTGGTTTTGCAGATCTCGCTCAAATTCCGTCCCGGGACAAAGTGACAAAGCTCATGATCGGTCGAATCCCCACTATCCTTGTAAACATGAGGTGCTTCTGATCGGTTTGACGGTTACGCCAACTCTTTCTTATTTCTACCAATTTCCATATTCTAAGCAGTTTAGAGTACTACCTAGTGCGAATACGCACAACTTTGAGCGCGAGAAAGTTCGAGTTTGAAGAATGGATTAACGTCGTAATTCGGAGCGCGATGCCCATGCTTTAATGTTTGATCGATCTTCTTCGCCAGTTTGACATACATATGGCAAAACGGATGCCGTGATAGAAACTGTGGAGAGAGGCCGATGAGTGCCAAGATTGCTAACGGCTTTCAGCTAGCTGCTGCGGGGCTGCGAGCCGCAGAGGCTGGAGGGAACAGAAATAGATTGCTTCAACACATTCCTGATCCTTGACGATTTGATTGCAAAAAGGAAAAAAGACTCTTATGGGTTGCCAGCATCAGAATTGCATTAGCCCAAGAGCTTGCTTCGCAACAATATAGCATAGCAATAAAACATATGAATTTTAACAGATTCACCAAATCATACTTTCAACAGCCAAGAACACGAGTTGCAGGTACATGCGATCCAACATACGCGAGCGTAGGAGTCGGGCGCGAATTGATGCGTGCTTACAGCTGTGCCTCAGCGGACGCCCTTGTTTCGGGATTGCCAGCCGCAGCAGGCGCTGAAGTTTAACACAGCAGCAACATCATATATAATTCTTCATGTGCTAGGGCGCGACAATCATCATGGCTTCAACTAATTATCAAACTAACGCAGAGGCGAAAGCGACCGAGGTACTAGCAATAATTGAAAAGTATGGCCTGAATTACGAGCGGACTGGAGCTTGGGATGGGTTCGAGACGTTCCTACCCGTTGTTAGGGGACAGGTAGACCGCAAGGAGCCGATTCGCATGCTGCTTCCTGGTTTTCCTTTCAAGTCACCAAACACGAAAGACAAGGTGCTGGGTATTTTGCCGGATTTGGGCGAGGAGCTTGCGCTGAAGCACCTCGATGGGCTTTGCAGAAACATCGAAGCGATATACGAGCATGGTGCGGAATGCCACATCACCTCGGATGGCCTCGTATACAATGGTGAGTGCGAGGGAAGTCACATGGTGGCTCGGTATATTGCTGACAATGGCAGATCTCCTCGGCGTGACTGATGAGACTGTGTGGGACTTTGGACGGGGTGTGCGACAGATTGCTGCAGCCAACAATCTCCAAAACCTCAGCTTTCTGCGACTCTGGGATTTGCTTGATTACCCCGGAGACTTTCAGTCGAAAGAGTACTACTTGGAGCATGCAGCCAACATCCGAAAAGAGCTGAAGCAACGTTTTGGAGATCCCAACTTCGAAAGGGATATGGCCAACACGTCCTTCAGCGACATGCAGATGACACATACAAAATATCTCGAGTTTTTGAAGCAGGATCTAGCTCTCAATGATAAGCACAAGGCGCTATCGCCAGAAGACCAGGCTGTGAATATCGCCAACACGGCAAAGGAAATGATGGGTCGCTGGAAAGCGTTCTCCGCCGCGCTGGCAGCCGTGCCTACACAATACGTCCGCCTATCAATTCACGATTCGGGGGGAAAGGATAAACTGTCCATGGCGGCCATTCCGCAGCAAGAGAGAGGTACTCTGGGCGCGACGCCATGGCACTCGACGCTCGTGATCGAGGCAGATGGAACGCTACGTACGGTGCAACGGTCCAAGGTCGACGAAGGAAGCTATCAGCTTGTTCATCGCGATGGTCGACCGTACTGTTTCCGCGCAAAGCTAGAGGGCGAAGAAGATTCGGACAAGACTTTCGAACAGCTGTATCCTCATGGTCTCACCATTCGAGATCGCAAGGCGGTGGCTGCTTGAAGGGTTTAGGATTTTTGCTGTGTCCAGACAGTCCGGTGAAGATGGTAGTGATGCGAGTCAGATATCCTCGGTTCGGACAGACAGACATGTTACGAGTGGATGGATAACAAGACCAGATTAGTATTTAGCTTCAATGCGATGGCACGGCGACCAGCGACTAGATGTGTTCGGTGAGGCCCTGCGAAACACCCTGGAAGCCCAATCCCACGGCAGAAGCATGGCGCCCCTGTTGTCCCCATGTCCCAAATCTGTGTGATCGGTCGATGAACAAAAAGGATGACCCGCTTGTGGCGTCGTAATGCCTGTGGAGGAGAAAGTTGGCCCCGACAAAACACCATCTGTCTTGCCGTTGCGTGAGCATGGAATACCGACTCCTCCAATGCAGGGAGCATCGGCATGTATAGGTATAGAAAAGTTATCTTAAGAAGGAGAACTTTTAGGAACTTAGTCTTAACTCCACAGAGTGCAGAAGCAAGTACGGAGAGGGCGCACAGCATGTGCTTTCGGGACAAGGCGATGGGATTTCGGTAGATCGGCACGGGGACCACTTGCATCTTCGATGGCGCCCCGTGCCCACGTTCAATCGACGCCAATTCTGGCCGAGAGAGGCACCGTGGCTGTCAAACCCATAGGAGCGCATGGGAATAAGACCACCGAGCCCTGGCCGCGTCTTTTCGGCGCAGACAATCGGTTCCTTTTGAGGATGCTGCACCCATTTTGTGTCTCTCTCGCGACCGTCACACATGCAGATGCTTACCCCCCCGCCAGACGAAGAAGGCATTGGAGCCCCCCCTTTGAGCCCACCCGACGACGAATGCGCCGACGACTGGACGGCCGCGCTGCCTCAGACGCATCACATCCGCTTCTTCCGCAACACCGACTGGTCGCGTACCAGTCTGGGACCACTGAACACGTGGAGCCCGACGCTGCGACTCTTTGCAAGTTATGTCCTTGCGGATTCACGCGGAGCCTGCCTCTGGTGGGGAGACATTTCCAACCTCACTGCTATATACAATGAGGCGTATGCCCCCCTTGCCGCTGGCGTGCATCTTAAGCTTATGGGGTCCCTCTTCCAGGAAGGCTATCCGGATCTGTGGCCGTCCATTAGCCAATACTTCATACAGGCTAAGCGAACAGGCACTGGCGTAAACTACAGCTCTGCTACACCCACCCTTGTCGAGCGCAAAGGATATACAGAGGAAACGTTTTTCTCTGGGGGTTTCGTGCCAGTAGGCATGCCAGGCGCCATTGAGGGCTTCATCAACACGACGTGAGTTACTTGCAATGGACAACTGGAAGAACACGGCCATATCAGTCACCCCAAAAAAAAACTCGGCTTCCAATTGAAAACTGACGCAACACTAGCTATGAGATCACAAGCCAGAAACTCGCCGACCGCCGTACCAACTGCCTGAATAAACTTGCCTCCGTCCCTTCTCAATGTGTCGACGCCGTCTGCTCCCACATCCTCACCACGCTCGAAACAAATGCCAACGATGTGCCAATGGCCATGCTTTACCGAATGGACGAAACTCCAGGCTCGAATACATTGAGACTCTACGGCCAAATTGGACTTCCAGAGGGCCACAGACTCATCGTTGAGGAAGCAACCATTGACAGCGAGGAAGGGTTAATCCCGGATCTGCGACGAGCCGGTGCAGACCAGGTGGTTATCGAGCACGACGACCGATTTCTGTCTGCCTCGTGGAGAGGCTGGGGTGCGCCGTCCAAGAAGATTGTCATAATCCCCATCGCGTGCGGAACACGCCTCTTTGGCTACCTCGTTTTCGGCACTAATCCCTATCGCCCGCACGACGACATATGCCAACAGTTCATTCGAGATCTGAGTCGCATGGTGTCGAGCATTGTAGCATCTGCCGTGGACTGCGAAGCCAGTAGGAAGCGTCAAGAGCAGCTCGAGGCCGATCTTGCTTTCAGTGATCTCAAGCTACGCCATCTGATTGATCACGCGTCTGTGGGCATGTGTCATGTATCTCTAGACGGTTATATGCTCTGGGCCAACGATCACTATTACGAGCTAGCCGGGAAATCTGCTTCCGATCACGCAGTCGGCCTCGCGTTTCTCGATGCCTATCACGAGGATGATCGGGCAAAGGCTACCGATGTTTGGGAGCGTCTCATCAAGGGCGCCGACCACGTCACAGCTGACTTGCGCTTGAAGCGCATGTATACACCTCCCACGGGCGATCCTGAGCCTGCTCAACTCCAGGTCCTAGCCTTTCCATACCGCGATGAGCATGGAAACGTGATCAGTGTAATGGCTTGTACGACTGACATTAGCAGACTGTGCTGGGCGCAGACCTTTCAGGCTCGATTAGCCGCTGAAGCAAGAGAAGCAAAAAGACAGCAGGAGGCTTTCATTGACGTTGTCTCGCACGAGATGCGAAATCCGTTAAGCGCCATCGTACATTGTGCAGATGCGATTACGACCGCGATTGAAGAGTGCCAATCGCAGATTCTCGATATACCCCTACCATGTCTCGATATCCTGAATGACAACATACAAAGCGCAAATGTCATCATGCAATGTGCAAACCATCAAAAACGCATCATCGACGACGTACTCACCCTAAGCAAGCTCGATTCCATGCTCTTGTCCATAACGCCTGTCGCAGTCAAGCCCGCAAAGCTCGTGGACTCCATCGTCAACATTTTCCAGGCTGAGCTAAAGACAAATAAGATTGCTTACAACATCACACCAGACCCGTCATTTCTGGACCTGGGTATTGACCACCTTTATCTGGACCCGTCTCGAGTGACCCAGGTATTCATCAATTTACTAACGAACGCAATCAAGTTCGTCAAGCCATCGAAAGAGCCGACCATTTCCATCCGTTTCAGCGCTAGCACCTCAAATCCCCGTGACCTCTTTCCAAGAAATATCTTCTGGGCTACAGAGAGCAAGCAAGACGGCGACGTTACAAGCAACCCAGATTGGGGTACAGGCGAAGAAATCTACCTCGCATTTACCGTCAAGGACTCAGGAATTGGCTTGCAGGAGAAGGAAATTCACAAAATCTTCGAGCGCTTTCGCCAGGCAAACGTGAAGACGCACGTCAAGTATGGAGGCAGTGGGCTGGGCCTGTTTATCTCCAAGCAGCTCACTGAGAAGCAAGGTGGTGAGATAGGCGTGTCGTCTGTTCTGGGCCAGGGATCGACATTTGGGTTTTACGTCAAGACGCGAAGGGTGGAATGGCAGCCTCGAACTCTCAAAGAGATGTTTCAACAGGCTGGACAAGAGGCAGCGGCTCGGCAACTTCACGTGCTGTTGGTAGAAGATAACATCATCAACCAGCAGGTTCTCGGCAAGCAGCTCAAGAAAGCAGGATGCCATGTTTCAGTCGCAAACCACGGTTTGGAGGCTCTCGAGATACTGGAAAGAGAAACGTTTGACATTGTGTTGATGGATCTGGAGATGCCCGTGCTCGATGGGCTTGGCGCGATGCGCGAGATTCGGAGACGGGAGAAGGAAAAGCTGTATTTTTCCGAACGGTTGCCCGTAATCGCTGTCACAGCGAATGTCCGGAAAGAGCAGATTGACACGGCTATTGCTGCTGGAGCAGTGAGTACCCGAGATGTGTTGGCAGTAGTTTCCATACTAACAGAATGTACAGGATCGCGTCATGCAGAAGCCGTTTAAAGCAGCCGACTTGGTCTTCATGATGAAGTCGTTGATGCCGCAATTAGCGCCCGCATCGATTGAACCGCCAACACCGGGACTGGGCCTCCGGTCGAGTGCACTGGTACCCTGAATAACATTATTTCGAGAGCGTTGCTGAATCACGTCGGCACCTTTATCAGCTGAATCACGTCGGCACCTTTATCATCCGAGTCAGTAAGTCTCCATTGGTTACTTGGTGGTCCACTGCAAGACAGTCTGGAAGATCCCAGGCTACCTTGGGGATGTAGGAAGTGCGCATATTTACCGCGTACCTCACAATTACGCCTCGGGCTTTGTACATCTACCGGGGCTGTCTAGGTGGAACTCGCCACACGCACTGGTGAAGTTCTGGTAAGAACTCGGCTTCAACCTCTGCCCCACAATACATAATCAGCTAGTCTGTACCCGAATGTGCGGATCACCACACAAGGCAGCCCTCGAAACTGTAGACGACATTGTCCGTAGCCAACTGAGCAGTACAAAATGCGAGGACGGGCGGAATAAGTATGTCGTTGTGGAGAGGAGGGATTAGTAAATCTTGCTCGAACTGGTGTGCCGAGACTATGCGTTGGTTTTCCTACTCCAGCTGTCGTTTGAACTTGAACGATGTGTCGCGCTATGCTGCTATGGATGATTGAGCGAGCTGGTTGGTGCCCGTTAGTTTTCTACCTAAAACCGGTAATATCATCAGGAAGATTGATGACGGTATGATCTGGTCATGTACAGGCATTTGAGAGAAGGGCTAGCGAACACCGAGTGGCAGTTGGAGAAAGAAAGAGATCAATGTGCAACGCCTCCTTGGTATGGTGTGCCTTCCGCTTCTAGGCGCATGAACAGGCTCTCGCACGTGACGTCACTCGGATCAAACATACAACAACAGGCGAGATTGACCGACGGTCCAAGGTTGTGGTGTGGCGAATTGAGGGTTTGAGTACACAGCGGGAACGTACACCAAGGCCGGGGGCATTGACAGCGGGGTTATGATACGCTCGTGTGGCTCCGGTCCGGCCCTTTGTTGGTAGTGCCTACCTGGTGCCACTAGCAAATAGATGTACTGGGTCCGTTGGTCTTCGAGTGGCTGATGCTTGGTGAGAACCGACAGCCACTAGGACTATAGTCCAGCCATAGCTTCATGCGTTCGCCGGTGCAGATGAGGGGAAATTGGTCGAGTCGACTGGCGCAAGGACGCAGGGGGCTCGCTTTGGGGCGCAGAGATGGCATTGCCCTCGACGGCGGAGCAAGGCGGGCAAGAAGGTTTGGGCATCGGCGGACGAGTTGCACTCTTTCAAAAGAGAGGATGACGTTGGCCCAAGCGCAGTGTGGGGGCACTCCTCCCATGTTGAAGGACTTTCTGCGACCCGCGGGCGAACCCACACCATGCATGATAGTCAACTCGGAGGATGCCAATCGCGCGCTCGACATGCGCGCTTCAGTCGGGCTGGACCAGCTTGTCGCGGTAGCTGCACTATATCTGCGGGCCTGAAACGCCGTCTTTTGCTGTGCTGCACCGCGAGTTAGCCTTAGCCCCGAAGTCTCTCAGCCTTCAAAACCACACTTACGTACGCCCGAGCAGCAAACAAGCTCGCGCTGACGTCCGTCATCTTCTTGTCATCCATCGCTCAAAGACTATGCAGTGCGCCTGTGCAGGGGCAGAAAGGTTGTTCTCACAAGGGCTATAGATGGCGAACAGCAAGTGAGTAACCCGAGAGCTTCTCGACGGGGTGGGGAAGCAGCCGCCATCGTCCAGAGCTCACCGCCTGCACGAGAGCTCCCCGGACCTCGACTAACGGACTCCAGGTACGAATACGTGCGCTTGTTCGAGCAGCCTGACTCTTTACTGGCCAACACCTGGATCGTAGTGCGGATAGATGGACGTGGATTTTCAAAGTACGCTCGCCGGTTTTCTCTCCTTCACTTGAGCTGGCAAGCTTTCTCGGTCCGCGATATGCAGGTACCCGTACCTTGTTGCATGAACGGATATTGCTGCCCCAGGCCAACATCTCGGCTATCGTACAGTACACCATCAAGCGGCCTTCGCTAACAGTACGCGAATAGGTTCACGTCCAAGTATGAGTTTGTCAAGCCGAACGACAAGAATGGGCTCCATGTCATGAATGCTGCCGCCGGGGCTGTCATGAAAGAGTTGCCAGACCTTGTCCTTGCATTCGGCAACAGCGACGAATACAGGTATGTTGCATTTTTTTCATTGGAGCAAGTTAAGTTTGAGCTAAATTATTGTTCCATCCACGACACCCAAGATTCCCAGCGTCATATATACACGGGTGGGGTAGCTTGTTTCGGGACGGCTTAGCTGACGTGGGCCGCAGTTTCGTCTTCCACAAGGACTGTGCTTTATTCGAACGACGAGCCAGGTACGGAGAGATTTCCATTGGTGCAACTAATCTGTCTCCGATCGCGATTCGACCAGAACTGATTCGGACCTAGCAAGCTTACTACGACGATCGTGTCTACTTTTACCTCTTACTATGTGTATTCCTGGTCTACATACTTTCCAGATAAGCCGCTTACACCTCCTCTACCCTCTTTCGACGGACGTGCAGTGTGCTACCCGAGCGACTCCAATATCCGGGATTACATGAGCTGGCGACAGGTCGACTGTAAGTGATATGGTACATAATGGTCTCCCCCCAGGAAGCCTTCTTTCGTCAGGCTTCTGGCTGGAACCATCATTCATTGCCTTTTCTTAAAAATTCTTAATATCGACCACAGACTGGATCTGATCATCGCGCAGGCCACATAAATAACTTATACAACACCACTTTCTGGGCCCTTGTTCAGAAGGGTGGTATGGGAGCTCGTGAAGCAGAACAAAGACTCAAAGGTACGGTATCATCCGACAAGAACGAGATCCTGTTCAAGGAGTTTGGAATCAACTACAACAACGAACCAGAGTGCTTCAAAAAGGGCACGGTGCTATACCGAGACGTACGAGATACTTCAACCACACGTTTTCACGACCATGTATCTAACAATGACAGTTCTTTCCTACTCCGCCGATCAAAGAACTATCATCACCCGTGTTGGTGGATTTCCCAACGCCGCCCATAGCACAACCAACACCAAAGCGAGTGTCCAATCACCGGGCATCACAGTCTATTGAGAGGGCCATCCCTTATCTGCCCGATCAAAAGGAAACAGTGGAACCTACAGAGCTCTGTTCACGTCCAACCTTCCTGTCAACAACATCGACTCCCTCCCCGCCGCCATCACCACCTACCATTTCAAGATCAGCATTTCCTAATCCACTCAAGTCCAATCCCATCAGCTCAAAGAGTGGCAGCCCTGTACCAAGCTCATCCATGCCAATGTCGCCGCCATCGACCGCAACATGGAACAATAACGCCTCGTCGAACGGCAAGCAGCACCTACCCTCGTTGACGCCTTTGCCGCTATCTCCACCAATATTGAAGCCAAGCAGCAAGCCTCCGCTGTCACTGAATCAGCCAAATCCGACAACTCGTTCCAACTTCTCCCCAGTGACACCACAAGGTGACTTCCCCGCAGATTACCCCATAGCAGGCTACCGCCATCATACAAATCCAGCGGTGAGCCATGGGTTCTCGTACTCTGCTTCTGCTTCCTTGACCACGACATACCCACCTCAAGTAAAGCCTTCACAACTCAAACAACGATCGCCAAGTCAGCCCTCGCTGCCAACGTATCTCGCATCAGCTAGCACATCTGCGCCGAAACCACCATCTATACCACTGCGTATGTCTAGCATTCCTGCCAACAGTAAGCCGCGCAAGCTGTCTCTACCAGTCCATCGATCAACTACAATACTTAGAGCGACAAGGGACAGTTTAGATGAGAAGGAGAGTATTTTTTTGCCTCGAGACACAACATCGACACCGCCCCGCAAAGTCAGCCCACCGATACAAAAGAACAAGGCTCTCCCGAGTCCCCCAATGAGCGCAGAAGAAGAGATGCGGACGCGAGAAAAGGTCCATAGAAGCAGTCCGCAGCAAGAATGGAACAAGTACGTCATCGCCATCCTTGGGAGGGAGTCGCCCCAACAAAGGACCAGCGACGCAGACAACAGAAGCGGTCAAGCCTGGGGTCCGCAAGACCATGTCTCCCACCCAGGCATCGCAGAACTCCACGCCATCTCCGCACCAACACAGTCTACGTCTACACCAGCATCATTGCAGTACCCCCGTTCAAGCCCAGACATACACATCCTCCTTTCCTCAACATCCACTGCAGGGCCAAGCTCTCAATCCTACTCTACCAGCCGACCTTCCACCAGCCGCAACAAAGACGCCAACCGCCCCAAACCCCCCAAGTCGAACTCCTCCAAGAACAAGCCGGATACAGACAAACAGTCACAATCGGAAACGGGGGGTTGGCCAGCAGCTACTACTTCCCAGCAGGCTAATGAAGGCCGCCCCGTACCCATGAGTCGTACACAGAGGGATAAAGAAAGGAAGAAGAGGAGTAAAGCGGCTGTGTTGATGGAACATGTTGATATCATCAAAGATGAGTTTTGGGAGAAGAGACCGTGGATTTTGAGCGGAAAGACGGGCTGAGTTGGTCTGGGGAAGGTGGAAGTGTGCGAAAGGTGGGGTTGAGTTGTTTCTCTTATCTTCCTCTCTGAATTGATATTATTGAATGGTATTGATGATAATGGTGGGGGGGGGGATGTATGTGTACGAGTGGATTGAAGGGACGTATGATAATGGAGACCGAGACCGAGAGAAGGGTGGAATGTAAGATTTGGGTATTGTTGTTTATGAATGTTTCGTTTGAATAATGGAATAGTATTCGCTTGTTTACAACATTGCGCCATGCGCGTCATTCGGTTTCGAGTGTACGCCATGCCATTGACCTTGGAAATCTCAAAATCTATCCAGTTTCGCCTCCTGGCCATCTTCTCCGACCTGGTACTATCGTTGTGATCTTTTTTTTTCTTCTTGAGTCCTTGCTGTCTTTCTTGAGGTCGTTCCATCGGCGTCTTCTGCATTTCCGTGTCCGTCGTTTATGGCTGTTGTCTCTGTCGTCAAGTCAAGGTTGTATCCGTGACATGGAGCTCCTCGAACCACTGCCGCGTTTGTAGTAGTGGTCCTCAAGATCTCCTGGATGCGCTCCCGGACAGCTGTTCAAACTAGAAGGTGTAGCGCGCAACGCCCGACAGGCCCCAGTGTCTAGGTTGGGCATTTACTCGTCTCCCCAGCTATGCCCTTCGGTCATTACTGTTATTGCGCCTTGGCTGACTTCTTGCCCTTCTTCTCCTGCTTGTCTGCCTTTTGTTTCCTCATTTCGATTGCTTCAACAGGTTTCGGGGTGCGCGTCTCGGTCTTCTTCTGGATGCGACGAAGGACGTATTGCTCGAGCGTCTGACCCTTTGCTTTCGCGCGTGTCTCGTAGTCGGCCTTTTCCGTGGGTTTCAGCTTCGCCAGCTTCTTAGCTACGGTCTTCTGGTCCCTGCCTATGACGCCTGCTTGGCTCTGCTCATCCTTTGTCCCGACCGCGCCGCTCTTCGCCTTCTTGCTATTCGAAACGGCGGCGTCCTCCCGCTTGCGCTTGTTCTTCTTGTCCGATTTCGTCTTAGTAGGCGCGGGCGTCTCGGTGTCGGATGCGGATGTAGGAGGCGTGCTTGTGTCGGACGCGGGGTTTGACGCGTCTGTGGTGGTCGCTGAGGGATCTCCGATCGTACCCCCGATCAGTTCGCCTTTTACGAAAAAGCCATATAAACCGCCGCGATAGATGCCTTGCGTTCGAATCTGGTCGAGTGTGCTCTGAGTGAGAGATTAGTCGTTTGATCGCGCGCGTGCGAAAAGACATGATGGCGTACATCTTTTCCTGTGCCAATACTCTGCAGGCTCTGATCGAACGCTCGCAACCACCATTGGTCGTCTGTTGTATGCGCGGCCTTCTTCTTGCCGAGGCCTAGTTGGTCATTCTTGTGCGCGATGAGAAGCGGCTTCTTGATACCGCGGCCGGTTTGATCGAGAGAGTGACCCGAGCCCTGCCAGCCTTGCTTGCGCAAATATGCCTCGGCGTTCATTGCAGGTGAGGTGAAAGAGTAATGCCGAACTTCACGCGTCTGGAAATTTTGGTGGGGAAGTCTTGGCTAGTTCATTTGATGCGGACCCCGAGCTCTCCTCTACACCTCACTTCTACATGCGCGACAGGATCTGGTCAGTCACCATCGACCGTCATCTTGAGATTTTCTCTAGACTTCACCGTACATTCAATCAAACTTGTTGTCACGAAACAAACATCAACATTTCCGAATTTCTGCGTCATCTTTTGAAAGACTGTCTAAACACCACTTTCATCAATTTGTCGGACATATTACTTTACCTCGGATTTACAGGCATTGCAATCTCAGCTAGAGTCGCCGTGTAAGTTGTATCAGCAGTTACGTGCCTCTACACAAGCCAAGTAATCGTTAGCTGAACACGCTCTACGCATGCGCCCCATGTCTTACCCATTTCAGCCCAAGGTCAGGTTGTCGCAATATCAAACATATCCTCGGACGAACTCTCAAGTTATCAACAGCTTGTATGAGTTCGAATGCAAACAGCCTCTAGCATGTGTGGACTATAGGCGTCTTGACGGCTTCACGCACGGTTTTTAAGCATAGTAGCTTTTAGTTTTGGAGCCAAGGCGATGCAAGGCACTTTCCTAAAATTGGGCATTTGAAGTGTTCTCATGAACAAGACCTGCATGGCATCGGCGGCGTCTTCCAAGATATCATGCATCGCCTTGCGTGTAGAATGCTCCGCGGACTACAGATGCTCCTTGCCAACAGTGTTCGCGTTGGAGCCGTGATCTTGATCTCTGTGGCGATTTTTGAAAGGATTCAACACCTTCAAAGTAGCCTGTTTATAGACCAATTCTGTCATGACAAGTCGAACGGAATTTAGCAAACTCTGAAAATTTTCGAAGTTTGGTCGAGTGATGTTGATATTTAGTGTCGGATGGTAAAAAGGCAAGTTTTGTGTTTCTCGAGTGAGCCTGCCGAAGTTTCGACAGAAGACACATGTACGAGACATTGTTCATTACGCCTTGGTATCGTCTTATTCTGCGATTGGCACCGTGCATCTTCACGCCTTTGTTGAGGTGGTCTTGGATCTCGAGTGACAAAGAGGTTCGAAAAGACTCTGGGCAACGTACACAACTCGCGGCCGACAAACAGAGCGAGTCGCAATCTCTCAGTGCTAGTTATGTCGTCCTGTCATCTAGGTCATTTCGAGATCAAGTACTAATACGACCTGAGCCAACCTCAGCGAATCGGAAGAGACATCGCTGAGGCCTACACCGGTTTCTTCTCTTATGAGCGCTTTCCTACGATGCGACCTTGGCTCCTTCCTCACCTTCGATCCGACTAAGTCGCGGGCCCCTTCCCGACTCTCACCTCGCACCGTTTCCAAAGCAAATTCTTCTCCCCTAATTCACTCCCTCTGCCACTATCCACTTTTACTGCAATCGATTTTTCTCGAGCTTCGACTCTACTACCTGCTACCATCAACTGCATCAACTCACAACAACCTGCATAATCCATCATGTTCACAATGAGGTATACGCAGCTATGTTGGCTGCTGTGTACTAAAGTCAGCGCTGCCGTTATTCAGACCGGATATAACCCTCAGTATGCTGGTATCCAGTTTGCCTCTGACAGAAAGCTCTCGATTACCGTCTTCAGTGATCTTCACTTTGGCGAGCGTAAGTTATCACAACCATAACACGCCTGATACCCAGTATTCACTAACAGCTTGCAGCTGCTTCTCAACGTGATCGTCCCTATGCAGACTTGAAGACGGTTGGTGTTATGAATTCCGTCCTTGACAACGAGCGGCCCGACTTCGTCGTCCTCAATGGTGACCTTCTCTCTTGCGAGTGGGTAGGGCCTGGAAACGCAAACTCGTTGATCGACCAGATCTTGGCCCCACTTGTCAACCGCAACCTGCCCTTCGGTGCCACATTCGGTAACCACGATGCTTCCAAGACCTGTAGCACGCGCGACATGTCCGAACACATGTGGTGGGACGTCAAGGGCAAGAACGGCAAGAAGCTGTCTTTCACAACGCAGTCGGTATCGGGCGAGGTTGATCAAGTCGGCTGGAGCAACTACTTTATTCCCGTGTACAGCTCTGGGAATGCTGCTGAACTGAAGATGCTCTTATGGTTCTTCGATAGCAAGGGTGGTCGCAAGTACCAACCCAACGGCGATGATGTTGGGGTCGCAAATTGGGTCGACGAGAAGGTATCGAACACGTCCGACGGTATTTGATGAGATGCTGACTTTGTAGGTTGTCGAATGGTTCCGCAACACCAACAACGCATTCACCCAACAGTACGGCCGCGCAATCCCCAGCATGGCTTTCGTGCACATCCCTATCCATGCGACCAAGTCTTTCCAACAGAACGGGCGTAGCCGCACAGCGAACCCGGGCCTTAACGAGGAGAGCATAGGACAGCAGGGCAATGTATGCGACAGCACAGGAAGTAACTGCAAGTATAGCGGCGCCGACATTCCTTTCATGACCTCGCTCGTCGAGACTGAGGATCTCATGGCCGTCTTCTCTGGTCACGACCATGGTGTAGACTGGTGCATGAAATGGGCCAAAGATTTACCCGGTACATCTCCTAGCAACGGCAACGGCCTCAATATCTGCTTTAATCGCCACTCGGGATACGGCGGTTACACCGATTGGGCACGCGGCGCCCGCCAGATCGTCGTCAAGGAGGATATGTTGGACGCGAAGGTCGTTGATACGTGGATCCGTATGGAGAATGGGAAGATTTCAGGACAAGTGTCGCTCAACGCTACTTTTGGTACAGACCAGTACCCGGTGGTGGGCAAGTCGAAGACTTCGTAGCATGAGCCATAGCGGTTGAGATGTTAGGCTGAATATGTCTTTCTGATTAGGGTGTGTCGTATCTTGCGTACCGGTGGAAGTCTCGAAGCATATGATATACATGATCTTAGTTGGTAGCTTAATCTAACATGGGTTCCTATTGCACATGGTCAAACTCAACTGAGTGCCACATCTGCTTACCCTGAAGCTGTCGTTTTCTGAAAATAATGAATTAGAATCGCGAGGATTTTGGAAGTTCCACTTTATGACATCATTGTCATCATTATCACATTTACCCGTCAAAACCACCAAACACTAGGTTGCCGAGCACATCTGTACAGTAGCCTATGCTAAGCATGGCGAAGCATTTTGGGCCGTTGTTCTTCGCGATCGCTAAATCGTTCGTTTAGGCGTCCCTCTCTTGCGCTGACTTGTTTGTTGTGCGGGTTTCCTTTTCCCTTTCAAGATACCCTCCATGACCGTTGAAACTGTCGCTCAATCCGAATAATGTCGTTCCTCGAGCGTCAAACGACGCGAATTACCGGCACCGAACATGGCGCCCGTCGACACAGTGTCCTCAATCCCTCGTCTTCAGGCAAGGTACCCAACGCGAAGAAACCACGCACGCGACCTCCGGCGTCGATACGCGACCATCTCCCATACCCGAACTCGACCCTCTCTCCTACTTCAGGGCCATACTCTATAGGGAGTATGGAGATTGAAGTCCCTGTCGAGAACCCCCGACCCATCTCCAACATAAAGCGCAAGGGCCACCACCTTCTACAGTTGGAGACTGTTTTATTCACACTATACTACCCTGCTTCATTCAAAAGTGGAAGTGGGAACGCTCCAGGAGGGGAGAAAAAATGGAGTCGAGAGACATGGCTCCCAAGACCACGAATGGACACAGCGAAGGGTTATGCGCGGTTTGCTGGCATACCGCGCTCTATGAGCATTGGGATATTTGGCGCGACCACCATGCTCACAAAGTTGCGTGGTTATAGGAACGCACCCCCTGCGACTCATTGGCCTCCGGAAGGCAACAGGAAGAAGAACGGTTATAAGATTAAGAACCAGCAGGGCAATCCGCCCAAAGGCATGAACAAAGAACCGACCTTCCCACTGCTGATATTCAGTCATGGTCTTGGAGGCTCCAGAACCGCATACAGTAGCCTGTGTTCCGAGTTTGCGAGCTATGGCTTCGTTGTGTGCGCGGTGGAGCATAGGGATGGGAGTGGACCGCGGACTTTCATCAACCACAAGAAGCGAGGGAAGCGGAGAAAGGATCCCCAAGGAGGAAGCAAAGCGAATCATAGTGATTGCGATGGGGATGAAGAAGATGAGAAAGACTTCGACAAGTTTCGGCACCTGGACCACACTGACGAGGAGATTGCGCAAGGCTACCACCATGTTGTACGTCTTTCTGGTTTTCTCTGCGGCAATCTGTACAAGACATGCAGCAGGCTGACGGTCGCAGGACTACATCTTCCCTAAGAACAACCCAATGGACACAGCACCGAACAACGAGCACGGTGTCGATGGCGAACTCCGAAGTGCGCAAATTGAGATGCGCCTCTGCGAGCTCGAGGAAGCTTATCGTGTACTCAAGATCATATGTGCCGGCGATGGAGAGGAGATTGCACGGCAAAACCTACGAGGAGAAGGCTACGTTGGCGGCTCTTCTAGAGGGCTAGGTGGAATTGATTGGGCACAATGGAAAAATCGTTTTCACGTAGATAAGATGACAATGGCTGGCCATAGTTTCGGAGCAGCAACAGTAGTAGAAGTGCTCAGACATACAGAACGGTTCACTAACGTGCAGGCTGGAATCATCTACGACATCTGGGGGCGAGTACATCTCTATTTCCCTCGTTGCGTCGGAACTAACACATTCGCAGTGCGCCAGTAAAGCCACCAGTAGACGACCCGAAGCACCGAATACACCTCCCCCTGCTGGGCATCGCCAGCGAAGCGTTCATGTACTGGCAGAAGAACTGGGACGCAACCATGTCTCTGATGAAGGAGTCCAGCGAACATGGCGCCCCTGCGTACCTCCTGACTGTCCGAGGTTCCATACACATCAACCAAAGCGACTTCTCGATCCTGTATAAGCATGTTTCATCGTTGTTCATGAAGGCCACTGTTCATCCGCAAAGAGCTATTGACCTCAACGTCAGTACAAGTCTCGAGTTCCTTCGGTTGGTAACACCGGATTCTGGAGGTGGCAAGTCTATCATCAGTCGATGTATGACAGATGAGAAGATCTTAGAAACACCTCTCACGGAAGACACACCCAACGACCATCGACCTGACGACCAATGGATAGCCGCTCGTCTTCGGGTAGACAATGAGTTTAGGAAACGATTGGCTGCTGGCCTGCAAAGGAAGTTTAGGCGCAACTTTCAAGGCGGCATGGGTACTGGATACACGACTTCAGACGAAATGTGGTGTTTCCACAAGCCTTCTGATGAAGATCTACAAACATGGATTAATGCAGAAGATAGGGGAGAGAAGCGCATAGACGAAGACCGTGCCACCGCACCAACTGGGGAGATTCAGAATGGCGATCATGGAGCTGCTGATGCGCCCAGTTCTGCATCGCCCGCCCGGAGCGACGCCGAGACGAATGATAGCACACTTCGGAACAACAACGCAAAGGATGACCCTAGCCACCAAACAGGGCATGAGGTGCGAGATAGATACGATGATGCTGAGAAGAACACTAGTGGAAAGTCTGGACAATCTGAGGCACCGGCCGCTGCAGGCCAAGGTGAAGATACACCGTCAAACAATTGGTTGGGTGTTCTTCCCAAGCTTAGAGATGGACCGGGTCAGGCGTCAGCGTAGTTGTAGTGCTAGATCATGTGATCATTTACAAGCTCCAAACGTGCTTGACCGGACACCAAATTAACTAACTTAGGACAGACGTAAACGACAGATGCGGGGTATTCATCTTGTAGATTGGGTTTGCAAAGCAGTAACAGAATCGATGTCGGCCATTTGGGTATTCCTGACTCTGTAATAAGTCAAGCTTCCATAAGACTTTTGCGCATAATCGAATCAAGTTAGGGTTCTTTAGCTTCAGTTGATTCGGCCTCGTCATCACGAAGCTGATAATGAAGCGCAACAATGGACTGACCGCTGCAAGCCTCGTGGATTGACTGATGGGATTAGCGTAGTGTCACGTGACCAGTCTTGGCACTCGGTAGTTGCCGAAGCGGAAATTTATCGTTCAGTAATCATCTTGCGAATTATCCCGACCTGCACAGAGTGATCAGACACACCGCGAAACAATTAACGACACCTATCTACCAAGATCTGACAACGTCGGTCTCAAACATGTTATCTTTAACAATGTCCGAGAACAGTTTGGAAATCGTAGATGTATACGCAGGAAAGGCGGTGTCGATGTTACCACAGTCTCGGTGAACCCATACCATCGGCCATGAACCCACACGGCCATGAACCCACACTGACACGGCCCTACAATCGTCCGCATCTTTCGTCCTACAAGGATTAGCCGCAGCTTGTGCGGAGACGCGCATTAGTTCTGTGTAACAGCGGACCCTTGATCGGTCTCGAACCTTATGAGCTGAAGCGGCTGTACACTGAGTCCGGCGTCGGACAGTCTTTTGCTCTTGTACGCTGGCTGGCGCGTCACATTGTACTAGTTCTGGACGCCGTACAACCTGACGATCGCTTGTTTACATGTACACAACGTCTTCCCGCTATTTTCACGCGAACGCGGTCGCTTTTTAGAGCATCTGCACAGATAATTTCTGTTATTTGTACAAGTAAACCATAGCAGTGTTTCAAGAGCCGGATCGGAGTGTTCGCAACCCGCGGAATCCGACAATCCGACACCGGTTTGATCTGCATTCCTCCACAAGTTTCGCTACTGGTTCCACCGAAACCCTTCGGGGACAAACCTCCGACCCTTACTTACTTTGTTCGTTCCGCAGTACCAGAAGCGAATACCAAAATCATGACGAGCTCAGAATCGGAAGAGCAAACGCAGACATCGCGGAAGCGCTCGCGCAGAAGTAACAGTGGCGACGACGGTGGTGGTGGAGGAAAGAAGGCTAGGGGACGGCCTCGGGTAGACACGCAGGATGCCACAGCCGCAGATGTGAGTGGAGACGTTGTGTCTTTTGTTTTCTTTTACCCTGATTTGTCTTTACTCAATCTTGGAGCGGGACGAGAAGTGGAAAAATATGCGCCTGCTCCAATTCAAGAGGCTGTGAGGCAGTCTGCTTTTTTCAAGCTCGACCCGCAGTGAGATCCATCATCATCACCCCCTATGGACGATCCCACTTCACTGTACTGACGGAAATGGCAGAGACGAAGAACACAAATCCGTCTTGCTCAGCGAGCTTATCGCCAACGGAAAGAGACAACCATCTCATCGCTCAAGAGTCAAAGCACGCAGCTTCACTCGATCATCGACCAGATGAACAAGACTTTTCTGAAGCTGAACGACTCAACCGTAAAGTCAGGTTTGTTGCAACTGAATCCGGCTTTGGCTCAGGAGTTCAAGCTGGTGACCGAGACATTCGCGAACTTGGTCAAGACGGCTAGCGAGGGTCAGTACGAGGAGAATGAAGATGGAGAACAAAGGGATCAAGGAGCTGAACGCAATGGTGCACAAAAACCAGCCGAGCCGGACGCCGAAGCTCAACACGTTGGATGGGGTTATTCCACAGCCTCGAAAGCGGATGTCCAGAAGCGCCCGCAACAACTATCAACCCCGGACAGCTACCTCGCGCACATCAGTGCTACCTATGGTCATGTAGACTCTGGCAGGAGTGACCTAGTGTTGTGCCGTGCATTCCCGACTGGTTCTGTTTTCGATCAATCGAGCCGATCTTCACAACCTCCAGTAGATCCACCATCTTCACATACTTCATCGCAACCCGCACAACTTCCATTTGATCTTGTTGAACTACTCAGCCAACACCAAACATCCTTCACACCGTCAAACCCGCACATCTACTCCGTCCGTATACCCACGCCTGAAGTTACCCCACCGACCAACAGGCTTCCAACTCCGCCTCTAACAAAAGCCCCGACGAAGACAGTCCGACCGGTGACAACGTACAATTTTCAAGAAACGACATTTGCTAGGCGACTGTCCAGGGCAGCAGTTGAGAGGGGGTTTCATTTACTCAGCCGCGCGAATGATCGTCCCACGGTACGTACCCAGCTAGCCGACGTATGAACTACCTTTTGAGCTTCACTGCTCCATCCCCAAATTAGGGACGAAGGACTAACCAATGTAGTCGGGCGATACATCGCGTCTTCAAGCTTTCTCTGCCCCACCAAACCCTCGATCAAATACGGAGCCGCTTCCGGATTATTATGTCCCGTACTATTGAGGAAGACTTGGAGTGGTGGGATTCACCTTCATCTATCTCGGTGGTGCAGGAACCCACTATCCGCGACGGGTGCAGCTGGAAATTTAGCATCTGTCAAGAATGGATGGAATTTGCGGCAAATTGGACCGCCAGAAAAGAGGGTGCACGTAATAGAGAACACAGAGAACGGCAGGAGTGAGGAGTTGGGTGACGTGGATCTCAGTAGGTTTGAGGGAGAGTGGTCCGATTGCCATGACGTGCAGAGTTGTTTAGAGGATAAATACGCGTGCAAGCTCGACCCGAGAAGCTCGTTTGAGGAGTGTGTCATCGACGACGACGAGCAAGGGGCGTCCGAAGTCCACGCCAATGCACTACGACCACGTCCAAACATACCATCGGAGCTGCCTGGTCTCAGCGAAAGCTCCACCAACACAATGACGGCCTTGTCAACCGCTTCAACAAATCGACCTGGTCGCTCTTGCAACATAGCGGACAATGGCGCTTCCGGCTTAAACATGTCTCTCGGTACACCAGCAACTTTCCAAAGCACGTCAATTACGACATGTCGTTTGATCAAGCGCTGGGATTAGATCTCGCACCCGGGTACAATTTTGATTTCTCGCATACCGATGTCTTTCATATGGGTGCCGTGGATCTTGGCATGAACCTTTTGAATGACGTGGTAGCGGCTTTGCCAGCAGTGAGGCAGAAGCGGAGGAAGACTGCCTGGATCGACGTTTCAAGGCTTATCGATGATGAGTACAGACATTTGGGAGAGACAGAAAGTGTGCTAACCAAACCTGGCAGAAATCACTGTACGTGGCGTTTGTCTTGGGCGGTCGCCGGGATACAGGCGTATAGATGCAGACTTGGCGGTGCAAAAGGCTTTGGTGCATGATCATTGATCTGTCCGCTACAAGTACGGTGTTAAATGTACCGAGATACCTAGGTACTACTCAAAAACAGTAGTGCGAGTTTTGCTTTTGACGCATTTCCTGCGGGCTACTCCAGGAACCTCTAATGATTTGACGAAATTTGTATCAATGAAATTATCAACTCGCCTGTGTATGTGCAGGATCACTTGATGTACTCCGAGTATACCAGAATGTTCTATCACGATGCCATCCAAGGCAGCGTTGAGCTTGCTGTGACCGATGTCACGTGCAGCGCTAGCGTAGCGTTTGGCGCTAAGGAATCGGCGCCCTCAGTGATTGCTGCAACGCCGCTCACTATCACTCATACAACCACGACCACGAAAGCTGAGGGCACCCGAACACGTCGTACAAAGCCTTCTGTCTGGGCGAGCGATATCCGTAGAAATTCCTTGACAGCGCAGAAGCTTCCTCAAGCGCGCGCACCTATTTGCAGCCTCAAGCGCTGACGTCGCCTGCCTGGCGTGCCTGCCTTATTTCTCAAAAGCCTCTGAACGCGAGCAACCATCGCAAGCCTTTGTGCAGCCGTCACAGAGCCTGTTTCATACACTATATAGCTGAGACCATACCAAGCCAGTCGCCATCATGTCCAACTCGGTCGTGGTTAGTATCTCCTGGGCGCGCATGCGAGTGGTGGAAGGCCGGCTTGCTAACAGCGACCACCAGGGCGGCGTCTACCAACAGATCATCGAGAAGGTCGTCCAGACGTCGCAGAATGACTTTGAGGAGTCTGGCGTTGACCACAGTACCCTCGACGAGATGAAGCAGGTATGTTGCAGCCTGGCACTCTCCGTCTCAAGCGTTGTGCCTTTCTTTCCTTTGTCGCTGCACCACTGCGGTGTCTCCAGTACACCGCTTGTTGTATTTCTCACTTTTCTTGTCAAACAATTTATCGCATCGTTTTTCGCTGGCTGCGGCGATCGCGCGATGACCGCCTGGCCTGGGGTGATATGGACGGCTGGAAGCGGGGCGGAGTTGCCGGTCGGTTTGGCAGCTTCGGGGGCGTCTCAGTATTTGGGTCACCTTCTTATAGCCCCTGCACAGCTCCCCCCACCGCCAAGACCAACGCACCACTTCCCAACAGGGCATAGCCTGTCATGTGACGGCTGCTTTTAGATCATGTTTCCTTACGCGGCCATACTGGGCATATACTGACTATTACTAGGGCTGGCAGGAGAGGCTGTCTGCTCTCAAGATTGCTCACTTCCCATGGGACCCTGCCCCTGAGCCTGTTCGACAACCGCCTACGGTTCCGTCAAATATCAAGCTCGACAATGATATGCCTCCTGTGTCCGGACCTCAAGAAGGTCGAAACTTCCCGAATGTGCCTGTGAAGACAGAAGGAGCATATCAGCAACCAGTTGCTAACTACCCGCCAGCCCAAACTGCGAACAACGGTTACGGTGGCAGCTATGATCAGAACACGCAGTTGGCGAATCAGCGCGCGGCCGCTCTTGTGCAGCAACGCATTCAGCAACAGGGCCATGTGCAGCAGCAGAACTTCCCCAACCTTGCTCAACAAGGACATCTGCCCCAGATGCCCATGCAAAATCAGCAGCAGCGAATGATGGCGCCACAACAGCAGCATCAGCGACCACCGCAACAGCAACAGCAGCAGCAGCAACAGCAACAGCAACAGCAACAGCAGCAAATGCCGCAACAGCGTCCTCCACCGCAAAACCATATGTACACCTCACAGACCGATGGCTCGGGGGATGCTATGGCCGACTGGGAGGCCTTGAAAGCCGCTCGCGCTGCTGATGCAGTAGAGCGCATGGCAGCGGACGACTTCATGCGTGCCCGTGTTGATGCCATGGCTATGCGTCAGGATAGTGGGCTCATGGTGCCGCTCGACTCGATGCCAAAGAGCAAGAAGCGAAAAGCTGCTATGCGTGTGTTACAGATCGAAGACGCAGAGGCTTCGTCAAGCGCACCGGGCCCTGCGCGCTTTGATGGTGATGACGATGTCAAGCCAGAAGAGGATCCGGATGATGCGATCAACTCCGACCTCGATGATTCCGAGGACGAGCTCGGGGATGGCGATAACAGTGACGACGAGATGGTTGACTACATGCTCTGCACCTATGATAAGGTCCAGCGCGTCAAGAACAAGTGGAAGTGCACCCTCAAGGACGGTATTCTGACCACGAATAAGAAGGAGTAAGTTGCCCGTTGAAAGTTTCGGAGAATTCCTGCTAACAATCTGGAAGGTACTTGTTCCACAAGGCAAATGGTGAATTCGAATGGTAGAACATTCGCAAACCATTGCTAATACCTGTGGTAGCTGAACTCGAGTTCTAAGTCGCTCGGTACAGCGCACGAACAACACGTCGAGACGCGAGTCTAGTACAACTGTAACGTGAAAACCCGCCCACCTCGTTCCCTCGTTCGCGGCGACCACTGCGGCTCAGTACGAACATGGACAGTGGGCACCAGATTGGATACGAAAGCCTGACACTACCTACACGAAATTCAAAAAGAAGAAAGAAAGAAAGAAAGAAAGAAAGAAAGACATCCCATGACGCATCATATGAAACTATGGGTTGGACGACTGGGTGTCCTTAATATTCCAGGTTAACGTTAGTTAAATTGCCCTCTTGGTTGCAGCAAGGTTCGACGTCTGGCTGGCTTCTTGTCACAAAGCACAGGCGTATCGGCTGCACGACGTTCCACATTCCCTTTAGGTAGAGCTTTCCTAGTGCACTAAGAGAAGAAAGCTTCAAGTCTGGCGTCATGTCGACGGTAAAAGTTCGTCACCTCCATGGTCTGGGTGACTGTTCTCAGCGTCTGTCAAAAGAAGGATTCTGGCAAATATCATCACAAAAGGCATTGTACGGTTGTGGATTTCTCCTTTGGTTCTGTTTTGGTTTCGGACAGAGCAACAAATGTAACACGCAAATAGAGCTGACACATGGCGTAATCATGCTTTCATAACATGTCATACTGACCACTTCCCCCATCGCTTCCGGTTCCATTGTGCATTATGGTCTCATCAACATCACCGCCCTCGGCGTCTTCATCATCCTCATGGACAAGCGGAACGAATCGGAAGTCGACGAAACTAACTTTGCCACCTACGGCTCCTCCAGTCCCAGTCTGAGAAGGTGATGCACCACCCTCAACCTCAATCATGAACTGCAGACTTAATACGCCTTGGGCATCTACTCGTATACTGACTTTGGTCGCAACATTCATGGCTCGCGCAGCTTTCTGTATCAAGCTGAACTTGTAGGATGAACAGAGTACGGTGTGGGGATCGCTCAGCTGGAAGGTTTCGAGCAGGTTGGTAGGTTGTTGGTCCGCTGTCTCACTGTTCGCGTTGAGATTTGTGGATGCGGGAGTACGGTAGGCGGAGGGTTGTGGCTGGTTGTTGAACTCGACGCGTGCAGAGCCCAGTGTACCTGAGGATGATAGGGCGAAGAAGGGTTTGCCGCGGACGGTTTTGGCGTACATGGTTAGCTTTTCCGGGCTTGTGGATGACAATTCTTGTACTGCGTCGTATAGCCAGCTGCCTCGCATGATGACTTTTAGTGCGAGGGCCTGGCGATCAAAGGGTATCTCGTCTGTGTACTCGGGCTCGTATGTCGTGAGATCGCACCGCGTGCGTATGCTTGCCTCGGTCAATGTGACTGTCAGTGGGGCACCAGGGCCATCATAGCTTATCCGGCAAAGGTTGTTCATGCCGCCCAATATGTTGTTGCCGGTAAAGGCGGTGCTGGTCGGATAAGGAGCGTCGCGCGCCCATGGTGGCTTGGATGTGGAGGGGTCGGTGAGGCCGAAGATCTGAAGGGTTTCAAGGAGAGCAGGGAGAGAGATTTGGAATGTTGGCGTAGTAGCGCATGGCGGGTCGACATGGTTGTCACTATCGGAGTGTTGGGAGTCCTGAAGTGCATTGAAAGTGTAGGTGGTGAAGAGAGACTTGTCGAGGAAGGCGGATGCTGCGGTTGCGTCAGTCTGCAAACGCGCAAGAGGTGGGTGCGCATTGGTGTACCTTCCATGACGCTCGCCTCGTCGACAGCAAGCTTCACTCCAATGTCGCTGATCTGAACGTGAGCCTTGTTAGAGAAGGCAATACAACGAAGGAGCAGGTAAAGCTGCCGGGCAGAGCTGGACACTGCCGTGAGGAGTGGGGGCTCTTCATCGTCCATGGTGCTGTGTTATGAGTGTACGGGAGATGGGGAATTGCGCAGGCAGATTCGGGTGTCTTGAACTTTATATTGGTATTCCTTAGATTGTACACACAGTATGCCGCTAACGCCGGACGGATAAGTAGGAAACTAGACGTAGACACCGACTGCGCAAATCATGTAGACTGCGCCGAAGCTGTTTGCCGTCAGTGGTCAGTCGCGTCTTGCATGTTTTCGAGGCCACGTACCCGAATGCCAATGAAGCGGGAACACCGAGAACGGGGAGGTTGACGAGGGATCGGTCTGTTTTACGCATGAGCAGAGGTTCGCTGGAGAAGGTGAATATGTCGCGTACTCATGCCGAAGAGGGTGGTCAAGATGAGGGCTGCGCGTCGTTAGTACAGCTCCACCAAGCAGAGCAGAGCTTCCAACATACATACGGCTAGCAGCACGAAGCCGACTGTGAATTGCGTGTCCTTTCCAATGGTAGGGCTGAAGGGCGAGGACGCAGCAGCCTCCCAGACATCTACTAGTGGGCTCGACATGTTTTATGGGCGTGCAGTTGGACTGGATCTTGTGTCTGTCTTGTGAAGCTGCTTTGGTGGCCTTTCGTGGGTTCACTGGACGGTGATCGGCCGTGATTGGTGTGGCGGCGACTAGCGCGGGCGGCGCAACTGCCCCGACATTCACTCAACACCAGGCCCAAGGCCGAGAGAAGGCGCGACGGCACACCAGAAGGCGCCCTACACGGCAACATGGCGGGCGCAATCGAAGAAAGTAAGTGTGCACATCGTGTCCGGCTTCGTGTTCGTCGACAATCCTGTCTCGTCGTCACCAGCCTGACATGTCT
This sequence comes from Alternaria gansuensis, assembly GCA_009289805.1. NCBI lineage: Eukaryota > Fungi > Ascomycota > Dothideomycetes > Pleosporales > Pleosporaceae > Alternaria > Alternaria gansuensis. Next base: position 103,587 of record WBOK01000134.1, read on the forward strand.
CCCCGCAACAACATCCCGCAGTTGCGCGACGTGTTGGGCTATCCCACCTCGCCCCCAACTTCACCGTCCCTCATTCCTCCTCCCATACCTCCTCCACACGCGCGAGAGTCTTCCCCAGACATACCCCTCTGCGCATTGCAAGCTAATCCGTCTCCACCTGAAGCCAAGCGCAAAGCGACCACCGACCCTCCCCATGGCTCTCCGAAGCGCATAAAGCAAGACCCCTCAACGCCTTCTGCAGCCGACGATGCCCCTGCGCCCCCGGTAAAACGGATCGTGCCATTCCCCGAGAAGCCCGCTGTCATAGAAGAGCGCAATGGGGAGATCGAATTCAGGGTGGTCAACAACGACGGGGAGAGGGAAAGCACCATCATCTTGACGGGCTTGAAGTGCATTTTCCAGAAACAGTTGCCCAAGATGCCCAAGGATTACATTGCGCGGCTCGTCTACGATAGAACGCATTTGAGCATAGCAATTGTGAAGCATCCTCTAGAGGTGGTAGGGCACGTATAGTCATATGTCCCATCTGACGGTTAGACGCTAACAGCGGCATTTTACAGTGGCATTACCTATCGCCCCTTTGACAAAGGTCAATTCGCCGAAATCGTCTTCTGCGCAATATCATCGGACCAACAGGTCAAAGGTTACGGTGCCCATCTCATGTCACATCTCAAAGACTACGTCAAAGCCACCTCGCAAGTCATGCACTTCCTGACCTACGCTGACAATTATGCTATCGGTTATTTTAAAAAGCAAGGGTTTACCAAGGAGATCACACTGGAGAAGTCTAGATGGATGGGTTACATTAAAGACTACGAGGGCGGCACCATCATGCAATGTAGCATGGTACCCAAGATAAGATATTTGGAAAGTGGCAGAATGCTCTTGAAGCAGAAGGAGTGTGCAAACGCCAAGATCAGGGCTGTGAGCAAGAGTTACCAAGTTCACGCGCCGCCAGCGCAATGGGCAAAGGGGGAGTTGAAAGCCATCGATCCCCTGACGATACCTGCAATCAAAAACTCGGGCTGGTCACCCGTCATGGACGAACTCGCCCGCGCACCCCGCCACGGACCAAACTACAACGCCCTTCTCCATCTCCTCAACGACATGCAGAACAACAGCAATGCCTGGCCTTTCCAACAACCCGTCAACAAAGATGAGGTGCTCGACTACTACGACGTCATCAAGGAGCCCATGGATCTCGCGACCATGGAAGAGAAACACGAGAAGGATCTCTACCCAACTCCCGAGGACTTCATCAGGGATGCCAAACTCATCTTTGACAATTGTCGAAAATACAACAATGAGAGCACACCCTACGCCAAGGCCGCCAATAGGTTGGAGCGGTACATGTGGCAGCGGATACGCGATATTCCAGAGTGGTCGGTAAGTAGTCAACACTCATGCTCAATGCGGCAACGAATTACGACTAACAAACACCCAGCATCTGGAAGGCGAATTGACAGGAAAGTAACAAGTTTGGGCTTCTGATCATTCTAGTCTTGTACTCTTATCGCGTATGTATTGCGGTGGTTTGGAATGTTTTTACCAACAATCTTTGTTGTTTTAGCGGCATTGGGTATTGTGCACGGGTGCACGGTGTTTTGGTTACGTAGTGTTGACAATAAGAGGGTTCGGTGGGGCTCATATGCCCATTTGTCGTACGTTGCTTGAATCACTTAATCATATTCATGTGACGAAGCACAGGTTCGGGAGGGGAAGGGGATGACAGAAATATATGCACTGTCGTGTCCAGCTCGTTTTTCGGTGCTTTGCGGACAATGATGAATAATTTGATTTGCTTCCATTCAGAATGCCGTACTAAGATCAAGTATGTAGGACCACCGGGCACACAGGAGCTAGACACGTAGTAGGACTAGATACTGTGCTCAGCCATGACGAAGCGGTAGGCAGCTTTGGGGCTGGACCTGCGTGTTACAGTGCCACACTGTCAAAAAGCAGTATCCCGCAACTCTATTGTGGCATTTGTAGCGTGGTGCTGATAGGGGGGTTTGAGAGAGGCTGTGATGGTTTTGCGATGTGGTATTTGCTTCATCCATGTGATGGCCACGACGGGGAAGCGAGCGGACACGGTTTGTGGGCGCTGGAGAGAGAGGTGTGCAGTGCGCGCGTACTGGGGTTTGTGGGTTGCTTGAGAGGGAGTGCGGTGTACGAGGAGGATGTAAGTGCTAGGCTTGTTAGCACTGATGGTGCGAGACGATATGTGCTAGGTAGTAGTAGTGTCAGGACGGCGAACCTGATTGCGAGTTGAAAGAGGTGTGATTTGACATGCAGATGGTGTTACAATTCTAGAGTACTAGTTAATTATTACTTTGGGGAGGAAAAGCAGTAAGTTTTTCCCGTCAGTTAGCAAGTTGATTCTAGCGTTGTGCGCCGGATTTGTTGGTACACTCACTCTCCTGCCGTTTTAAGGGGACGCCTGAGACCTGGCTGATGTGAAGTTTGGGCATTATCACAAGCCGTCCTTTGCAAAATAGCCGACCACCAGATCGTAATCTCGCTATGATTTGTATCCAGTAATTCTCGATGAAATCCTACACGATGGTGCGTTTGCATATGCTTGCATGCGCTTGACGTGGTGGACCTGATCACAAACACGTCCCCTGCCTGTGCCGCACCTTGAACAAGTGGGAACCATCTTCCAGACACTAAAAGGAGCTGTCCGAGATAACGGACAGTCCGGATGCCAAAACTACATTGATCCGAGCTGCGGAAAAACAAAGTTGGCGTCGGTCAGGATCCTACAAATCAAATGTTGGCCATTGGCAGAATTGCGGTTCCGCGGATAGCTGTGCCTCTTGGTTATTGGTATTCAGCAATTGTGCTTTGGGCAGACGCCACGGCAAGTATGATTATGTACTGTAAATTGTAACCGGTTGCATCACCTCGGGTGGGATGGTAAGCCCAGCATTGAAGTGGTGCCGACGCGCCCTAGTGTCTTAAGACGGAAACCATGATAAGCAGGTATTTCGGCGTATCTGAGCAACTGCTAGGTGGAAGTTCCGTAGAACTGGTGTCGCAGCTCAGTTAGAGGTGATGACAGCCCACACAATGGGCTACCGCATGGGGTCGGGCCCGCTGCGGGGAAGGGTCGAGGCTAAGAGGGCAAGGCCAACCGCGCATCTTGAATGACATTCGTTACAATGTATCCGAACCCATGTCAAGGTCGCCCTGTCAGCTAAGAGAACGGCAATCCAAAGTGTATACACAGGCGAAGTCCGCAACCTTATTCGGCGCAAATATCTCGATGCGTGTCCTCGTGATAAGAACCCCAAGAAATCCAGCTCTCATCTCAAGCGGGACACCACTCAAGCGCGCTCGATGGTCGAGCGTGCCCTGGCGTAGACCTGGTTATCGGATTGATGGTGATAGCGCTGGCCGAGACCCGTTGGCAAGATAACCTTGAGGAACACCAGTCTAACACGCGTTGACCGAGGCGCACGCCCTGTCTTACCATGGCGTTCGCGCGTGCGCCGCTGAAATACACTGACAGGAGGTACGAGTGTCTGTCTCCTTGTGTTGGACACTGTCCTGTGGTCTGATCTGCATTCTGGCGAGGGGACACAATGTACAGGCGAAATTTCAACAATGGTTCGCAGATGGAGTCAAGTTTGTTTTCGCCCCTGTTGTGATTGCTGCGAGATCCTGGTAGTTGCTTCTGCACATGTCCCAAGACTGCGGACACGTCGACCTCGGGGAAGACGATGGAGGTCGGGTCGTGAGGGCAGAGGAGCTGCTTGGAGAACGCCACGCGAAGCCAAAAAGAGAGCCTCAACCGAGGAGGGGCGCAGATTCGCCGCCGCTTATCACAGACTAGGTGGGCGGCCCAGCACGTTCATCTCCGTGATTGGCCCCAGGGCAGAATATCAATGCTGGGGAAAGATAAGAACCTGGTCGGGGTTGCAGAAGCGCGGTAGGTCGGTCGGTGCTGGGTGAGGTTGACACGAGAGACAGGACCAAGTGCAGCGAGTAAGCGATTCCAGAAAGCCGAGACGACGGGGAGCCAATGAGGCCCTATACTACGGTGCTCTGGCCACGGCAAAAGAGGAAGTTGCCAAGTGACCGTCTGGAGCCCGTTCAACTGTTTGTCTTGGGCCAGCGACGGTGCGATGCCTCCACTTTGGTGGTAGCGTGAGCCACGGTGCGAAAATATAATTCCCCGTCAGTGCCGACTCCTGGGTGGGAGCCTAAAGTTCCTCGTCGTTCAACCTCTGTCTCGGAATTGCCTCCGTGCCTATTTGTCGCCATGGCCGATATTCGCGACCAACACAATGGCTCACCAATGCCCCGTGTCGCCCGCAACGACGACCCGGCGCTAGACATTGCTCGCGAGCACGACCACCCACACGTGCACCACAGCGCGCGTGCGGCCCACCCTGACAATATTGTCTACACCACTGGAACCACAGACGAGAAGAGCAGCAAGCTGTTCCAGCCTAGCGCTCTTGACAGCCATCTCCACCAGCGCCATTCTGTCAACGAAAAGCATGACATCGAGAAGGCGGATGGTTACGACTATGAAGTCGAGAAGGCTACGCGGAGCTCTTCTGATCCCGAGGTCGAGGCAGAGAAGAAGCCCTGGTACACGTCCTTTTCTGCTTTCTACAGGACATTCAGACTGCCTGTCCACATCTTTATTGGAGCGCTCTTCACCGGGTAAGGCGCATTTTCATGTCCAATGTCTCGAGTATTTCGGGCTGACAGTACCAGATGGTGGATCGCCAGTGTTGTCGTGCACCGCAATGACAAGAACTGGATCATTCCATTCCTGTTCTGGCTGGCCATAATGATCCGCCTCATCACTCTGCATATCCCCATTACCGTCGTCACCAAGCCTATGCACTGGGTCTGGGCCAACACTGGAACGAGGTTTGCAAACCTCATCCCGGAGAAGATGCGAATTCCTGCCGCTGCTGCCCTTACCATCGCCGTCATGATTGTTGGATCATTCGCCAGCGAGGAGAGTGAAGACAACACTCGCGCCAACCGTGCTGTCTCGCTGTTCGGCCTCGCAGTCTTCATCTTCGGCTTCTGGGCGACTTCCCGCAACCGCAGCATGATTGTCTGGCACACCGTCATCGTCGGTATGCTGATGCAGTTCATCATCGCGCTGTTCGTCCTCCGTACCAAGGCTGGATATGACATCTTCAACTTCATCTCCGAGCTCGCACGCCTGCTGTTAGGTTTCGCCAAGGATGGTGTCGCCTTCTTGACAACCGAGGAAATCGCTGCGAACACATACTTCATGTTCAGTGTTATTCCTGCCATTATCTTCTTCGTCTCCTTCGTCCAGCTCTTGTATTATTGGGGCATCCTCCAGTGGTTCATTGCCAAATTTGCCGTCTTCTTTTTCTGGGCCATGCGAGTGTCTGGTGCCGAGGCCGTTGTCGCCTCTGCGTCTCCTTTCATCGGTCAGGGTGAATCTGCCATGTTGATCAAGCCCTTCGTTCCCCACCTCACCATGGCTGAGATGCACCAAGTCATGTGCTCTGGATTCGCTACCATCGCCGGTAGTGTTTTAGTCTCCTACATTGGCATGGGGCTCAATCCGCAGGCCTTGATCTCTTCCTGCGTCATGAGCATTCCTGCCTCGCTCGCCTTCAGTAAGCTGCGATACCCGGAGACCGAGGAGACTCTTACCGCCGGTCGTGTTGTCGTGCCCGATGACGACGAGCACAGGGCCGCCAACGCCCTCCATGCCTTTGCCAATGGTGCCTGGCTCGGTCTCAAGATCGCCGGTATGATCGTCGCTACCCTTTTGTGTATTATTGCCCTTCTCAGCTTGGTCGACGGTCTCCTCACCTGGTGGGGACGCTACATCAACCTCGATGGCGACTACGACTTGACGCTCGAGTTGATTCTCGGTTACCTTCTGTACCCAATCGCCTTCCTGCTCGGCGTATCCCGCCAAGGCAACGATCTGCTCCTTGTGGCTCGTCTTATCGGTGTCAAGGTCATTACCAACGAGTTTGTTGCATTCCAAATGCTCGTCGACGCTGACCCCGAGTCCCCTTACCACGCCCTCAGCCCACGCTCTCGCCTCATCGCCACCTACGCTCTCTGTGGTTTCGGAAACATCGGTTCTCTGGGTACCCAAATTGGTGTGCTCAGTCAGATTAGTCCTGCTCGCAGCGGTGATGTCTCTCGTCTCGCCCTGTCGGCTCTCGTTACAGGTGTCTTCTCCACCTTGTCGAGTGCTTCAGTTGCAGGTCTTGTTGTCCTCGACGGGTCCAATTTCAGCTCAGGCTCATAGATCTTGAGTAGGAATCATTTTGAATTGTTGTGTTGCTAAGGAGTCGCTGTTTGGTGGTCCTAAAATGTAATGTTAGTTAGTTGTTCGGTGTACAAGATACCCACACAATAGTACATGGAACGTGATGAGGAATGAAATGCTCTCACTTTGAAAACTCTCCTACAAAACCCATGAGTGCTCCGTGTTTGTGAAATTGGGATGTTGACACAATATGGCTTGTTTTCTGCGCCCTTTAGCCAATACTCTACCTTGGCGTTGCCCTTTTACACACAATGCGTTGCCTCGATCGGGTTAGCGACTCTTCAACACGAACTCGTTTACAAATCGTATTATCCTGTACGAAATGATGCAAGAGTTCTGCCAGTGAGCTTGTAGAGAGAACAGGAATACGTGTTCCATATTTGCGACATTGCATTGACGAGACTGCCACTGAACTTAGTTGAAAAGCAAAAATAGGCAATGAAGCAAGGTGAGGTTGACTGTGCTGGTGTTTGCTCCTGCTTCGCCAAGCCTGTGCTAGAGTTTCCGCAATGGAAATAACGCCTACGATATACAGCTCGTCTCAATGCGCTCAATTAATGTGCTTGCTACCTCCAATCATTCAACTACAACATTCCACACACTTTCCACTCGCCGTACGAAACATGCGCAGAGCTGATGAAAAGTAAACTAAATGAGGAATCCCGATGCACGACGCATTGGCGACCTATCAACCGTCGGATTATTCAGCCCAATTCCAAACGTTATCAGACGCAACACCATCGCGATTTGGTATCTGGGGCTGCCAATCCCCGCCAAAAAGATAAGAACTGGTTGGCAGCCAATAACCGGTCACAAATGGCAGTTAAGCGAAGCCGCTAAGATTGCCGTTGTAAGCTTGACAGACAACATCGATTGCCTTCTCCGCCGTCCAACGTCTTTCCGGCGTCTTGCCGTTGTGATTTTAAAGACTTGGCCTTTAGCTCGTCGTAGGTCATGGCGGGAATACTGCGAGTATGTTCTGATCCGCCTCCCTCGACAATCTGGAGTGAGCAGCTGCCAACCCGAACAATCTCGAAAGCATATGACCTTGCTATTGGTCCTAGCTCATGCTGTGAGTAAAACATGTCACAAAAGAGATTGTATCTTATCTACATTCTTCCGCCGCGTTATCGTTATCAGGCCATACCGGGGTGTAAAGACCGTTTCCATTCGAGACATGCGCCATGCTATTGCTCAACCCCACGAAAGCCACCTGCACCATGCAGAACATCGAATTTGACGGCCATGATCGCTGCCACTGTTAATCATTATCCGCCAATGCTCACGCTAGCCTTTTGGCTAGCTAGACCTGCCTTGTGTGGCCGGTATATGGACGGTAATGTTCCGGCTTTATCTTGGTCGAAGCCCTCATCCCGAAATCTCGTTCAAAGCGGAGCTGTGTCGTGAGCTTAAGTACATCTTAGCTTCCCGTACCTCTTCTAGTGAAGCACCTCCTACTCTCAAACTGGCGCTTCCAACCACCTTGGACGTCTTTTGACCTCGCCCAGCATGAGTACACCTCCGCCGCTGAGCCAAGGCTTTGGCTACGGCATCGTGATTGGTTTAGGCTTTGCCTTCTCGTGGGTCTCATCTCTCCTTCCAAAATATCTCTATTAACTTCGCATAGCTTTGGCATGATCTTGACGACCTTTGTCCTCAAGAGATACAACTATGAGCTTCAGACTTCCGAGATGTTCTCAACCGCTGGTCGTACGGTCAAATCAGGACTTGTAGCCTCGGCCGTGGTATCGTCTTGGACATGGGCAGCTACACTTCTCCAATCCAGTGCTGTCGCCTATCGATACGGTGTTTCGGGCCCGTTTTGGTACGCCTCGGGGGCGACTGTCCAGATTATCCTGTTTGCTACGATCGCTATTGAGCTAAAACGGAGAGCTCCTAATGCACACACCTTTCTTGAGGTTATCAGGGCTCGTTATGGCGCTGTAACGCATATCGTTTTCATGGTCTTTGGTCTCTTCACCAACATCCTTGTTACTTCTATGTTGTTGACAGGCGGCTCCGCTGTTGTGACTTCGGTAAGTGAACCTCCAATCGTGGAGCGATTTCAAACTAACACACCAAGCTCACTGGCATGCACACCGCTGCTGCCTGTTTTCTGCTACCTGTTGGTGTGGTGTTATATACCATGTTTGGTGGTATCAAAGCCACATTCTTGACTGACTATGGTACGTCGTGCTCATCTACATCGGCAAAGGAAACTCGCTAAGCCAAGTTCCAGCACACACCGTCGTCATCCTGATCATCCTCTTGATGTTCGCTTTCACCGTATATGCGACCAATGAGAATCTGGGAAGCCCTGGCAAAGTCTTCGACCTATTGGTACAAGCCGCAGCGGATCACCCAGTTGAAGGAAACGCCGGCGGTTCTTACCTAACCATGCGCTCGAAAGAAGGTGCAATCTTCTTTGTGATCAATATCGTTGGTAACTTTGGCACTGTGTTTTGCGACAACGGATACTACAACAAAGCCATTGCTGCCAGTCCTGTCGATGCGCTACCTGGATACATCATGGGCGGTCTATCGTGGTTCGCAATTCCATGGCTAGCTGCCACCACTATGGGTCTCAGTGCTATCGCACTCGAGAACAATCCAGTTTTTCCGGGCTACCCCAACCGCATGGCTGATGCTGATGTGACATCCGGACTTGTACTGCCTACAGCGGCTGTTGCATTGATGGGATCGGGAGGAGCGGCAGCAGTGTTGCTTCTCGTCTTCATGGCAGTGACGTCAGCAATGTCTGCAGAATTAATCGCTGTTTCCTCCATCTTCACGTATGATTTCTACCAGGTAAGCGGAATTTTCACAGTGGTAAGAGGTACAAGGCTGACGATGCCCCAGACTTATGTCAATCCCAAAGCTACGGGCAAACAACTGATCTCCATGTCCCATACCATGGTCGTCGGCTTCGCCGTCGCAATGGCAGCCTGGAGCACAGGGCTGTACTACATTGGCATCAGCATGGGCTACCTCTATCTCCTCATGGGCGTGATAATCTCGTCCGCCGTCCTGCCCGCGACTCTAACACTAATGTGGTCAAAAATGAACTGGGTCGCAGCGACCTTCACACCACCCCTCGGTTTCGCCTGCTCCTTAATCGCCTGGCTCGTGACGGCTCAAAAGGAAAGCGGAGAGCTGACAGTCCTTACCACGGGTGCCAACAACCCCATGCTAGCAGGCAACGTCGTCGCCCTGCTTTCCCCCATCCTCTTCATCCCCATCTTCACATATGCGTTCGGCCCTCAAAACTACGACTGGCAGAGCATGAAAGCCATCCGCAGAGGCGACGACGACCATCTCGCTCTCGCTGCCCACGTCGATTTGGAGCGTATCCCCGCTCAACAACGGCGCGCCATCGAAGCTGACGACGAGGAACAGGCCAAACTACTCAAAGCATCGCGTATCGCCCGCTGGCTAACGCTCTTCATGGCGATTTCTTTCCTCGTACTGTGGCCCATGCCCATGTACGGGTCTTCGTACATCTTCAGCAAGAAGTTCTTCACAGGCTGGGTCGTGGTGGGGATTCTGTGGATGTTTGGCTCGTGTTTCGCCGTGGGGTTGTATCCGCTTTGGGAGGGGAGGAAGACTAGTGTGAGGACTTTCAAGTCGATTTGGGCGGATGTTACGGGGAGGAAGAAGCCCGGCAAGGGCCCGCAGATTGTGCAGGGTGAGGGGTCGGATACGCCGCCTGAGGCGATTGAGGAGAAGATGGTGAAGGGGTAATTATAAGGTGGGAATCATCAACATCGGTTTTCAAGCCTCATGTGGTATGACATGTAGAAGATCCTGTGGAATGCCAACTAATCTCCGTGAGTTAAAGTACGATGCGAGTGGAGTATTGAGCACTCCAGTGTCAGTTGTAGCTACATCACCATTTTTCCAAGAGTTCTTTAGCTGATTAAATGTGGTAATGTTTTCATTTTATCCAATATCAAACGCCTGCCCAATGTTCCCAGATGTAACACCTCTCAAGCGCACCATAGCGCGGTGATTGAACCATGAAAAAACTCCCTCGAAAGACAATAGACCGAGTCCGTCTTTTCCCATTGTTCGTAAATATCATGAACTCGGTTGTCCATAGGACGCTCGAAAAGCCAGATTAGATAACTCAACGCCTTGCAATGCTTCCGAGACGCCTCGCTTGCTGAATGTGGACAAGAAAGCCATGATGAGACCCAGTTGTACGCTTGACATATATTCCGAGGGTAGATGTGGAGAGTCCTTCCCGTGTAGAATGGGGGGGGAGGATCACGTCACATACCCAAACGAGATGTGATACTTACCAACTTACCGTTGCGCGTAGAGTCGGATGAATGATGCCAGCTCCATTGCGCAAGCCGGTAGTTGTGATGTCCGTGCTAGACACTTGTTACTTGAGCCTACTGCCCCTTCTAGACTCACACCCGTTCGATGTGAGCTCCTCCTCCTCCACCGCCGAATGTAGTGACTTAGCGGATAGTCATCTGCTTGACGGCACTGGGCTTCATGGAAGCAGAACCGGCGGCGGCAACGGAAGGCTGACCGGGCTTCTTCTCGAAGATCTTCCAGAACTTGAGGGACTCGTCGGCAGCGGCGGTGGCGAGCATCTGGCCATCGGGGCTGAGGCAGCTGTGAAGGACACGAGACTCGTGGGCAGGGACCTCCATGTTCTTGACACCGGAGGGGTAGCTCCAGATGCTCAGGCTGTTGTCGGGAAAGCCACCAGTGCTGACGATCTCCTTGTAGTGTGTGCTCCAGCGTAGGCTGGTGACTTGGGAGTCGGTAGGAATGTGGTTGATACGGGCACCAGTGGTGGTGTTCCAGAAGTAGATTTGACGGTCGTTGGAACCACCACCGGTAGCAAGTAGGTTTGACTGCCACGGGCACCATGAGACAGCCTTGACGGCAGCGCGGTGGTTGGTCTTGGTGAACTTGGGGGCGGCAAGAGCGCGAGCATCCCAGATGTTGACCATGTTGTCGTTGGCACCAGTGGCTAGCTGGGCACCGTCGGCACGCCACTCAAGACCGCAGACCTCTCCAGTGTGGGAGACGAGCTCAGCAATCTTGTGTTGGGCGACGCGAACGTCGTGGTTGTAGACGAGGCCAGAACGTGCACCAGTGGAGAGGATGTGCTTGTTCCATCCCATAACACCGACGCGGGTCTCGTGACCGAACATGCTACGAAGCTTGGTTTGCTCCTCAACGTCCCAGATCTGAACCTCACCCGTGCCGAGACCGACACCGACGTAGGCACCGTCGCCTGACCACTTGACAGAAGAGATGTATGTATCAGCAGGGCATTCAAGGAGAGAGGCCACTGAACCGGAGTCAGCAGACCAGACGTAGACTGAGCGCTCAAGACCAATGGCGACCTGGTTGCCGGAGGACCAGTCAAGAAGGTTGAGGTAGTAGTCATCGACAAGACCGGGAGCATCGAGGACGCGCTCAGGTGCTGATGGGATGCGACGACGGCTCTGGGCGTTGACGCCGCTGCTGGGCTTGAGAGGACGGTTGTATTGCGAGCGAAGGTCGATGGGCTTGGACGACTCAGGAGGCGCAGGCTTGAAAGCAAGAATGCGAGTGTTTGTGTTGATGCCACATGCTGAGGCGAGTGTGGACTGGTATGCGGCCTGGCCAGGAGCTGGCTTTGAGCGTGATCGGCTCTCCTCGTCATCATCCTCAAGGCTCAGGCCCTCCAAGGAAAGTGTGATATCCTCCTCTGAACCACGGCCACCAAGATCAAAAGCACTCGCGGCGTTGGCAAGCACAGATGAGCCCTCAGTCTTGGAGCTGGACTTGGGGCGCTGTTCGACATCGAGCTTGCTGGCACCGACGCTGCGGATAGCCTCGCTTGCCGTCCGGTTGGGAATGAAACGGTCGGCAGCGTTGTATGCAATGCGGGTCTTGGTAGGGCGAGCGCGAACAGCAGCAGCCGCCTCCTTCTTCTCCTTTTTTGCCTTGGTGGTGGCAGTAGTACCAGACCCAGTGAGGGCCCACTCTGATACGCCGAGTTCTAACCGGCGGGGAGTGTGGGTGTGGGAGCGAGCAATGTTGGACTTGGGTGAGTCGCGGGTAGTCTTGGTGACGGAGCGTTGGATACGGGACTTGAAGTCATTGCCATGAATCGACTCATGTGCCTGCACATCGGGAGTCTGGGTTCGTGGGGTGCGGGGAGAGGGCGTCAACGGCATCCGACCGCCGGCGGTGCGGGTGTTGAATACTGCAGAGCGCTTCTTGACCGGAGTCACGCAGACTGCTGTGCTTGCCATGGCTGCTAGTCTCCTACTGGACCAGGTTAGTTGGATGCTTAGTACATGTATGTGGATTGGTGGCATACAGTATGCGGATTGGTTTCTGCTATATGGTGTAAGGATTAGTATTAGACAATGCTGTAATCGATGCTTTGAAGTATTGATTCGAAAGTAATTGGTTGATTTGCGATCTGGAGATGGAGATGCAGGGTGGTGCGGGTGGTAGAGTGTGTGTGTGTGTGTGTGTGTGTGTGTGTGTGTGTGTGTGTGTGTCCTTTGTTTACGCTTGCGTTGACCAGGTAACCAGAACAGGACCCTGCGCGAGGCTGGCTGGACGACGGGCGATGCACGACATCACATGATGGTACTCGACCCTCGCCGATAGGGAGGTGTATTGCATATAGTCGTCGCATTTCTGCATAGCCTTGCTTTTGCGTGCAGCATCCATCATATCATGGCTTGATAGGGTCTCCTCTCGTGCCAGGCCACCACAGTGCATCAGCATTCTCACAGCTAGTCAAGTACTCACCACCACCAACCACTCAGCCTAGTATTGTCAATCGTGCATTTACCCATTCAGCTGCTCAGTGGCCAAATCTCCGTGTCCGTCGCAGGGCTGAGTCGTCGTGGGTCTGCGCTTCCGCTTCCAGCTAGGGCGGTGGCGGGCGGCAGTATGCACGGCCAGCCAACTCAACTTCCTCCCGTCATACGTTCTCGCGGCCTAGACAAAGGCCATCCCTGCCCACCGGGGCTTCTACCACGAAACTAACCGCACGCTGTTCGCCGCTCACTACCCATGGCACACCCATCTGCTCGATCCGCTTTCCCGTCCAACATCCTCAACCCCGCCGTCACCTCTACACCCTCGCCCAGCCTCTCGCACTCCAACGCCCCAGGATCCGCCAGCTCCAGCAACAACACATTCCTCATGTCTGCGAGCCCCGTCCGAAGCCGCAAATCAGCCGTAGAAGGCTACAAACCGAAAATGATTTCGACAATTGGCGCCAAGCCCGCCTGCCTCGTCAATGCCTCTGTGACATATGTTGGCGATGATCAGATATACGCCTTTGGAGGCTTCGACCAGTACACCGACGAAGTATACAACCACGTGCTCCGTTTGAACCTCGTTACGCGGCAATGGAATTTGGTCGACAACTACGGCGATATTCCGGGCGTACGAATGGGTATGTGCTCACCGCTCTGTATCCATGGTACTTTCATCTCAACTGACACGATTTCTCAGGGCATACCGCCTGTCTTTGGCAAGGAAGTAAGCTTCTCGTCTTCGGTGGAGAGAACGAGCACCGCCAACATCTCGCCGATGTCATTGTTTTCGACCTCAAGACCGCCCACTGGACGCAGCCCGAACTCCACGGGCCTATACCTCGCGGCCGCGCCCGCCACTCAGCCGTCATCTACGACGACAAACTATACATCAGCGGTGGTCAGACTGGGCATGACAGTGTGCTAGACGATATTTGCTATCTAGACTTGAAGACGTGGACCTGGTCTCGGACATGGAGATTCGTCCATCGTTACGATCACGCCAGCTGGATCTGGAACGGTCGCATCTGGATCTTCGGTGGTATCAACGATGACATGGAAAAGAACAACGAGATATGGTGGCTCGATCTCCGCGGTAGCCCAGAATTTGATCACGCAATGAAGTATGGCACAGGCGACCGGCAACTCACCTCATCCCGGCATCGTTACCCTGTGCCAGCGTCTGGTCAGCTCGCGACCGGAAGCACGGGTTACACTGCAAACTCAAGCGTCCAGTCGTACCACGGAATGGGTTCCAGTCGCTCACCCTACGTTGCGCCCGGATCCATCTCGTCTCTTAAATTTCACACCAGTCCGAACCTACCATCTCAAGCGGCGGGCACGCATTTTCACATCTTTTCTTCCGGTTGCATGCTGGACTTTGTCACACCAGCAGAGCTAAGTTGTGAGACGAGCTTGTCTAGTCTAGAGCTAGACACATTGAGGTGGCAGAAGCTCGCCGACGGAAAGGATCTTTACAGCCCCAATTACCGCTGGCACTACTGCACGACAAACCCTGAAGGAACACATGCCTGGCTTCTAGGCAGCCCAATCGAGTCGGCGAACGATGGGAACCATAATGGCGAGTACCTCAGCGATGTCCTCGCTATCGATCTTCGCAAGTATGGCATCCTGGGTAATGAGCTGGCCTCAGACACGCGCTCCAAGATGATGCCCTCTTCCGACGCCAATGTATCTTCGCATCTCACCGGTATTGGTGCGGATCTGTCCCTAACTTTCGATCAGCCACCGGAGAGTGGCAGCGGCGCAGACTTCATCATCACGGCCGACCCTGACGATGATGATTACGTGGATGTTGCAGCATCAGATCCCAATAGCTCGTCAACTGTTGTGGGTCCAGTTTCGCGACCGATACACGTCCACAAGTTCATTCTACATGCCCGTTGGCCTCATTTCGCCCGTTTATGGAGCGCCCAGATGGCCGAGTACCATTCGAAGAAGATGCACATTCCCGAACCCTACTCCGCAGTTCGAGCCTTCCTGTTCTATTTGTACACGGACAGCATTGCGCCAAATCCTCAGAATGGACCCAGCTTGAACGATGTGGCTGGCATGCTCGTCATGTCCAACATTTACGACATGCCTCGTCTTCGCCTACTCTGTGTGAATCGTCTAGGTCGGGAGCTCGACATTGAGCACGCTGCCATAATCTGGGAGCGTGCTGCTACTGCTGGAGAGGATTGGCTCAAGCAGCGAGCAGCGACATTCTGCATGCAAAACTTTGGTAGAGTCGTCCGCACGGCGGGCTACCGTAGCCTCAGTCCGGCAAGTTTGATCGAGCTCAGCTGCGAGGCCACTCCAGAGGCGCGTGTCGTCGGCGGAGACGATCTGGATTTACTTAGCCAACTTACCGGCCGTTCCTTTGGTGGTAGTAACCACAAACGGAGCTTGGGTAGCACGGGCGTCCTTACTGCCGGTGAAGATGATGGAGAGGACGAGGTGGAGGAGGATGGCATGGACGTGAACTAATCCCTTTTTTCCCCTTCTTTTCGCAACTTGGTTTCCTGCTTTGTACCGTTGTTTCACAAGCATATTGGCGTGGCGTTGGTCATTTGGAGGGTAATTGCGAGGCGTCTTCTGGTCGGAATTTGATATATGCATTGCGTGGGCGCGCAGAAACTCTGGGGATGGTGTTTGAGCTCAAGGTTTCTTTGTGATGGCACTCACGATAAACCAACATGGTTGCAACAAGTATTATACCGCTACACAGATAAACAATGCCCTTTTTTTCTTTTTTCTTTCTTTTTTTCCACCCCCTCTTTACTACATTGATTTGGCTTTTCTCACACGAGCTTGTTTCCATCCTAGCTACGGCGTTTGCTTCCAAATCTTGGGGGTCGTTCTTGGTCAACGTTCTCACGTGGACTGCAGACTAGCCATGTCGAATCTTCCGTCCGCTTTTCTGCTCTAGCATTTGGCAACTGACTGCTATCCCCTTCCGTTCTGCGTACTGGATTGCGTCGCGCCCATTGATCTTCGTACAGTTGTTCGCCTTGATGCTCTTCAGCGTAGGGAGCCCGTCCGCCAGCATCTTGATGGACGCCCCCGTGATATTGGTATGCGAGAGGTCAATGGTCGTGAGACGCGTTTTGTACGTGAGCAGCTCCTCGATTTCGTCGTCGTCGCAGGGCATGGTGGCCAAGTCTAGGGATTCGAGCGCTGGCGTGAGGATGCGTGGAGAGTGGCCTAGGATCGAACTGGGTCCCGATGGGGTGAACAAGTGGCTATCGTTTTCGAGTAGCCCGTGGAGTGATAGTGAGTGGAGGGGTTTCGCGGCTAGGCACGTCTGCGTCTCGCTGTTGTGTGCAGATGTGTCTAGGAGGCTTTCTAGTGCGTTTGCGTTTGCACTTAGGCCTTGGAAGCCAGATATGGTTAGGTGTGTGAGCTCTGGGACGTAGCATCGCTCCAATCCGCCAGAGTCGGTTAGATTCAAGCTGCTGCCATGGTTCTCGAGGACAAGTCGCTCTAGTGTTGGCGGCAGTAATGGGAAGCTTTGGAGTTTGACCCGTTTCAACACCAGACTCTTTAGCGGCGGCAGTTGAGCTACTTCTTTGGGCCACCCGCGCTGGAATTGGAAGCCCTCCAGGTTGGAGAGTGACAAGGATTCAAGGGATGGTGTGCGGCTCAGTAGTTCGGTTAGAAGGAAATGGCCCGCCGTCAATTCGGTAGACCAGTGTATGCTGATTGTGCGTAGGCTTTCAAATGCAGCTGTCCAATTGGTGGTGGGCGATAAGCCCCTTATGACGCCAAAGGTCACATGCTCCAGCGCAGGTCGCGCATGCAGTATCTCCACTGCAGTGTGTTCGCGAATTTCTGGATGTACGATGAACTTCTTGAGCTTTGGGGCGCTTTTGACAATGTCAATCAACGTAGCTGACATGGTGTGTGGTAAGGAGATGAGCTCTAGTTCTGAAAGGTCTTTGGCAGCTTTCGCCAGGTTCTTGATTACGTCCATGTGTTCGAAGCGATGGACAGTGACGCGTGTCATGCGGAACTCCGAGCGCTTGAAAGCGGTATTGACAAAGGAACGAGAGACGGGTCTGCGGGCGCCGGAGAGATCGAGATGCATCCAAAGCTTGGGCAGCTTAGAGAAATAGTCTCGCCATCCTTTACTGACGCGCATGCAGTTGACCATGTGGCGGAAGGAGCAATATTTTAGTACCATCTCCGCTAACTCGGCGGGCAGAACTGTGAATGGGTCGATGGCTGATGCAGGTGATAGCCTGCGTGTAAGCTTGTCGTGGAGTTGTTGCAAGAGCTGGTAACAGTCAGCCACTGATTCCAGGTGAGAACCAGAGTCAAAGTTTTCCAACAACAAGGAAATGGCAAGCTAGTTGAGCTTTTCTACCAAGTGAAGGTGGCGTTGTCCAAAAGGAATCTGAGGATGGAAACGAGACCAACATCACGTACGTACCTTGAAGTTCTTGTCGCTAACTGGGACATTCTTCATACCATATTTGTAGATTCCAAGGGCTGTCTCGGGCTTCTCCATCTTCTCCAGTACACTCGCCGTACGAAGATATCCCTTGACGTCTTTTTTATTCAATCTGATCATCTCACGGCCATCTTTGACAGCGGCATTGAGATTGCCCAGCTTGTCATATGTAGCGGCCCGATGATCATATAGATCCGCGGTTGGATTAGCCTCAATGCCTTTCGAGAAGGTTTCCAGTGCTTTCTCGTATTGCTTTAGTTTATAGTAGCTGCGGCCGATTGCCTGATACTCTTCTGGTGACATCCTGCGCGCCATGATGATATGAATGACTAATGCTGAGACTGTATCGTGTATGAATGTCTTTGACCGTCAAAAGTCAGGTGAGCCTACAGCGCTGCAGCGGTCAAGCCGAGGGTCTGTCGTTTGATCGTGCAGAAGTCGTCCGTTGAAGCTGTGCAACTACGAACCAAGTCTTGTCCGAAGAGGGCAGAGTGTTCCCGTAGATCTTCCGCGTGTGAGACGTGACATGTGAGTTGCGGCATCGAGACGCGTTGGGCACCTCGGGACGCGTCGAGAAGACGCGCCGACGTCCGACATGGCTCGTGCTCACCTCTTGTCGACCTTGCCCACTCAACCACTAAAGCTGTTTTCATCAATAAATCTTAGTGTCAACAACCTGAAACATGCAAATAACAGTGGTTATCTTAGTTCGGTCTACTGAGCAATGTATTTTCGGCGGTTCGGATCGCTTGTTACTAGACTCATTCTCCTTAGTGTGGGAGTGGCAGCTGTCTGTAACAATGTCACCGTTCGTCTGGTCGCAATTCCGGAGCTGCTTGAACTATTTCGACACGCAAACTCACATGACAGGACGAAGATTATCTGCTCTAGAGGTGCCGACTGCCGCACTGGCGAAGCAAATAACTTGACTACGTTCTTTACTGAGATCCGTCAGGGCGAGTCAAGCGAGGTAAAGGCGAGAACAAAGTAGAATGTTGGTGGTACACCGAGGAAGATGAAAAAGTCAGCTACTTTGGGTATCTGTAGATGCAGGAGAGTTGTCGTTCCGTAGAAGGAATAGGGACGCGCAAGATACACCGAAATGCTGCCTCGGTTCATCCCCGAGGCGGACGTGGGAAGGATCAAGGTTAAGAATGAGGAAGTTCAAGCCATCCAAGCCCGAACTCTCGTCGGTTTGGTTCCGCTGTTATGCGACGAGCATTGGCAAACACTGGGCGATGCACGACGAACCTTGTGACTTTAGCGATGGTGGGACACATGACTGTTGAGGAGTAGATCCTGGAGATGGTGGAATCTCCACATTGTCTTGGGACATGGGACATTGGCAGCATCATCAGCACATGGGCCAGGTCTTGGAATCGGGTTGAACAAGTCGCTCCGATGTAAAGTCGGTGGCCGAATCAGTCGGGGCAGTAGTCCGCCTTTATGCAGCACAGTGTCAGCACCATCGTCACAATACAAGTGGATCCGTCATTTACAGCCCTCGCATCAAGCGGAGACCCCAGAGCTAAGAGATGGCAGCATAGCACCCTTCCGTTTGATCTTCGCCGTTTTCCCGAGTCCCAGATTCCTGGCAATGGAACTGACGGTGGTAAGCAAGTGGGATCAAAGCAAGCGATTGCTGTGGAGGTCAGTTGGAACCACGGGGCATATTCAAAATTTATTGGCGGATTTGGGAGCGACCCTGCGTTCAAGGAAGTGATGGAAAAGTGGAGTCTGAGTATCAGTAGGATTATCAATACGGTGTTTTGAACAGAGCGGAGACCCCGACATTGGACGCCGTTTTCGGAGACAAACTGGAGTGTGTGCCGCCTGGCAGGGATACGTGCGAGAGCGGGGTGTAGTATGCGGCGAAACGGACGTAGATGTGGTGTGTAGGCAGTTATATGTGGAGTTAGCATGTCGTTGGCGTATCTGGCGTGTTTGAGCACACGCTGTGGGAGCCGTCTCTTCCGCAGAAGTGGTATGCTCGTGGGAGAAAAGTTTGTGGAGGAATCATGGGGTTACTGGAGCGATGTGCACCATTTAGCGCTCGTGGGGTTGTTGGATAAATATAGAGAATGATGGCGATTCTGCACCATGTCTCCCGTGCACTTCCTGGTGCTGCTGTCTGCCGCTGGTATGAGAAGGAGAAAAAGGAGGACGTTGCGACAGAGCAGTCAGCGCGGATGGGCCGAAACAGGAAAGCCCGAGATCTGCACAGTGAGAGCCTCACCCCCGCGCTAAGCTTTGCGAACTCCACACGAGCCTCTCCCGACTGCTAAGCATGTGCATTGGCAACTTATCCCGCCGTGGCAGAAAGCGCGATTATCGCAACGCGCTCGCAACGCGGCCAAGGCGATCAGCCGCACGGCGAGGTTTTCTAGGAACGATGCAAGCAGACGAGAATGCGGACGTCAAGGAAGAAGCAGACGGCTACTTCACACGGAACACAGCGCTATCACGTGCACGCAAACGCCTCCCGGCCGGCAGCCAATTCCGCCCGCCTCTCGCTGTGCACTCCATGTCACACGCGAATTTGGGTAGCGCGGCCGACCATCACAGCACACATCGTCACCGTTGCAGGACATGGCGCGTTTGAGCTCCACCACACCCGCTCCTTGTGAGTTAAGATCAGCGGCCAAGTCACAGAGGCTGCAGAGCCGCATGCGCACGGTTGGTCAGACCCTGCATGGGGACGGACGCGAGTTGCCGGTGCATGACGTCAAGCGCACTCGTGTTGAGAGTGAAACCGTGCCGTATAGGAAAACTCAGGGCGCTAATATCCGTACACGGCGGCATGTAGCCCGAAAAGGCGCCCTCTACCACTGGCGGCCTGCTGACGAACGCTGAGTTCCTACATCATCTGGACATGGGGGCCGCAGGTTTGACAGGCGACTCGGCGTGGCACCAGGGCGCGGGGAAACTTTCTGTCAGCATTCTCGAGCCGATGGCGAACCAGTCGTTCACCACTCCCGCCGCCGTTTCACCCTCGTCTTCTCGCTACGGCTCCCCCAGCAGCACCCCAAGCCTTGCACACATGACGTAATGTGCACGAGGTTGCCTCGGGCTAAGAGAAGAGGCATCCTGTGCCGAGCGCGCTTGTTGGACCGCAAGCGTCCTCCGCCCTTCTCCACGATTGGCCCAACATGTTGCGCTCCACCAGCAGACCCTGTTAGGTTCGCCTTGTCTCCACAGTTTATTTGCGCCTCTACCGCCAGCAGCAAGGCTCGCATCACTGCTACACCAGCCAAGGCCAAGATGCTGCAAAAAAAAATCCGTCTCTAGTTTTCTCCACGCGTCAGCTGTGGCCTTGGTAGCGTATCTTTTTAGTGGGCCGAGGGTAGACGACCAGCAACCACGTTTTTTGACCCAAGACCCTTGTGCTGGGACGGCGATGATCATTTAAAGCTCAACTCTCTCCCCAACCCATCTTTCCCTCCCCAGCATCTCCTCGCTTCTCTCCAGCTTTCACCGATACACCGCAGCCATGCCGCCACGTATCAAAGAGTCCACATCTGGTGTTCCCACCTATTGGGGCCAGTCCGGTAGGATGCTCCAGGTCCTCGTCACCATCGTTGCTGTTACCGATTTCCTTCTCTTCGGCTACGATCAGGGCGTCATGAGTGGAATCATCTCCGCCCCTGCCTTCGTCTCCGCCTTCCCCGAAGTCGAAGGCGACTCCACCTTCGAAGGTTTTGTCACCTCCATCTATGCCGTTGGTTGTCTGTTTGGTGCCATCTTCGTCTTCGTCCTTGGTGACAAGTTTGGGCGTCGCAAGAGCATCTTCCTGGGTGCCGCAGTTATGATTGTCGGCGTCATCATCCAGATCGCCTGTGTTCCTCCATCCGGTGGTGCTACCGCCCAGTTCATTGTAGGACGATTCATTACTGGTGTTGGCAACGGTATCAACACTTCTACCATCCCCACGTACCAAGCCGAGTATGTTTACATTCAATTCTGTATCCCAAGACCTCAAACTAATTGCTCCCTAGGTGCTGCAAGGCCAAGAACCGCGGCAAGGTCATTTGTATTGAAGGCTCCATGGTTGCCATTGGCACGCTTATTGCCTACTGGATTGACTACGGCTGTCTGTACGGCCCCGATAACTTTACCTGGAGATTCCCCATTGCTTTCCAGTGTGTTTTCGCCATCATCGTCATTGTCATGATGACTTCGCTGCCCGAGTCTCCCCGATGGCTCCTCAATCACCACCACGAAGACGAAGCTGCCACCGTGCTGGCCGGCCTTAACGGAGTCCCGCGCGACGACCCAGAAGTTATTATCCAGATGCAAGTCATCCGCGATGCCGTCAACGCCTCTGGTGGTGGCGGCAAGGTCCCAACCAAGGCTCTTTTGACTGGCGGAAAGTCTCAGCACCTCCGTCGTGCTATCCTCGGTGCCTCCTCGCAGTTTATGCAACAGTTGTCTGGTTGCAACGCTGTCATTTACTACTTCCCTATTCTCTGTCAGAGTGCCTTGAACACGACCCACAACCTCGCACTTCTTCTCGGAGGTGTCAACATGATCGTTTACGCCCTCTTCGCCGCTACTTCATTCTACTTCGTGGAGCGTGTGGGCCGCAGAAAGTTATACCTTATCGGTACCGTTGGTCAGATGACTTCCATGATCATCACCTTTGCCTGCCTGCTTCCCGGAGGCGTAAACAACGAAAACAATGAGGGTCCTGCCAAGGGTGCCGCTGTCGGTCTCTTCCTGTACATTGCCTTCTTCGGTGTTACCTGGCTTCCTCTTCCTTGGTTGTACCCTGCCGAGATCAACCCCCTCAAGACCCGCCAGAAGGCCAACGCCTTCTCTACCATCAACAACTGGCTGTGGAACTTCTTCATCGTCATGATCACTCCTGTCTTGATCAACAAGATCGGATGGGGTACCTATCTTCTCTTCGCTGCATTGAACGCTTCCTTCATCCCCGTCATCTACTTCTTCTACCCCGAGACTGCTGGTCGTTCTCTTGAGGAGATTGATCTCATCTTCGCCAAGGGTTACACTGAGAAGATGAGCTATGTGCACGCCGCTAAGCAGCTGCCCAAGATGGACGAGTCCCAGATCGCCGAAGCCGTCCGCCAGTACGAACTCTCTGACAACGATGTTGAGAACCGCTCTGCAGTTGGGTCGCTCAAGGAGAAGCGTCAGCAAGATGAGGAGTTGATGCCTCAGGTAGGCGGACAGATGTAAGGGTCTCAAACTTTGCAGGAGCAAAGATGTGTGAGAGCGCTGGTCGTAGAAGAATTGCGAAAGAGCGCGCTGCGTGCGCTTCAGAATCGGTGAGCCGATTGTTTTGTTATGCATAATGCCTGGAGGAACTATACCCGACGCGCAGACGTCAACCTATCTAGGCTCGAGATGCATGGACAAGTTTGCTAGGTCCTAAACCTAAACGTATGCGGGAGTTTCTTTTTGTTTCCTTGCTGTCTTTTGCATAGCACCCGCATTATACCAAAGAACGACAAAAGTCGTCAAGCCATAGATAGCTATGATTATCTCTTACTACGCTATGTAAATTTTTTTTTCATTTTTCCAGAAGTGCGAATTGATTTTATGATGTGACTGTATTGGAACTATTAAGCACGCAATACTTGTTGGTTCATGTTAATACAACACTTTGGAGTAGAGGCAAAAATATTGTAGTTGTCATCACGGCCGTGAGGTCCTTTCGCCGGGCGTGCACGTGCACTCAGTGCTCGGAACGTTTCCGAGATTCTTCGATGACAAGTGGCTTTGAATCTTCGATACAACTATTTCCCTCCTCCATCATGCCACTCTACCTGTAACTGAGCAACATGGCGACAGCGAACGTGTCGTTCGACACGTTAGGTCCGTTCTTAATATGGCAGTTTCTGATACCTCTCGTAAGTATAGCCCTTGCATTTCTTCCACAGCAAGATCTAACGCGACAAAGGTAGCAGGCTGGGCTCAATCAGTCCTCTACAGCATCTTCATTCGCGCCGGCGACCCCAAACCACAACTCGGCTCTCCACGCTTTATCAAGCATCGCCGCAACATTTTAATCGCCATCTACGCGGCCTACTTTGCATTTTCCATCTACGAAGTCGACTTCAACCTCCAGCGCTCCAGTAACATATACAACGACCTCGGCGTACCGATAGATGTCGACGAGAGCGGACTAAATTCGCGATTTAGGCGATTGACGATTCGCTATCACCCAGACAAGATTGGACCGAATGTGGATAGAGACAGGGCAAATGACTTCTATGTTCATTTGAAGCAAGCTAGGGACATCATACTCGATCCTGCGAAGCGCTTTGCATACGACCGGTTCGGGCCAAGCATATTTGCGCAGTGCCAGAGCTGCTTGACTATCAAAGACTACACCGACAGTGCGCTGCTCACTGCGGTTACAACCTACAGCGTGCTCCTCATTGTTCTAATCGGTGCAAACGCTCTCGGTTTCCTGACTGACGGCTCCTACTGGCGCTACCTTGGCCTTCTCGCAGTCGCGACTTTCGAAGTCCGCACCGCTCTTCGCCCAGACCATCCCACCATCCTCTCAAAATACTTGAACCCACTCGTCGCATCATCTCACTTCCGTCCCGCATACCTACCCTTCCAAATCGTTGCCATATTGAAGAAAGCCGCGATATCTCTTACGCAGTTCCTCGCTCTGCTTATGCCACTTTACCGTGCCGACCCTCAACATCCTGCCAAACCTGCCGACGATACCGAAGACGCCCGCCACAAGCAGCTCGACCGTCTCAGCGCGCTAGTTGCAGAGAGCAACAGGGATGCCAACAGACTGCTGGAGTTGGAGAGTGTACCGTATAGGGACAATGAGAGGGCAAAGAGTGAGTTGAGGGAAGCACTCAAGAAATACATGGTGCAGAACGTGGTACATCAGGAAAAGGAGGTGAGAAACGCGATGGGCGAAGTAATGATGAGGAAAAGGACTGGTGTACCGCACGGTGCGGTAGGCACAAGATAATTTCGATTTAAGCCAATCGTAGAGCAATCCATGATTTGTTCCGTACGGTTCCAAGGATATGACGTAAGCCGTAATTGATGACTGTACCGATCACCAATCGCTGTTAGCGACTCTACCTACGAATACGCAGCTCAAACTCTATTGCTATGTTTAGAAAACTAGGTCAAGGTGGTAGGACATAAAAATCACAACCTTGAGCCAAAGGAAATGTCATCTCGGTTGAGACGATTGACGATAGTAGCTTCGTAAGTTCACTCCTATGCGCGAGTCTAGAGTTGATCCGTCTACTCCCAGTTTGGTACAGTATTCGCTTGTTGTAGGACAGTGAAATGGTGCTTACACAAGAAGTACTACGGCCTGGGTCATTTATTGCTCAATCTCACACTTGCCCCTACTGTGGAGCAAACTCCGGTGATCCGTCAATTCCCCGCAACCCATTCCACACCTTCTAGTTAGCTTCCACTGTCCAGCAATATTGACAACAGCTTAGTGGAACATCCCGCAGCCGCCGGAATAAAGGTGTCCACTTCAGCTTATGAAAGAGGCACAATATCCATACAGTTTTGGTCATGATATCTGATGGGCATATGAAGCTCAGATATTCCTCAGAGCACGGCTGCCGCAACCTCCATAACGCAGCAACGACATCGATATTTTCACAATGCCCTCACTCCGAGCCGCCACAATCTCACTTGTAGCCTCTGCTGCATATGCCTACCCAAAAACGGAACACTCTGGTGCCTCGACTATAAGTGTACCAAAGACTGCAGAAGGTGCCTCGATCCCACATAGCAACTCCTTCGCGTCATTCTCATTCGAACCCGCCTTCTGGGTCGAGTTCTTCGGCACTTCCAGCAATCCAAACAGCCTCACGTTTAGCGTTCTGGACAGAATCCATGAGCATGGCGGAAGCCCCATCATACGACCTGGTGGTATCACCATGGACAGCATGGTCTTCGACGACAAAGGCGGCGATGTCGTGCGTACCACCAGCCCAGCAGGTGGCGTATGGCGGACTACTGTTGGACCAGATTACTACAAGAGTTGGAGCAATTTCCCCACTGGCACCAGATTCATATCAACTCTAAATTTTGGCAACGAGAGTTTGGAGATCTCAACGGGCCTTGCAGTCGCGTCGCTTACATACCAGCCTAAGAAGGTCGCGTATTTGGAGCTGGGAAACGAACCGACCAACTATGGAAAAAGCCGATGGAAAGACTCGACAGCGGCCTATGTGCAGCAATGGAAACAGTACACAGCTAGTATCGACGCTGCACTGGATGCGTTGAACAGTTCAGATCTCCCTCAGGAGCGCTGGTGGGCATCTTCCGCAACGACAGATGACTCAGGCCTAGAGGTTCGACCTGCTGCGCTCATTCCAGCAGGCATCGACTCAGAAGACCAGGTAGGCGTCTACTCAATACATTCATATCCCTTCTCGACCTGCAATCCTACACGCGCCGCCTTGGCTACCATTGAAAACATCCTCAATCACACCGAACTCACGCGCTACTGCGACGAAAAAATCTACCCATCAGCTCGCGCTGCTCTAGAAGCAGGAAAGAACTGGAGCGTTGGCGAATTCAACTCCGTTTCTTGCTCTGGAGCACCAAATGTTACCGATACATTTGCACAAGCGCTCTGGGTCGTGGATAGCGAACTCATCTACGCGACACGAAATGCCAGCTCAACTCATCTACATCAGGGGGCTACACTTGCTCTCCAGTCAAACCAACAGCTCAACAAGCCGGGTGCAAATGGTAGCCCAGGCTTCAGCACCTACTCAATGCTGTACCCCCGCGACAGCGACTTGAGAGGTCCGGCACGCACTTTGCCTTCTTTCCTTGCGCAACTATTCATGGCTGAGGCCTTTGCTGCGCCTGGTACCCGGGTACGCGCCCTCGAGCCACCTGCTGGCGTGGATTCAGAGTCGTTCTCTGCGTATGCTTTCTACGTTCAAGACCGCCTATCCAAGCTTGCTCTTGTCAACATGAAGCCTTTCTATGCCAAATCAACTGAGGACTTTTCGGTACGTGTCGACTTGTCGGAAACCGTGAGTTCCGATAGCGGAGGTCTGGTTGTGAAACGGTTGACGGCGCCTTTCGTAAACACTGGTGACAGCTCTTTGGCGTCGTGGGCTGGACAGTCATTTCCTCAGGGTGAGGCGATAGGCAATGTGGTCGTTGATGCGGTTGGAGACGACAATGTCGTGGCCGTCAGAGGTAGCGAGGCGGTGCTTGTGTTCTTCGACAAAGGCCATGTATATGGTCTGTAGATTTGGGATTTTGTACGGTGCGTCCAGCATTTGATAGAACAACGCAACAACCGCGATGGCGATAGACCCCAAGCCTACGCCATTACCAATCTTATCCTCGTCAGTGAATTCTGCCTTTGACTTTTCTTTTGATGGAAGCCCGGTCTTCGTCGCGGTCGAACTCTCCGTTGGCGATGCCTTTGCTATGGAACTAAGTACGGTAATGCGTGTTTGCAGTGATGTTGCAACTACTTTGTTGGACGAGATGGTGGACGATCTTCGTGCAGCAAGCAGTGTTGTTTGGTGACATGTGTACCTCTTTTGTCGGCCCGCACAGCAGCATAATAAGCTTCACTGTTTTCACTACTACGCAGATGGACGTACCGCATGCTTGCCCAGGATGCGCACATCCTACCAGAAAGGATATCCCAGTATTGTCATTGTCAATGTGAAGCAATGATATACCTACACTTGCGAATCTTACGGTACATGTAGATCGCGTGAACTTAAGCGTTGCCACAAACCGTAAATGCTGCTAGATCCCCCGTCTAAGTTTGTTTTTGAAACCATCTGGGGGCTGAGCTGTAAAGTCAAGATGCTGGCATTGGTCGGTGCTGCATCGTGGCTTAAGCCGTGTTGCAAGGGGCATTTCGCGATCCTTCAGCCCACCAAAATGGCTAGCGCATCATTCCTTCGGCACACGTCGCAGCTTCTCCTTTCACCAGTCCAGTCTTTCCATCACAATTCCAAAAGATGTGAAGCTCACAACAGCGTACGACAAGAGATTATCTAACACACTGCCTTGCTCGGCGGTAAATTGCGCGAGTTTAGTGCGGGTCGACAAAAGTAAGTGCTTAGCCACTAAATCTGTAACGTCTGGCGGCGCCGCAGCACTCCTTTCCCAGAGATCGAGACTACAGTATATACGATCCGCCAAAAGAAGCCTCTGGGAGACAAGTTTACCACCTATGACTCCTCTATAATGCGGTAGACTAACTCCCGTGCTAATGCAACGCTTCTGCTCATTTGATGCGGGGAAAAAGCAAAAGAAAGCAGCAAAAAAAGCAACCCGACTGTCTCCTCTTAGCTCTTTCCATTATGTTGCTTCAAGAGTTATGCGCAATCCTTTCTCTCTCAAAACATCTACCATGCTTTGTATTTTGAGCACGAATTGCGCAGCCTCGTTGGAGAAGCGCTCATAATCCCCATCGCTCAACGATCCTTGGGCTAGATCGATCTCGATCACAACCTCAGTCCGAGCTGTCTTCATGATAGCTAGGCCCTCGATAGTCTTGCAATACCGTTGCTCTTCAAAGAGCCATTTGTCTGGTAACAGAAACGCAAAGTCAAGAGGCTGGATCTGTATGTGCAAGCGTCTTGCATAATGCGCTGGAATCATTCCGAGCCCAAACCCATCCGTTTCAAGGAATGGTTTGAGCAGGCACAGCTCGTGATGCGCAAACTTGAATGTACGTGTCCAATAGTAGCATTCGAGCAACTCTCTAGCAACATCACCACCCAGATTCTCGGCGCTCAGATATTTTGCGGTAGGGTCTTCGATCCATTGGTACGAATGTTGGCCGCAAGGTTGTCGGATGAGGTGCGCGAAGCGTTGGGTGTTTCCAATTGCTGTGCGCCGAACAATGACTTCGTTGTCATAGGATCCTTGGACGCAGAATGCATACACACGGTTGCGAACCTCACGCGGCAGACGTGTGTAGATGTCTGAAGCTATGTCTTTGATCCGAGGCGTAGGAGAGTGTTGTCTGTCGTTCCTGGCAAGTCAGTCTTGTTCAGCTTCTCTTGGATTTGGCACTCACTGCTTCTTACGTCGCTCAACGAAAAGTTCCCTGCTCCATACAAAATTCTGCTGTCGCATCATCTCGAATCCGAATGATACGTCGTCATATTTGCGTAAGTCGATCATCTCTCCTTGTGGTCGACTGTGTTATCGCAACCGTTGTTAGGATAGCATGAGGTGTTGCGGTCCTGACCATATATACCCCATCATCAAACAGCAGCGTCTCGTTCAAACTTCGAGTTCACCGCACAAATGTACACAGGTAACCACGTGAGAGCTAACCTGCAACGATGCTTTTCGCGAGCGGTTTTGCGGTGCATTCTGCACTAGTTTCGCCGCCACACGAAGTAAACCGAATTAGGAAAGCATTGCGCAAGGCACGGATCCTGTAGGAGCGGTTAACGACAACAATACTCCAAAATGGAACGTCTGACAGCATAAGCCCGAAAGCAACGCCGCAGTCGCCGATAAGAGATGGCCTGAATTGAGGCCCAACTAATGGCTTTGAATACCGACTTCGCCGACCGCATCTGCGACAGCTTCGAAGGGACTTCTGCTGTGTAAGACCTTTCAATTTGAGTTTGACATGATAAACAACTTACTTACATTCGAGACACAGCTAGCTACATGCGCGCACACCACAACAATTTTCTTCGTCTATTCCGCCCAATCAAATTGTGTATAGGCAAGTAGGGTCACGTGCTGCATCCCCACCATACATAGAATGACGAAAAGCATCATATATCCCATCCTTCGATGATCCTGGGGCCGAAAATGCACGGCGATGGGCTCAGTCTACCGGTAATAGAAGTGATCCACCCTTCCGATGACCGTAGTCTATTCATTACGGTTCGGACCGTGGATTGACAGATCCCGCATGTGGCACAACGTGCTCAACAACAACGGCGAAGGATAACGACAGTGCGCAGGTGCGTTCAATAACACAGCCAACTTCTGAGGAGAGTTTGAATCGGCGAACTTGGATACCGTCTGACATACGTCGACCGCGCCACATCCAGGTAAGACAACGCTTACGTACGCTAAGTATCGTAAATTGCTCACCCTGTAAGCAGTACTCAGGCTATGGTCAATCTATCGCGAAGTTGAACATGAGTTCTCTGAATCTGCGATCTGTCATCATGGTCCTCGATTGATTACGAGCGGGTTCCATCTTCTCGCGCGGAACGTCGCGATCTTCCTCCACCAACAACCATCACAACACCAATGTGAAGCGCGATGAAGGCGCCCGACCATTCATCGGGGCCATACCGGCACTCTGTACGCCTTTCTGAATATTGGACCGGGCGTCTTACCCCACCCACTGCACCCACACTTTCTCGGGAAGGTCCTTTTGGCTTAGAGTCCGAATCCTTCTCCACTCGAGTCTTCCTGCACCTGCACATCCCCGTCTCATTATTTATCATCCAGTACCTATCTTTTGTGCAACTAGGCTAATTCTCTCCGTGCCAAAGAAGTACTAGATAACGCCCGAAACCGCGGACTTCACACCAAAGAACGACGGGGCTTTATGGAAATCTTACAGTCAAGTCGGCGAACTCGGCGCGCCTTGGTTGAATGCCTGATCAGCGGTCTAAGTTTTTAGTATCTTTTTCTTCGATCCTGATCCCAAAATACCCGAGCCTAGCATATCGTTGCCCTCCACACATCTTTCACGTACCTATCTCACCCGGCGCCTAAGACTCCAGTGGCCCCGAGGCGTATGATATCTTGACAGTTGCTTGCTTAACATCGCCGAATGGACTAGTCTCACGGCGTTTATTTGAGTTTGAAGGTTCTAAGCTAGCAGAATGCGGACTTCTCCGGCAGTCCACAGTCATCTTAGTTCATCCTCTCAGCAACCTATTGGCAGACGATCATTACGGGTACCAACACAGCCGGATATGCTACCTAAAGGCGAAAGATTGAGTGGGACGTGAAAGGAATTGACTCAAAGATTTGCTAGCGATTATAGCAAGCGCTGGTGCATTGTGCATTTCCGCCCACATTTGCAACGCAAGAGGAGCTCAAACGATACACTAGTGAATCATCCAGGACTTCCAAACTCCTCAATCCAAGGCCCGTCAAATCTTTCGGGAGCTCATTGGCCTCGGATAGTAGTGAGCGCAGCTACCGCCAAGAGAGATAGGTTGCAGTAAAAAAACCTAGTCTTGAAGCATGGCATGCGTGTGCTGAGTAACGTCACGATATTCTTGGATATGAACAAGAACGACTTAACCGCTTTCGCCCCATCAGCTGCGCGCCATCTACGGCTGACCAACAGGTGTTAGCTCTTCACAAGAACGGGAGTCTTTTGAACCAGACGCAAGTCGTTGGCTAGTCGGACGTGTTGGTGACATACCAAGTCTGTGTGGGTTGGCTAGAGTTCACTGCACATCCATCTAGCGAAAGCACGTAAACATTGTCAGCGGCATTCTCTTCAAACCAGGCTAGGACCAACAACAATCCCCACCGGACAGACATAGTGCATATAGATTACGGCTGTACAAGCAAGCCCGTGGTGTACTTAGTCTTGGGCTGGAATTGTTGAGGAGGGAGCCACCCGTGATGGAAAAGGGGCCAGTTCTGGAAGGCGTACGTCATTGGGGCGGATAGTTGAAAGGTATGTTTGCTATGAAGCAAATTGGGCGGGTTTAGGGAAGACAAGAGTGAATGAACTGCAGAGGAAGAGCACAGCCCGCGTGGGCGCTAGCTACAACGGAATGGCCTATTGCTCTATCATCTGCGCAGGTTTGCAACGCTACTGGCATAGTGCAGAGAAACCGAATATCATAAGCTTATCCATCCGCACTGCGTTGTGTCAGCTATTAACAATCAATGGGAGACGATTCTTTCACAAGCGGTATGACATGCAGCAGCAAGATGAATGCTGTGTACATTGTTGGCTTGGGTCACAAGTACCCGCCCCACTCGATGAAGCAGGAGCACTTCATGGAATTGATGGAGCGATTACACCCCGACGAAGTAGCTTCTTCAACGTTAGTAATACTAACTCTTCCCTTATGACCCCCTAATATATCCACTGCTGACAACACCAAAAGCTTCCAAAAACTCGGCCGATTTAACAGCAAAACCAAAATTCTCTCTCGCCCAACTATTCTCGACTACACAAAATGGAGCAAAGAAGACGCCATGCCACCAGAAGTCGATTCTATTTCCCGCGTCTTCCGCACCGCCGGGGTACAGCTTGCTGCCTCTGCGTGCAAAGAGGCTATGCGAGAAGCTCGGCTCGGACCCAGCGACATAACGCACACTGTAGCAGTGACATGCACTGATCAGAGCAATCCAGGCTATGACCACTTTGTGTCTCAAGAGCTTGGACTTCGATCAAGTGCACAACGATTGCTGATTCATGGTGTGGGCTGTGCGGGTGGTTTATCGGCGCTTCGTGCAGCTGCTGACATTGCCGCTGCAGCGTCACAGAGAGGTCGTCCTGCACGCATTTTGGTGATGGCATGTGAGTTGTGCAGTCTCTTCCTTCGAGCAGAGTTGCAAGCGGCTCTCCAAGATGGGGAGCTACACGTAGGTCCAGCGCTGTTCTCAGATGGCGCGGCGGCGCTAGTGGTATGCAACCGTCTAGCACTGAAGGAGAAGCAAATGCCTGTATTCGAGTTGATAGAGTGGGGCAGCATGGTGGTGCCCGGTACTTCGGAATACATGTCCTACGATGTCGAGAAGAATGGTATGTCCCCGCTACGTTCGTTGTCGCAAACCGGTTACCATGATATGTTGCTGATAATGCAGCAGGCATGATAGCGACCATTAGCAAATTCGTTCCAGAAGCAGCCATCAGGGCCATCATACCTATGTTCAAACAACTCCGCGCCGCCTCCACTATTACTCAGAAAACGCCATCGGTGACTCGCAGTCAGGCTTCAAAATTCGACTGGGCGATCCATCCAGGCGGTGCATCCATCCTGCAAGGGGCCAAACAAGCCCTGCATCTCACTGACCACCACATTCGAGCTTCACTTGATGTCTATCAAAATTATGGCAACTCTTCAAGTCCGGCAGTCTTGATCGTACTAGATAAACTCCGCAAGATGGGAGAGGGTAGAGAAAACGTGATCGCGACGAGCTTCGGACCCGGGCTCACAATCGAGATGTGCATGATGAGGCGGTGTCGTCCTATCGCTGCACGACTTCCATCGAGGTTTGGCGAGCATACCAAGATGCATGCTTTCTGGCTTTCTCTACGCGCGTGCCTGCCGAAAAGAAGGCCACGGAGACCGCCAAGGGAGATAGAAGTTGCGGAGAAGAAGTCAAGTGGGCATATCCCCATTGTACGATAGGGAGTAGTGACATAGTTTAAGCTTTGGAGTCTGTGTACATACAAGATATATTGGGAGGACACCAATTTATCAATGCCGAGCTATTTGAGACTACATCTAGCTGTCATTTGGGGGTCCGCCAAAAGACTTTTCGTGACTGCTTCTTCGCACACACATGGGTTGAAGCTCCATATTCAGCGTATCAGTTGAAGGATGTGGCTATTTTCGAAAAAATTCGTGACTAGCAGAAGGGCTGCGCTGCGATGGGCTGTTCGAGCACGATTCGCTCAAAGTGAAAGTGGGTCCGACGATGACGTCAACGCGTCTCAATGTCGAAACGACGCGACTTGCCATATCACGCGTCCTTCAACCTACAATGCGAACATGGCACGAACACGCTCAACTAAGCTGTACACCGAGCAAAATGAAGCACTGCGAGCCGATTTGAGCGACGACGATATCGCCGAACCCGATGAGAAGCTAGCCACACCACCATCCGCATCCTTCCAGGACCAACTGAAGAAGTATCAATACACAGATACGCAGACAGATCAAGATGCCGTGACATCATCCGCATCGCCCATACTACCGAAGAAGCGCATTAGAACGACCGTGACGGCAGCTGTTAAGAGCGTCCCTGAACCATCCGCAAGACCGAAGAAGAAGCGAAAGCCTAGCAAATACGCTGACCCTTCCAAGTACGCACACCTTTCGCCATTGGTCGACATACTAGAGCCCAACCTGATAAGTGTTTTTGTCGGCACGAATCCAGGTGTTCAGACCGCCGCCGCAGGGCACGCATATGCGCACCCCTCGAACCTGTTTTGGAAGCTACTCCATTCTTCGGGACTTACTGACCGTCGACTGAAGCCTGAAGAAGACAAGAGTCTGCCTGCGCAGTATTGCATGGGTAATACCAACATTGTTGAGCGGCCGTCCAAAGACGCTGCCGAGCTCTCGAAAGAGGAAACTGCAGCAGGTACCGCGAAACTCGATGCCAAGTTCCTCAAATACAAACCGGAGGCTGTGTGTATAGTAGGCAAGGGAATCTGGGAAGCTATATGGCGGTATCGCTATGGCAAGAACCTCGGCAAGAAAGACTTCAAGTACGGATGGCAGGATGAAGAGCACAATATGGGCAGAAGCAAGGATGGTGAAGAAGAGCAAGATGCTGAGGGCAATACATGGAAGGGATCCAGGGTATTTGTTACTACGAGTACGAGTGGACTAGCGGCTAGTCTGAAGCCGGCGGAAAAAGAGGCCATCTGGAAGCCCTTTGGGGAATGGGTGCAGAAGCGGAGGGCTGAACGGGGCTTCGTACCGCGGCCTTTGGAGGCACAGGGAGCTAGTGACGAGACAATAGAACCTTAGGCGCGGCGTAGACTCTCTGCTTGGTAGTCGATGGCATGCTGACTTGGCGCCGGACGCATCCGCGCTGTTCAAAAGTCCGCTGCGTCTACTCCGCCGCAAGTTTCAGGTCTCTTAGCAATAGTTTCTTCGAAAGTTAGACCTCGGCAGTAGCACTGTCACAGCAGTTGCGTGGTCGTCATGAACCTCGTTAGAACATGACCCTCGTCATCGTTTTCCAAACACCAAGTCGACTGCATCCCCATGGTCCGACTGAGCCACGATGACTAGCCCGTCTAGTATTGCCTGCTGGAGAGAAAAAAATGGCGCCCCAACTAAACTACATTAGGAATTAGCGCGCGGATAACACGGCGAGTCTGCACATGGATGCAATGGCACCTCCCATCACTGTGTATGTTTCCTTAAAAAATATCAGATTTTACAATTCGCTCCCATTTAGAACCAGAGGTAACGGCAGTTCGTTGGGGGGAAAGGAATTTGGAGCATAGGGATGACCACACGCTCGTAACGTTTTCTTCAATGTGAAGGGAGGGCGCGGATGTAAATACGGTTTCGATGATGGGTCAAAGGGGTGAGGTTTCGGGGTTGTTGGGTTTGGTTCGTCACGGTACTGGTAATGAAGTTCAAGTGGTATGTTATTGCCCTTGGTGTTTGCAGATTTGAATTTTGTTTCTCTCTATTATTGCGCTCTTTCGGGCATTGTCGAGTGAGAAAAGTAACTGCTGCTCCGCTAGTGAATACCTACTTTGACGCCGCCCAACCCGTCGATTTAGAAGGAAAACGGTCAGCGAACGAAAAATCGTCGGGGTTAGTCCTCGTAGTTTTCCTCAAGTTCATCCTGATACTCCTCTTGCGCCTCGGTGAGCTCCTCGCGCGCCTCCTCTATAGACTCGCGGTCGCTGCTTGAGATAGAGCTACCGTCCTCGTCATGGGTTGGAACTGGAGGGGGATTTTCAAAGGCTGGGTTGTTTTCATAAGGATCTGATGGAGGAGGAGCGCCATAAGCTGGACCAGCTCCGTAACCAGGGTCAGCGCCGTAGCCACCACCTGCTGCAGCAGCGGGAGCAGCCGGTGGAGGAGCATGTGACTGCTGCTTGCTCTTATCGTCGCTGCTGTCTTCGGCTGGAAGATTGTTAATGGTGATTCTGTTATAATACCTGGGGGAGTGAAAATACCGAGTTGATGGCTAATAAAGGCACTGGCTGCAATACCACCGACACCTGCGGTAGCAAGCATAGCAGTAGAGTGACCCTTCTTCTTCTCGGCCTTATTTGTGGCAGCTCCTGATGGCGTGTAATCGTGTCCCTGATAGCTGTGGGTGTTTCCGAAAAGGCCGCGCTCATCGTGACCACCCGGAGACATGTAGGGTGCGCCTGCAGGAGGAGGGGCATAAGGGCCAGGTGGCAGATGCGCAGGAGGATCCCACTGTGTGCGACCAGTGGCTTGTTCAATATAGAACCAGCGCTGGCTGTTCTGATCCCATTGCTGTGTCCAGCCTGGCGGAATTGGCGGAGGCGCTCCATAAGGCGCAGGTGGACCTACGGGTGTAGGAGCGGCGCCATATGGTTGCTGCTGCGGGTAGCCTTGGGGTGGGTAGCCTTGACCTTGAGGAGGACCCTGTGGCAGGTAGCCATGATCCTGGGGCAGGCCGGCGTGTCCACCTTGTCCGTAGTAAGAATTGGTGGGTGTGCGATCACCAGGACCGGCACTGTCTGAAGCGCCATGAGTATATACTGAAATTAGTGTTGTGCTTTATTTCGGTAGTGTAGAGTCATATACCGGCTGGCTTCTTGTCATCATCGTTCATGAGCTCCCTCATCTTCTTCTTGAGGAAGTCCATGATGCTGGTTTGTTACCTAGCAAACGTGAAGCTGGTATGTAGCAGTATAGAGATCAGAGCGTGCGGAGTAGTAGGAAATACTGAGGGACGAGAACCTTTAAAGCTCTTGCTGTGCGCGGGGGTGCAAAAGGGCTTTGAAGCAAACGGATCCTGTGCACAGTCCGTTGCCAGCGGGTCTCTCAAGGAGCCCCCGGAACGCACTGAACCAGTTGTCTTTGAGCAAATCGCTTGCGTTGTACATCCTTGGAGAGATGCAGAGGCGAAGGTGCATGGCTTCGAGTGGAGGGGCGTGTCAAAGCTGACCACTCCACTGGCAGGCAGATTGTAAAAGTGGGGTGAAAAAAACGGTCTGATACGCCTGGCGGCTAGCCGGAGCTCCATCGTTTGCAAGTGCTCGATTATTGAAGCTTGACGTGGACATACGGAAGCTTCTCCACTGCGCGTTTGGCCATGGGTGTATGCTGTCGACTTTTTGCGACGGCAAGTTACGCAAAGCTTGTGGTCGATTTTAGTTTCCTAGTCTTTGGTGGGGTTGATCGCTCTGGTCAGCTTCGGCGGAATAGAAAGTGTTTGCTGCGTTTGGGAATCCTGGTATCATGATGGATAAGCTGGTGAGTGGTAACGTGTGGTTGGTGACTGAGGCTTAGCGGTCGCGTGCTGCGCCATTTATTGTTAAGCCACGTCTGCCACCGTGGCTAAAATGTGAGGCGCACCACGATAGCCGCGGAACACCAAAATCTCGCATGCCGCGTGATGTCAGCAGGGAACATGGAGGGCTTGCACATGTTGCACTGCGCACGCACGCACAGAAAAGCGTGGCTGCAGGGGCGGTCGGTGATGGAGCTGAAGGCTTTCCTACGTCAATGGCATGTCTCATGCAACGTGAACGAGTCCGGCGATTGGGAGAGAAGTACTACCCGGGTAGTAGTGGCTTGAAGATTTCCCAGCAGCTGACATGGGAAAAAAAAATAACTAAATTCCCAACGTCTGAGAACTGGTTTAACCCGTCTGCACCCAGTTTGGTACGGTTACTACAGTATTATGCATGGGAAGATGAGTAACAGGCTGTCACGTGGTTGTTTGTGGATCGAGAACACCTCTTCGGCCCGGACACGGAGGCGGAACGGTACGCGCACGTGGGCACTACGCAACGATGCAGGTAACAAGCCGGCTCTGGGTGAGGCGATGCCGAGGACGAGCCATGGACTTGCACGATTACTTGGTCTTTTGTGTTCTGCAGTCCGGTGAGTGGATGGTGATGACGAGCACGGGAGGCTTGTGGCGTTGTTCGTGTGTATCGTGAACTGGAAGGAGGTCTCCAGCTCGAGGACGGAGGCGGCAGGAATACGTATGATGACGTGTTTACCCAGGTGTGAATCGTGAACAAAGAGATGCACAGAATGTTACAAAGTGCGAAAGCGCTGACGGGCCAGGTCAGCTTCGGACGACTAGGAGGACTGATGAACGGATGCGCGGGTACGTACCGTATACTCTACATGCCATGGTAGGGGTAGCAGTGCATGCTTGCAGGTGGTGGTCCGCGGCGTGCGGTCTAGACCGTCAGGCGCATGACGTCGGCCCCAGCAGAGGCGGGCTCGAGAGCAGCGGCGCACCCAACAGCCCCCAGCAGAAACTACGCCTGTCGTGAAATGCGTCGAGGCGCATTTCAAGAATGCCATGTACGGCGCCATAGCCATGTCCCTTAGCACGATGCAGCCCTAGAGTAGCCTGCAAAGCGTCGCGCGTTGTTCCAGCTCCAGCCCACTCGACTGCGATCGCGATCGGCTTGTTGCCGCGAAGGCGGCAGGCCAAGCACGAGCACAAGCGAGATCAGCGTCTCTTGACCCTCCTGTGCAGAACGACAGCTGAAAACAAATGTGCAGAGCGGCAGCGTCTTCATGATGCCCTGAGGACCCGACACCCATCGAGTTGCCATTGTCCTTGTTACCGCGCCACATCACCACCGCCCTTGATCAGACTCGAGCCCACAAGACCCCCTCCGAATTGTGAATTGTGCCGCCGTGTCCAGAGACTTAGCGCGCAACACTGACCACTCGACTGGTGTCATCGACTCGGCCCATACGCGGTGAAACTGCGTGCTAGATCTGGAGACGACGCTCCCCCACACCGACCTTTGTCGCCAGCCTGACGTTCGTGGGCGCCATCAACGGCCTCCGCCCTTTCTGTTGACTCGCATCCTGGCATTTCTATGTGGGAGCCGCGTTCAATCTTCACAGGTACTGACACGACATTGACGCCCCACAACACCACGCCCGAACAGCCGAGACTGAACATTGTCCTGCATCACGAGCTTCTCGCTACGACACCCGGCACCCTAGACCCGCCCATAGTCCTCGATACATCAGCCAACCTCCCCATCCCACAGCCCCCATGGACGCCCAAGTCGCCACTTGACCACCGCGACTGGAACCATCCACCGGGCTCGGCGCCGCTGCATAGCAGCCGACAACACAGTGGGCAGCAGCCTGTGCGAACACCATCTGCTGTCATTGGGACCAAGCGCCCTCCCCCCTTCGGCGACTTCACCCCCGTGTCTACCTCTCTGCGCCCAACAGAGCCTGCCAGCGAGCCCTTGCACAAGCGCCGAAAAGCGCACCCGCCTTCGCGATACTCCCTCGACCACTTCAGCTTCGCCAAGAGCGCGCAATTCCGCCTGGACCGACGACCGCCCTCGCCCCTCTTCTTCTCCTCGCGAAACACCCGACCACAACTGCCTGCACGCTTCTCGTCTTCAGAGGCTGCCGCAAGGATGCTGAGCAAGACGCACGAGGATAGTGGCATCAAGACCGTCACACTCGCAAGGGGGACCTTCAGTGGTCTCAGTCCCCCAGGACCACAAGCCGGTGCTAGTGGGCGCACTTCGGAGCGTTCAAGCTTGCCGCCTATACCATCGCCTGGTTCGCGAGAGAAGAGTGATCCGTTGCGCATACTGGGGTCTATCGGCACAGTCGAATTGCTCGAGCAGGATGAGCGGCCAACCTTCATCGTTGATATGGCCGATTTCGCAAACTACATGCCCGAATCTTCCCGGTTGCAAATACTCTTCTCCAACAAGGCCCTTCGGTCCAACTCGTCCACTTGGGAACTGGTAACTGGAAAGTCGATTGGCTCTCAGTCTGACCACGACACGGCGCATGCCACACAACAATTTCGAGGCTGGCTGCTGAGCACTGCAGTCCAGGGCGACAGTTCCGAAGCGAATCCTTCTCCAGTAGAACACGGTGGCATTGTATGGACATGTTACACTCTACGGAAACGACTGCGCGTTGTCTCTGGTGCTATCTCCGCCCCTGCGATAGTTTTGCCTGCTACAAATGGTCCCAACGACTTTGCTATACCTTCGACCTCGTCCGCGGGTCTTGTTTCCGGAACCAACGGTGATACCGTTTCGTCTTTAGCAGACCTGAGTGAACCACAAGACTACTTCGGTAGCACCATTCTTAGCTCTCCTCGGGGGGAACCGACACCCCCCATTTCCGCACCCCAACCTGAGCTAGTTCACAAAAGATTTGTCGATAAAGGGAACGGTATGATCCCAAGGCCATCCACGATAGATGTATCGTCAGTCGAAGAATTCTCTTCCTTTGCGAACGAGTGCGTATTGCGAGCTCACACTGCAGGCGACGTTGACCCGTTCCATAGAGAAACTAACGCCCAACGGGATGAAAACCACGACATGGGCTTCTTCGACTGGACGAGACTAACAATCTCGCCTTCTCTTCCTAGACACATCCAGTTTGCGCGCTCGATTGATTGGGCGAACACACCTTTGGGTCCGATTGAGTACTGGTCCAACGATCTTCGCGCCATGTGTAATCTCATAATGTGAGTTGAGAAATTCCCACGCGCGCTTCCTGAATGGTCAAATGTTAATGAGAACCAGGGCGAGTCCTCACCCAGCCGCTATGTACTGGGGAGAAGAACTTGTGGCTATTTACAACGAAGCTTATATTGGTATGTTCGCCTTGGCTAGCATGCAGATTCGCCCTTAACATCTCCATCAGGTCTTGCAGGACAAAAGCATCCCGCGTTAATGGGTCAGAGTTACAAAGTAGCTTGGGCGGAGATATGGGACGAGGTCAAGGGAGTATTCGCAAATGCACGTCTCACTGGGCAAGCGACCATGAAGGACGACGATTGCTTGTTCATGAAACGCAGCGGCTTTCTCGAAGAAACGTATTTTTCGTGGTCCATCATCCCCATGGTCGGCGAAGACGGCACTGTGATGGGCCTATACAACCCAGCTTTCGAGAAGACACGACGAAAAATCGCAGAAAGACGCATGCTTACGCTCCGTGAAGTCGGTGAACGGACTGCAACCGCTCGGGAAGTGAAGGGCTTCTGGGACCAGGTGTTGATAGCACTGACCGAAAACGAGTTCGATACCCCGGTAGTAATGCTCTACAGCGTAAACGATGAGAATGACAGTGACTCGTCTTCCTTACAATCTAGCAGTTTGCTTGGTTCGAAACAGTGTTTTCTGGAAGGCTCTTTAGGCGTTCCAGCCGGTCATCAAGCTGCCCCTGAGCACATCAACTTGAAAGAAGGACAGGAAGGCTTTGGTCCAGTCTTCCGAGAAGTAATGAAGACCGACAAGCCCGTGGTTGTTAGCATCGGATCAGGCGGCTTACCGCACGCCATGATGGAGGGACTGGACTGGCGAGGATTTGGGGACCCCTGCAGAGACGTGGTCATATGCCCGATCCATCCTACGACCGGTGAAAACATACTTGGCTTCTTGGTCATGGGCATCAACCCGCGAAGACCCTACGACGACGACTACAACCTCTTTATCCAGCTATTGAGTCGACAACTTGCGACGTCCCTGGCTTCTGTCGTCCTGTTTGAGGAGGAGATTCGAAGGGGACAGAGGGCAGCACGGCTCGCAGCAGAGGATCGTTATAACCTTTCGACACAACTTGCTGCACGTACACAAGAAGCTAGGGAAAGCGAAACGAGATTTACGCGCATGGCAGAGCTGTCTCCGGCAGGTCTTTTCATCGCTGATCATGTCGGAAAGATAACATACTGCAACGATACTTGGTACGAGATCGCGCGGGTGCCAAGAGAACCAGAGATGACGGATAGGTGGATTGACTATGTCAAGGACGAAGATCAAGGTCTCATCCTCGCGCATTGGAAGAAACTAGTAAATGACACTACGCCTATCAACATTGAATTTCGCTTCAAAGCGCCCTGGGAGGACCGGAACCGCAACAAGAGTGAAACTTGGGTCCTGTTTCAGGCTTATCCCGAGAAAGACGAAGATGGACAGCTGAAGAGTGTCTTCGGAAGCATCACGAATATCTCGCCCCAAAAGTGGGCTGAAGGATTTCAAAAAAGGAAGACGGAGGAAGCTGTAGAGCTCAAACGACAACAGGAGAACTTCATCGACATAACATCGCACGAGATGAGAAGTAGGACTTTCTCTGTACGAACTGCATATGAGACATGCTAACCTCGTACAAAGATCCTCTGTCTGCTATCCTGCAGTGTGCCGACGAGATCAGCACCATTCTAGGTGACTTTAGGGCTTCAGGCTCTAACGTCATTGAGGAGAGTGTTGTGGCTGATTCAATCGATGCGGCGCAGACGATTGCTTTATGTGCACAGCATCAAAAACGCATCGTTGATGACGTTTTGACGTTGTCAAAGCTCGACAGCGCAATGCTCATGGTAACACCAGTGGACGCCCAGCCCTTACAAGTGGTACAGCGCGCATTGAAGATGTTCGAAGGAGAGGTGCAAACAGCTGGTATTCAGATGGAGTTTGTCCTAACTGACTCGTTCACCAAGCTCGGCGTTGATTGGGTGAAGATTGACCCCTCACGTGTGCTCCAGGTACTCATCAATCTCACCACGAACGCGATTAAGTTCACTACCCCCGAGGAGACTAGGACCATCAAAGTCGTCCTATCAGCATCGCGGGTGCGCCCGTCGGCAAGCGAACATCCCACCGTGAGCTACTTTCCCATGCGAGCCAAGAGAACCGACCAAACTTGTGGACCCGATTGGGGCGACGGTGAAGAGATCTTCTTGGAGTTTGCAGTTCGGGATACGGGCCGAGGTCTTACGCCGGAGGAGAAAAAGCTCCTTTTCCAACGCTTTTCTCAGGCAAGCCCGCGAACACATGTCCAGTACGGTGGCTCCGGTCTTGGTCTGTTTATCTCCCGCGAACTCACTGAGCTTCAGGGTGGAGAGATAGGAGTGTCCTCCGAAGCAGGCAAAGGCAGTACCTTCGCCTTTTACGTCAAGTGTCGGAGGAGCAGCGAACCACAAGAACCCTTGGAAGTGCTTCCAACACCATCAATGCCAAGAAAAATATCAAATGCGAAAGCCAAGGGCAGGAAGGAAGTGCCTTTGCCATCCAAGATCACGACCAAGATTAAAGATTTTGCGACCGTGCCTGGCAAGGATGGCGTTTCAAAGACCAAGCCAAAGAACAGGGAACTCAAAGTGTTGATCGTGGAGGACAATCTTGGTATGTCATAATGGCCATGGTGCCGACGTACTCTTACTGACATACTTCAGTGAATCAAAAAGTCCTTCAACGTCAGCTCCAGAACCACGGCATCCAAACGACAGTCGCAAACCACGGCGGTGAAGCACTTGAAGCGCTCAAGTCGTCTACTTATTGGGCCTCGCCCCGTCACTCTCTTTTAGAAGATATATCGGTCGTGCTCATGGATAAAGAGATGCCGGTCATGGACGGTTTGCAATGCACCTCGCAGATCCGCTCCCTTGAACAACAGGGCAAATTCAAGAGACACATTCCTATTATCGCAGTCACGGCGAATGCACGCAGTGAGCAGATCGCGACATTGCTTGCTGCAGGCATGGATGACGTTGTCAGCAAGCCATTTAGGATCGGCGAGCTAATACCCAAAATCGAAGAGCTGGCAAGCAAATTTGGAAACAAAACACTGCCAGACGTGGCTTCACTCGACGTGCCTGTTGGGCCGAGGGAACAGCCGTATGGTATTTGAAAGACATGCATTACGATAGAGGAGATTTGGATGATAAGGGTAATTTTGGGCTTGCGTCTATGGCGACGATTGCGGTGATGGTTAAGCATACAAGGGTCGGGCTCTATGGCGTTATGGAGTCTTCGCATCGAGCGTTATGACTAGCATGCATGTCGGCGTTTAATATGTGTTGTTGTTGTTGTTTTTTCGCTACAGGTCTTGGGTCCATTGGTAACAATCATGCATATGGAATATACCCCCAGGGAAGTTTAGGCGTTGGTTGGGAAATAGCATATACGTGCAAGCACTAGGTAGCGAGTGCAATCAAGAATGAAGACTAGATGTGGGGCTTTTGCTTGTGTGGATGAGAGAAGGCAATGCCATGTGAACACTCGTACCCTCGTCACCAATACACATGTCTTCTTTATGTTAAGCCCATTTGCAAGCTTAAAAGACCGAGACTGACGCCAGCTCACTCTACTCTTTCCCTTGTGTTGTGGAACCATCCTCACACACTCCGCTCATTATCTATCGCTCACTCTCTGCAT
Organism: Alternaria gansuensis; assembly: GCA_009289805.1. Taxonomy (NCBI): domain Eukaryota; kingdom Fungi; phylum Ascomycota; class Dothideomycetes; order Pleosporales; family Pleosporaceae; genus Alternaria; species Alternaria gansuensis. The sequence goes on from WBOK01000134.1 coordinate 147,179, forward strand.
CCATCCATTTCTTCGCCTCCTCTCGCGCCAAAGCACTATTATGCTCCTTGGAAAGCCTCATCAAGTCCATTCGGTGAAGTCGAGAAAGGACCATTGCTGGCCTATTCCCATCTCCACCATCTGGCATCGAGACCCAGCCTTCTGTGATGCTCTGAGGGCTCCTCCGCTCCATACTGAACACCTTCTGTCTAGATTGCCATGGCGCTAACCGTGCTTGGAAGGGGCGGAAGCTTGCAGCGTTCTTTACCCTTGCCTTCTTTCTCCTCGTTTTTCGGCGACAGCTTTGTCAGATTTTTCAGTGAGCGCCTCAACGTTCTCTTCCGCGTTTTGTCCTGGTACCGCAAAATCCTTCTGGAGCTCATCAACGGTCGCCCAAGTGTCCTTGAAATGGCTAGTGTTGGCTTTTACGTAACCCTCTGGACTCGCCCAGCATGACGACGCCGTGTAGAAACGTGAGTTGCGATGGTACGAGAGTGGTTTGTGGCTCTTCTCTGCAAGCGTATGCTCGTGATGTGGTGTTTTGGTAGCTGGGGCGTTATCAAAGGGAAGGATCGTGGCTTGTGCGTCGATGCTGACTGTTTTACGGGTTTTAGGAGGGGAGGCAGAGGTGGACTTCAGTGCTGAGCGAGGTTTGGTAAATATGGTCTTTTGGAGAGAACCAGATTTTACCAGTGTTGCGTCGCCGTTGGGGATGCATCTTGGTTTTTCTGTTGTTTCGCCGACACCTGTTGTAGCCCGCCTGCTGTCCTTGGCGAGCGCCTCGAAACGGTTCTCTGAAGTGATGCTCAGATCTTCCAGTCTATTAGTAATTTCTTTTCTCTCTTTCAGGATTGCCTCATCCGCATCTGCTTGTTCGTATTTGTCTTTGAGGATACTTTTGAGTGGTTGCAATCTTTTCTTCCATCTACGTTTGGCCGTCTCCCAATCATCTTCGGATGAATCATTTTCCGTCAGTGCTGACTCCGAGACAGCCTGCATATTGTGCGACTGAGATACTTCTTTTTCCACTGTCGAAGTAGAATCTCCTGCATGCCGATAACCAGGTACTTGGCTGCACTCGTCTTTCGCCAGTTCCCAAAGATGCAGCGCCTCGTCTATTCCCCATTCCTCTACCATGTCATATTTTTCGTCCCGTAACTTCTTTAACGTCGCCACGAGCTTCCAATAATTGAGTCTTGTGCTCTTCCACTGTTTGGTCCAATCCCTATGCGTCATCCAATTCTTACCATTGCTATCAGCCTTACACCAATCCGGCCCCCCATTTAAGGATGCGAAGATACCACCGCGGCCAGTCAATGCAGCTTGCGCGACTTTCACTTCACCAATGCGAGCTTCCATGAAGCAGACAGCACAGACGAATAGTGATGAATTGGGGAGAAGGTTGGGTGCATGGGTGTAGCTGTGATGGCACGGTTGCTCCATGGAAGCTAGTGTTGAAAATCACGGGCTGTAGGTTTTCTTGCGATTGAGATCTGCCCGTAGAGATAGCGGTGGTGGGCTCGGCCGGTCAAATGAAGCGATTGGTTTCTCTTAGGGATTCAATCGCAAGGAGCGGTCTACGAGCGCAAGGTTGAAATTGTGCTCAAATAATCCCAGCGATCAGATGGTATGCAAATGAGAAGTCGTTTACGGCCAAACTCCTAGATGTGTTTGAGGTCTTGTCGGTCAAGGAATTTCGGTTGACAGTATCAGAGGCGACGAGGAAATAAAAAGCAAGAAGAACTTTGTTCGTGAAATCTGAGCCAGCTAGAAACGCCGCAGTGAGTGCGACAGTCAATGCGACCTGGCTGGACCGAGCTTTCACTGTTCACTCAGACCTTCCCTGCGTCAATGAGCGCCTATCGCCTACGCTACTACATGTAAATATATTCAGTTTCTCCCAGCCCTCGTAAAACAAAGAGCGACAAGGTTCAGAAAAGTTAGCGGCGGATGGTGTAAGCTTAGGTATGGGCGGAAGCGGCTGGTTCACGTTCAACAACTTCTGGACACTCTAAGAAAAGGATTTGGTAACTTCAGCTTGCTGGATAGGCAATTTTTTTGGTCCAAGTTGAACGCGATGACGTCCGACCTACTCATGCCTTGAAAGTTACCGATTTAGACAAAGACCTTTGCGGCGTGATTTCTACGCACATTAAGCGCTCAATCTGGACGTTCATCGTGTTAAAAGCGATTTCTGTATGGGATTCAGTGGCTATAACATTACCGGATGACATGTATACGTGCTGCGCGTCTAATGTTTTACATCTTGTCTTGGTGCTTGTTTTGCTGTGGTCGTGAAAAACCGGGGACACAACGGGCATCGACAGTAAGCTTGTCGTCGGCGAGAATAGATAGTGCAGATAGCATCCACATTGTAAATCTTAGTACTGCACGTTCGATCCAGTCGTCATGGTGCTGGAGCAACAAATCGATATACTGCTGGTTAATCCGGTACGGGCCGTCTCTTGGTTCCTCCGCACCATCACGGAGCTCCGCGATGGCTTTTGATATGCGTATATGGCCATCATTTGTACCTATCCACTGAAAGCTCAGCGAGGCTGATCTAATCATGTCCAGTATAACATGTAGTATCGCAGTGCTGTGGATTATGCGTTAGAAGCGGATGGGATAAAATGGAGATGCCGGCGATAGTTGAGTTCGGACTGGCCGGCAAAAGAGCGATGACGTTTACTGCTTGGCGCTAGCTTACAATGAGCTCCGGCCTTAGCACCTCGATAATGCTTATTCTTCTCTAAACACCTCAATTCTCTTTCCGACCCCTCTTCATCACATCAATTCGTCTCGCCATGTTTGCTAGACAGATATTCCGCCCGGCCAGGACGCTGCACCAGGTATGCGCTCACTTTCTTGTCAATCGCTACATTACAAATCTCTCCAATTTCTGCACTAGGTACTGACAAGAAACAGCAAGTCCGCCGTTACGCATCTGAGGCGCCCAAGAGTGGAGGGAACAATGGCATCCTCTACACGGGTATTGGCGCTGCTGGTCTCGCTGGTGCCTACCTTTACATGAGGGGCGGCGATGCGCCGTCTGGGCAACAAGGCAATGCGCCGCCATCAGAAGAGGCCAAGAAGATTCCCGCTTCCAATGACGGCTCGGTTAAGAAGGCTTTCACTGGAGGCGACCAGGGCTTCCTATCGCTCGTGCTGGAGAATAGCGAGGTTGTCAACCACAACACTAAGAAGCTCCGATTCAAGCTACCTGAGGAGGACATGGAGAGCGGCTTGCCCGTCGCCTGTATGTTTCTCAACAGAAAACTCCCATTCGAGCACATGTTGACTTTAAACAGCCGCTGTAATTACCAAATACAAGGGACCCGAGATGCAAAAGCCAGTTATCCGACCATACACACCGATTAGCGACGTAGATCAGAAGGGCTCTGTCGACTTCATTATCAAGGCCTACCCCAACGGACCCATGTCTGAGCACATGCACAGTATGGAGCCAGGTCAGCGGTTAGACATCAAGGGTCCTATCCCCAAGTTCCAATGGAAGGTATGAGCCTTCTAGGCACCCCAGGTGTGAGACAAACACTAACGTCGAATTTCTTCTCTGCAGCCGAACATGTACGAACACATTGCCCTGATCGCTGGTGGCACCGGTATCACACCCATGTGGCAAACTGCACGACACATCTTCCGCAACCCCGAGGACAAGACCAAGGTTACTCTCGTCTATGGCAACGTCTCAGAAGAGGATATTCTGTTGAAGCGCGAGTGGGAGGAGTTGGAGAACACATACCCTCAGCGCTTCCGCGCTTTCTACGTCTTGGACAACCCGCCTGAGTCATGGCAAGGCGGCAAGGGATACGTCACCAAGGAGCTCCTGAAGACTGTTCTACCAGAGCCCAAGGAGGGTGAGAAGATCAAGCTATTTGTCTGCGGACCACCAGGCATGTACAAGGCTATCAGCGGAGGCAAGAAGAGCCCGACCGATCAGGGCGAGCTTGACGGATACCTCAAGGAGCTTGGTTACAGCAAGGACCAGGTCTACAAGTTCTAAACATCTGTAAATATAGAAATGTAAGATACCTGATCGCGTCTACCTTTGAGTAGCATCGCAAAAGCGAAAGATTACACGTCGAAAAGCAGCTCTCCTTGCGGTTTTTACTCATCATTAGCTACCAGCTAAGATCTGTTTTCAACATGACATGTTGTTAGGACAACGGAAGGCACTATGATCGAGTTATCGGCTGTAAGAAGACGCTCTTATTTCATAAGTCATCTCTTTGCATCACTACGTACATCTGCTTTATGCGACTGAGAATACCTGCACGGTACGGTTCGGTGTTCAGCACAAAAAAAAAAGCAAGTTTCTTCATATCCCGATCAGTAGGCTGACCTACACGCCAGCAGATCAATGCTCTTGCTTACGAATGATTGGGTCGGCGCCAGGAACGGTTGGTAAAGGGCCTGATCAAGTCATGACGTTTGGAACTAATTCCACGCAAGAACCATATCCTGCAGACCTTAACAACACATACTACCGACATTTCCGTGAACTCGGAACGCGAAAAACATTCGTTAACATACGTGAGCGCCCATTGGCCCGGTCTATCAACTGCCAGCGGAGATACCACAGCATCGAATCGTGCAGGACTAGACTGGTCGTATGGTAGCACATTCAGCCTCGCATCGCTCGAGCGTGTCGTAGTATTCCAAACAGTATTCTCACCATGATCCTTTACCCTTGCTACCCTACTAAGTCTCCTGGTCAAATCTCATGACCTTTCATGCTGCACCAGAAGAGATCAAAGACATTCTGTCGAGTCTGAAACAGGGTCTGCTGGAAGAAAGAAGGCACTTGAGAAGAATGAGAAAAAGACTAAGGAACGTGAGGAGAGATCGCAGCCATGGCCCTGGTGCCCGAAGCGGTTTTGAGGAGTAATACGGTGGATATGGTGGTGGGAGGCATGATAATGGGGGGCGAAAAAGAAGCACACGAGGAAAGAGGAGGTAGCAAGAGAGGAACAATGCATATCGATCGTGACATGCAGAGTATGAGATCAAGCGGCGAAGAAGAAGCGTTAAGTGTGATGCGAGTCACCGTCAAGCGTGAACATCAATTTCAAGACCCAGGACAATGGTCTAGCCAATCTTCACCTTATCCATCCGAGAAATCGCCCTACGCAGCGCGGTATCAACCGCACTCCGACGATACTTCGGCCCCAGCTAGCCATCTGTACAACAGCAATCATCTAGGCTTCGAATACGCTAATTGCAACCTCCAACGTCGCTAGCTACGGGTGCGACGCAAGGCCGACGTGATTAACTTAAGTAAGGTGTTGAGTAGTGCGGAGGGTAGACGAACGGCGCACGAAGTGGGCGAGGTACTGAGTATGGCGTCGAATATCGGGAGAGATATTGAGGATTTGAGGGGAGTTTTTGGAGGGGTAGAAGGTAGGTTAAATAGGGTTGTGGGTATTAGACACGTCGATTGAGAGAAGAGCTGGATGCGGGCAAGAGTGGAACATACGATGAAAGTGCGTTCGACTGAGAGGGTAAATAGGTCGAACGTACCACGGTTAACAGATTCGCTTCAAGTAGACCGTCCCATGCGGGTTTCGCGCACATTACATCACCCTCCCGCCATCGAACGCTTCGTGCCCTATTTAAGTTGAACACCATTCTCCGGGCTTCTTGTTGCGAGCGCCTCACCATCGCACTACAAGCATCGAGAAAATCTCTCAAACCCATCATCATGGACGGTGTTCAGAACCCTCCTTCACCCTACTCGTGGAATCACGATTTCTCACTCTACTATACTACCCCCATCGATGAAACCACATCCTCTAATACCGGAAGTGAGTACCCTGGCTCTTGGCAAGAGAGTAGAGATATCCGAGCTGGAACTCAAAGTGGAGAGCAAAGGCTTCTGGAAGAAGGAAACGAGCTTTGGGAAGGCGAGCGTTCAGACGGCGGCATACAACTTCCAAACGCATATATCGAGAACAACGGAGACGCACGCGGCGTCGAATATGAACGACGAAACGGACTGGAAGCGCGCGGTCCTCTTGATAAAACAATCGAGCTTAAAGAAGGCGAGAGTGACATTGTGCGCGTCTGTTCTCGACCGACATCGGCTAGACAAACACCTCTACTCTCGCTATGCGCTCGCATACTACCAAAGCTGCCCTCCCGACAGAAAACAATGTCCTGGTCATTGCGCATCAAACACTTTCTCGGCCTGAATCCTGGTTTCTGTCCCGGAGCTCTCTCCATACGTCGTGCCGAACACGACGCTGTCTTCTCTTCTGGACCCAACCAGCACAAATGCCCTTATTGCGGTCTCACCGTTAGAGCCAGGTACCCCACATCCTATACTCATGGTTGGCCAAACTACTCAGGAATCTCACGTGCCTTCATACTTGAATCGCATCTCCCCGTTGGTACTAAATATCCAGTCGAAAGGCGCAGTTGTCTGATATGTTGGGACTACGAAGGGGTGTGGGCTGGGGCTATGAATAAGGAGGAGTGGGGAAGACATATGAGACGCCATTTCGAAGAAGATGGGTATTGGGTGTGTCGGACTGTTGGGGGGGGGAGTAAGGCGGATGGTGGACAAGAAGAAGTGTACAGCGAAGAAGTGTAAGGCGGTCCATAGTTGAGCTGAGTTTGTATCCCATCGCTTACCACGAGGGATCATGAAATGAAGTGATATGTGCCTCGATAGGTGTCATGTCACAAGCTCGTTGGTCAAATACTATTGCGTATATCATGGGTTTGCTTCAATGGAATGGGAAAATTAACTTACTACCCGTTGGTCTTACACCTCTACAATTGCTGTGTCTCACGTACATGGACGAACTCCTTCGCCTACACATCCACGTCGCACATCATATACTAGAATAAACTACACATCTCAACGCACGCCAATGGCTACATCCAGACGACGGCCGCCTGAGATATTTCACGTTTACTTCCCGCCCTCTTCCCTGGTAGTGCAGCCTGTTAAGTCTATCGCAAAGTATATGTATCATTTTTTCTACACGCCGTCAAATCCATCCGAAGGCGAGGCAGAGTACTAATGGCGGTACATGCTGGAGCAAACCTTCTGTTCCGGCGGACAGAAAAACTTTCCTCAGGACCCTTTGCTTAGTACCCAATCGCGACAGCTAAGATTGCTAGGCCCGTGGCCGTAGGGAGGATCTCAAATGCCACCACATTCTGACCCGAATGGTTGTCCAGAAGGAAGCGGACAGGGTTATGAGCGGCGTTCAATGGGGATGCGGAAGGGATCTGAACCACCGCCGAGGTAGAAAGGAAGTTTCAGAGCACCATGGAACCATGCAGGTGATGAGCTTCATGTGTCTGCAAGCTTTCATCTGACAGTGGCAGGAAGTGAAGCCACTGTGATTTGGAGTACTATGAAACTAGCTTAGCTTTACGTCTTATTGCTCTTCTTGGTCTTGTGTACTCACTGTTCCTATTGCATTAAATCTACATGTTGTTTGTCTCCTTCCCTGAACCAAGATATCTAGGTATACTCTCCAAAGTTTTCATTGTCATATTCTTCTTTTCGTCGTTCAAGTTCCACTGCTTCAATGCCATGTTTTTCGAAATCAAGTAATTAGCAGAAAGGTTCTAGTATATTGCGGTGAACGTCCTGTGCAGAAATGTGAAGAAAAAAAAGAATAGCTTCTAAACAAAAGGACCCAGAATGAGGAAAACGGTGTTGGTTCAGTTTGTAGGAACATTATATGGCATGCAGACATGTACCCTTTGTAATGGCGACATCGTATTCGTCAAATATACGACATCCTGTATACCTGCCTTCTGAGTTCTGACTATTCTCTCACAATCGCTATCTCTCTTCTCTGAGAGCATCTTTTTGGCCAAATACTTCCTGATGCAGATGGAAAATGCAAGGAACACAACGAGACCGTTCGCGACATGAGTCCGTTTCGAGAATCGGTGGGTACGTCTTCCCGCAACTTCACATTTCGTTCAAAACCGCACCTGTCGGAGCTGCCTGAGCATCTGACACAATTCAAACGAGAACCCGCCATGTACCCCGAGACTCTCGGCGATCGCAACAATGCGTAACAAGAAACAACAAGTGCTGAAGAACACAAGCAATGACCGCCAACGTCTCTGTACAGTCTGACTGAGGCCACAAGACGCAGAAGGAGGCATTTCTAGTGTTAGCGGAAGCTGAAGCGGAGTCGATGATGACGTCTCCACACGAAAAAACCCCGTCGACTGCACCGGCCGGTAGAATACCAATCCCATGGCCTTCTCCGTCCGTACCCCACCCCCAATCAATCCCCTGCTCTTACTGCCCCCCACTCCTTCCAAATCACAGCTGACAGTAAGAACATTCCCCTTCCTATTTCTCTCTCTTTCTCTCTCTCTCACACACACTCTCTCTCTCACACACACACACACACAGGCACATTGTCACAACCCATATAACCACGTCCACACTTGCATCCGCCTAGCAAAACTACCACCACATCAGTCACCACCACCAGCGAGATAACGGCACGGGGTCCAACAGCGCCAAGAGACTCTTGTGGCTGAGGTCCCTTAAGCGACGGATCGCAGGGTCTGCCGCAGGGGAGGTACGTCATTGCAGGATCGCGATACTAAATCCTAGAGGAAGTTGAGTCTTGCTCTCGAAAAGCTGATTAAGGGCACTATAGTCCGCGCCCACGGATTAAATTGTACCATTAATCAAGAGGCCTATAGAGCTGGTGGCTAGGTTCAGTTCAGGCCGTCCCTAAACAAGACTGCCCCTTGGACGAATGTGGCGGCAAACCTAACCCAAAGCTTGGTAGCGGCCGCCCCTCGGTAGGGCGGTGTGGGTCTAGCTGTTTCACCTGATCATGACCATCTTACGCCCCAGTAAGCGCGGCACAACGGTCTTAGTTTAGCGATTGACTCCAGAAGCAAAGCTGTTGCAATAACTTGACAGTCAGAACATGGACTGATACCCTACCGCGAACGCCGACGTGCACTTTTGCGCTCAGCGGCTTCCACAATGGACCATAGACCTTCGCCTCCGCCTCCGCCTCTGCTTCCACCTCCACCCCCATCTCGTCGAGAAGACGAGATTTCAACACCACGTACTGCTATGCCGCCCCCACCTCCACCTCCACAGCTGTTCAAATCATCAAGACCGGCGAGCATAGTACCCCTACCTCCTCCAGTGCCTTTTGAAGCCTTTGAGCCTATAGACAAAGCACACCACTAGCGGTTCCTTAAAGACACAAAAGCAAATATACCTAGTAAACCCTTTTAACATTTCTACTGTTCTCCTACAGTTTACTTATAGATCTTAAAGTCCTCTAAGCAATTCTTAATCTCCCAGAAATCTTATCTATAAGGCCTACTACAATTTCTAGTTTCCGTATTTAAATGTAGAGCATATATCTAATAGTTATTGTTGGAGTATCGACACCTGGATCACCTTGGTGATCATGTGATACTCGTGATCCTGGCGGGGCTATCACATGATAGCCCTACTAGCGTGTTTATATATTGGCCAGATCATCCGAACTCTCCTAGGCAGTTATTGTATCATCAGTTACCTGATAGCTATTGTCAACTAGTCATCTGATCACTAACCTCTATTCCCTCTCTGATTAATTAACACAGACCTTCTCAGCTCCCACAAATATTAATACCCTGCTACTCTAGAAGCGTAACTAGAGCTGTATAGAAGGTAACCTTAGAAGTACACTTTAACCGTTGGCAGCTTACGAGACTGCCGCTTACAAGTAGGACAAGTGCGATGCAGTTTTAAAAGGGGGAGAAGTTCTTAAGAATTGTTAGATGTTCTGCTAGGCAGGGGACCCTAACAATAAGGAACTTAAAGACAGTAGTTTTAATCTAGAACGCTACCAGAAATACTTCAAGTCTTCTTTTACTAAGCGGCGTTCGCTAGTACCGTAAGCAACGGTTTAAAGCGGTGGATGCAACACTTGTTTGATAATTTATTTGTGAATGGCGCATAAAATTGTTTCTTCACACCATGCTAAGTCAAGGAAAGTAGGTAAACATAGAAGTGTCAGGATATATTGTTATTGCATACAGGAGCAATGGATAAGGTATGGTTGTCCGTTATCCACGTTTGAAGATACGGCGAACCTAAAGCCTTTCCGTCCGTCTTCTTTTTATCTACAACTCAAGTGTGAAGAGGTACTTGTCAAACTTAGCACTCGGGGTAAGATCATGCCACACGGACGCCATCAACTCCTGCTTATCTTGCACTGGAATACTTTCAACATTGTAGTACTTCCCATTAATGTATACGGCATCAGGATGAGTAGAACCAGTGCATTTCAAGAGAGGGTCATCCTTGGCTGTACGCTTGACCTTGGCGTTCGAGTCTCTGCCATCGGAGCCGGGCTCAGACCAGGTGAAGCCTTGAATATAACCGGAGATGCACGTCTCACGCTTCGTGACATTGACACGCTGTACGGGTTTGCCGCATTGGAGGGGACCATCTGCGTTAGAGGCTGAGCCTTGGCCCCAAGCTATGAAGACCTTCTTGCCTGTCTCTTGGACTTCAAGCTTGCCGGATGCAACGGTCGTCAGACCTGAGAATGGTTAGACGTCGTCTTTATATGCGGGTTGCACTTCGATGTTCTTACCCTTCGCAATCGCATCGGCCGTGGAGGTCGCATTGCCGGTGATAGACAAGGCGCAGACGTTGTGGTCGATGTCTTTGAAGAAAAAGGATGGACCTTTGCAGTCAGGCTTTGTGTATGTGTAGATGTTGTCGGCCGCGGCGATAGTGGTAAGCGCGCCGAGGGCCAGGATGCTGGTAAGGGAAAGCATTGTAATTGTGTTATGATGCGAGTATGGAGTTGTAGTCTTGTAAGGTCGTGCAATTCGTTGAGGAACTTATTGAATACTATCTGCTTGATGCGCGCGGTGCAGTGGCTTTTATGGGATAACAGCCAGGCACAGTAGGCCAGCTAACTATAGACGTGCCAAGAGCCGGCAAGCTCGGACGCTGCACAAATTAATTTTAAATTAATTAACTAGTAAGCCAATACAAATTTCATAGTTAAATTTTGACTACTAATCATCATGCAAGATAGTATATATTGTCAAGGTTGCCTAGGCCCTCTCTAACAACATCCTCCTTCTTTATAGCGCTTGTCCTCAAGCGCAGCTCTTTAGCGTACGCAACGCCCTCTAGACGTAGGCTTTTATCTACGCTAGGCCCTTTAGGCCATATTAACGCAGGCCTTCTCGACCATCCAAGCCCCATCTCAGCCCAGGTCATCTCGGCGCAAGCCTTGCATAACAGACAGGCAAGCACGGTTGCTGTCTTGGCGTCACCTATGATAATTGACGACAAATGACGACGACGGCCAATTTGTTAGGCAATTGCTATAATTAACGATAGTAACACGCTAACCGCATATAGGCAGAGGGGATAATAGGGGGACAAGACGTGCTATACTATATATAACACACATACTACGTTATACATGACGTGTAGCGTTACGTGTATTGACATTTATGTCACCCCTAATAATTGACGACGATTAACGACGACAGATATAAATGACGCTAGCTAACATAATTGACGTAATAATCCTACAAGCCGGCAATACTAGTCCAGCAGCTTACGATAAATTGAGGTATCTTAGCCTACGGCCGGCTTATGCTAAACTAACCTTGTAGGGAATTAAACTATTAGCTTCGGAGCCGCGGCTGTATTCTCAACTTGCTACGTCAGCAGTTTACTAATCATAATGTTAGAACGCAGCCCTGCACCACTACGCTGTAACGACTACTAAAGCGTGTATATAATTAGTGAACTACTAATTATTGTATAGAATAGTATATATCGTCAAGGTTGCCTAGGTCTTCTGTAGCATATATAGCTAATTGTATTTATGATAATATAAAAGTATAAGAGTTTTAGTGTCTATAAAGACAAAGCTTATAGTCTACTCTACTATACATCTCTAAAAGACTATTAAATTACTAGTAATAAATAACATAGTTATTGTTTGTCTAGGATAGTATATATGAAATACTAAGACTACTTACATAATAAAACTAAGTTCTTATAATATTTAAAAACTTTATTAATTTAAAAAAAAAATTAATATGTATTAGTTTCTACTTAATTTAATTTTTTTTATACTAGTATTTATATCTTTATACTAACTTAGATATTACTTGTATGTAGTTAGGCTATTCTGACTATTAGCATAGGTAAAGTTAGTTAGCATGTATGCACCTACGCTTCCGGCTTACAGGTTCCTGGTGTGCGGACCGAACATCTCTCGATCGAAGCTCTTCCGTCGTATCCAATGCCAGGTTCTCCGCCTTAACAAGATCGACTCAACGAAGCATACACGAATGCCAAATAATTAATCGTTAGTCCATAAGGCGTAGCCATGGCCATTGTTCTTCTCTATGCGCCGCCAACTCCAACCTTCACCGCGATCACGCTCGGCGGTGAAGAAGCGCAGCGTGCAAAAGACCATGAACACCATGCGCTGGTGCTAGTTTTAGGTACTTCCGCAGCATCACCAAGACCGCGTTTGGCGTTAAAGGAGGTATAGGACGTAATCCGGTGCTTACTTCGGCCAGTACCATCTTAAGCACGGCCACCTATTGGCGAGCCGACCTACTACTGTGCCCGTGCGCGACGCGAGCCAGGTCGCGACTCGAGCTACATCATCATAAAAGTCCACATTAAGAAATGAGGCTATTAAGCCACATACAAAAGCTATTATTACAAGATTTCTCAGTATATTACTATATAGAGGCTTGCGCGTCTTTTGTGCTATTTGAATTTTACTAGTGTCTTAATTTAGCGTCCGCGCGCGCTAGTTTTAGGTACCAAGGTTGACGGCGTAACGCGCATGACGGCGTAACGCGCGTGACGGCGTAACGCGCGGTTTTTCCTATAGTAATCTCCAATATTTTCAAAAATTAAAATAGCAATAACTTCTTTAAATCTTGACCTTTTGTTAAAATTCTTCAAGATTTAGAATCTAGAAACTAAGTTTATAAGTCTAGAATTTTAATTTAGTTTAATATAGCCTAGTTATAGAGATATTTACTTCCTATACAAATGTAAACTTTTAAATTAAGCTATATTAAGGTAAAGTAAGATTTTAAACTTATAGAGCTAAGCTTTTAGATACTAAAACTTTAAAAATTATTTAAAAAGGTTAACAAAGAAAAAGTTCTATAAGAAATAAGATTTTTTGAAAGTATAATTATAGAATTTCTGTTATATCTTCTAAAGTATATTACATTTAAATATTATTACTTATTGTCACAACGTGTATATGTATCCTCTAGCTAGAGCGCGATTTATTGATCGGTCGGTATTTTGTTTCCGACACTTATGTTTTAGATTATAAGTAGGAAATAGAAACTTTTAGCTTATTTAGAATTTTTAAAATCTTTATAAATAAAAAGTTTATATGTTACAAGTAAAAAGAAAGATTCTCTCCTTAACTGTCACGGATGGTTGCGTATTGACTAGGTCCGCTAAACTTGCTTATTGTTAGCTTGCCTACCTGCAATTGTGCTTATAAGGGGCTCCTCACCTGCAAGGATACTAGCAGGACAATCTAATACTTAAAGCAATTAAAGAAGCTAGAGCCTAGTTGCATTTAAACTCTCTAATTCTCCTTAAACCTTATTAAGGCCTACTACACCTAAAAAGCTTAAAGAGCGCACTTAAAGTGCACCTACAACGCTTAAAAAGCGCATTAACACTATAAAAAAGCAATATAATAAACTTTAATTCTTATAACAGTTATAGGAGTTAGAAGAAAAAGTAGTACAACTAAAAAAAGTTAAATAAAAAAGAACTTTAAATATACTAATACTACTAACTATATTATCCTACGCGTAGAACGCACTTAAAGTAACACTTACTATATATATATAACACGCGCTAAAACTTAAAAACTTAGCTAAATACTAAAGTAAAACTCTTAAAAAATATTATAAGTTTACTTATTTTTATAAAGTAGTATTTTAGCTACTACTATAAAAATTTAAAAATAATAATAATAAAGTAATTTAAGTAATATAGTATTTTAAAGTAAGCTTTTAAAAGCTTAAGTATACTTACTATAAGTATTCTTTTAAAGTAAAAAAAAAAGTGCTAACTTAAGACTACTTTAAATAATATATACTTAACTTACTTTTAAACTTTATTAAGTATAGCTTTAAAGCAGTAACTGCATATACGTATACTATATAGTAAAAGAACTAAACTATTTAATTATTTATAACTTATTTTAATATTTTAAAAAATTAACTTCTAATATATACTAAGGCATAAAAGGTCTAGCACTTTTTTATAAAACTAAAGCTTAAACTATAGCATATAATTACTAACTACTATTAAATTCTTATAACTAAAAAAAACTTTATTATACTTAAATTTATACTTAAATAGAATTTGCGTAAAGTACTTATTATGTATAATTTACTATACTAAAATACTTTTATAAAAAAAAAATACTTTTTTATAGCTACTATACTAAACGTACTTAAGAAGTATAAAAATAGTAATAATATTATATACTTTAAGTGCTAAAAAAAAACACTATACTAATAAGTACTAAAGCAGCAACCTTAATAAAGTCCTAGTTAATATAAACTAAATAAAAATAAGTTAAGCTTTACTATAAACTTAAAGTTAGTAAAGCGCGTGCTAATAAATATTTTACTAAGAATACAGCGTATATATTACGCACGTTTAGTTACTAAAGTAAAAAAAGAACTTTAAGTTATTTTAAATTTATAAGTAAATGTTAGCTTTATTAGTTAAAAAATAGCTATAAAAATAATTTTAAAACTTATTTAAAATATAAAACTTCTTTACTTAAGTTAAATTAGACTTTAAAGGTAAAACACATACATAGTATATAAGCTCTAGCTATACTTAATAAATAATAATAGTATAAAGCGCATTACAAAAGTTACTATATATAAAGTAAATAAAGAAAGAGCACTACTACTACTTAGCAACTTTTTTTTAAGCTAAGAAAGTATCTATATTAACTATAAAAGGTAGATATAGCGTTAAAAATATATAAAGGCAAATATTAACTTAGTAGCTATTAAAGTATTTTTATAAAATATAAAACTTATAAATTTAAGAACTTACTTTCTAGAAGTACTTTAAAGTAATAGTATAAGTATTAAGCTTAAAGTATATATACTAAATATATTTACAGTATAAGTATAGTATATACTTAATATATTATAAGATTATACTAATATCTTTAATAATAAAGCTACTAAAACTTTTTTATAGCTAAATAGCTTTATAGGCGCATTAATACTATTTATATTAAAGAAAAATAGAACTTTTTGCCTTTATGTAAATTATTAAAGCCTTAATACTATTATAATAAAAGATTATTACTTACTTCTTCTAATTAGAGAGATACTAGACCGCCTATTAGGCGCATGCTACTACACAATATTAGATTTTAAAAACACCTACTATTATTTAAAGATTAAAGTAGGAGATAAGTAGAAATCTACTTTTAAAATATAATATAGACATTTTAAATATCTTATAATACCTTTTAGGCTTATAAACGCCTTAGTAAGCTTCTAAGCCTATATTAACAAAGCTTTAAAAGAATACTTAGATTATATATACGTAGTTTATTTAGATAATATTCTTATCTATACTTATAATAATAATATTGCGCTACACTAGTATGCTATATACGCTATACATAACTTTTTATAAAAAGTAGAGTTATATATAAACTTTAAAAAGTGTATATTTACTTTAAGTAAAGTTTATTTTCTAGAATTTATTATTATAAAGAGTAGTATTTACGTAGATCTAGCGCGCGTTACTACTATTAAATAGTAGCCTATACCTACTAATATTAAAAAGCTATAGTTTTTTCTAAAATTTATAAACTTCTATTAGCATTTTATTAAAAACTATACTATAAAAACAGCACCTTTTATACATATCTTAAAAGAGAAACAGGCGTTCTACTAGAATAAGAATATATATACTACCTTTATAAGGCTAAAGCAATACTTTATATATGCGCTAATTTTATACTACTTTAAAAATATATATATAATTTATATTAAAATAAATACTTTAACTTTTACTATTTTAAGTATATTGTCTTAACTCTTTAAGAATAAAAAGTAGTATCCTATTATATTTTACTTATAAAAACTACAAAGCGCTAAGCTAAACTATAAAGTATATAACTTTAAACTTTTAGCTATTATATAAAGTTTTAAGAAATAGCAACACTACTTAAAAGGCGCTTAATATACTATTTAAGTATTAATAAATTATAATAACTTATATTTTATACGCGCTGTACAAAAACTAAAGTAGCATTAAGCACGCTAAGCTTTATATTTAAAGGCTTTTAATTTTAAAGTTAAATACTACTTAAGGCGTATAAACTCTATAAATAAACTATTAAAAAAAGTAAATTATAAACAAAAGAACTTATTATTAACTTAATTATTGCCTACACTATAGAACAAACTTCTAGTAAAAGTAGAGTATAGTAGAATAAAAAGTTCTATAACTTAGTACAGCTAAAAAAGCGCATATAAAACGCATATAGCTAATATTTATAAAATAAAAAGTATTTAAACTGCTAGTGCTATAATGTATATACTATGCGTACTACACTTTCTAGCTAAAGTATTAGTTAGTAGCAAACCTGTAATAGTAGATTTAGAAGCTCTAATAAATAAACTACGCTAGTTATAATAAAAAAATACTTTTGCTTTATAGTAAGTTGCAGACTTTATATAAATAGTATATACTTAAAATAATAGTAGCACGCAAGTATAGCGTGTTAATAATAAAAAAGTTTAAAAATATAAAGGTAAAATTAATATTCTACTAGAATAAGCTATTAGTTAAAAAATTCTATTATAGAATTATAATACGCACATAACAAGTTATTTTAGCATATATAGAACTTATAAGCTTATTAGCAGGCTATATTACTAGCTAGAGCTAGGCTATAATACTTAGAATTACGTAAAGACCTATGTAGTATACTAAAAGAGTAAGGCTCTAAAACATAGTAAATATAGTTAGTTATTACTATTACTAGTTTTTAATAAGATATTTAAGGAAGTAAGCCTTAATTTTATAATAAAGCTACTACTAGCAAAGAATAATAGTTTAAGTTATATATTTAATGTAATTTTTATAATTATTAACTACTTTTTAAAAATAGCAATTTACATACCTATATTTAAAACATAAAATATAAAATAGTTTATAAAATCTTATTTTAAACATATTATTTTAAAATATAGAATTTAAAAAAGCATTATATTTAATTGTAGTTTAATCTTTACCTTAGCGTTTAAAATAAAAATGTGCTACTAATTATAAGTAAAGCGTAGGCTGAGCGCAGCTTTCTACTTATAAATTAATAGGCAAACTAAACGCTAGAACTAAATAATAAAGTAATACTTTGAATTATTTGCTTTAGAAAAACAAGATAATTAAGTATTACTTCTACTAACTATATAATTTGCATACAACAACTCTATTTATAAATTAACAAAGACAATACTTTTTTATATAGTATATAGTAAGCATTTATTGCTTATATTACTTCTTAAGAATAGTAGGCTAGAAGAAAAAGTACTAGACGCTGTAAACAGAGTGCAGCGCATACATAGCGCATATATAATAGTAAAAAAATACTTTTTAGTAGTATAAGAATATTAACGCTAATACTATAATAAACAATATAAATAAAAATTTTTTACTAAAAAGACTTAGTTCGCCTTAGTATAAAGAATATTAACTTAGCTTACTAACTTAGCAAGAAGCTTTTTAGTAAGTTTATAAAACTATTTTAAGTGTAAGAAGTAGTTAAAACACAAGCTTACTAACTACAACTACTACCTTACTATTTTATTTATAATATTTTCTATATTTTCTTCCTAAAATAATAGAAATTACGTAGTAGTTAAAAAGATAATACTTAGGCACTAGAAATTAGCTTTAAAAGTAAAAAAATTTAAAAAGTTAAAAAAATATTAAAGAAATAAATTAAGAATTGGCTTCGGCCTTTTGAGACAACCTTTTAATGTGACCACACATTTTGTAGACACCTTTTTAGTAAAAAATGATTTATTGCTAACAACAGGTATCCGGGCTCATGCCCCCTTGTTTGGTATTGCCGGCACGCAATTAGTGTGTCGCATGTTTAGACAGAAATAAAGATGCGCAATATCTCTCTAACTAACTGTCTTAATTAATAACTATTTACTAATAACCGCAACTTCTGTTGTCTTTGTTGCTATCTTAGCAGTATTGCAGTTGCGGCGTTTCTAGCGCCTATACTTAGATATAAACATACAACAACAGCGTTACTATCTAAGTACAGCTTTCTTATTTCTAGAAGTAACTTACAAAATTCTTCTACTTGTTAGTTTGTCCTAGCTGCTTAATAGCTATTTTAACACGCTCTTGCTCCTTGTAGAGCTACTACAAGGTCTCTCTACTAAAGTTATATTTATGTAGGAGGAGATTAGTAAGATAATATACTATTACTGCACCTAGACTATTAATATGTGCAATGTATTTAATAGACTTGCTGCTAAATAAGCCTTTTACAACCTTTATTATTTATTTTTAAGGTATCAAAGGTGGTGGTTGTTGTTGTAGTCAAAATGGGTTTTCCAAAAAAGTGAAAAGCAGCTGCCCTCAACCTTTATTATAACTTTAATATTTATAATACTAAACGCATTAATAAGGTGTTAATAAATAATAAAATTTAATCTTTGCGTCTACCTAATTACTATAAGAGCTACTACTAACAGCTCCTCTTTAACTAACTAAGGAGGCTGCTTAACAAAAGTAAACGTAGGCTTTGTAATTTACTACTATAGCTTCTTGTATAGTAACCTAGTAAGGTCTTACTTTACTTAATATAAGCTATTAGTCTTTGTATTAAATAAAGAGAAAAATAGTCTAAGTATTATATTATTTGTATATAAGTTGTTTATATATAGTACTGTGTAGTATAGGAAATTCTAAAGGTAAGAAATAGCAGGTAGAAAGCTTTTATAAAGTATTGCAGGCTCCTGCTGTAGTAACGTACGTGTCTTTACCTTCTTTTACCTTCTCTACCTCTATCGCAATCTTGTTGCTAGCTATAGGCTAGTAATTGCTGTTAAACACGTTTTAATTAGTGTTGTTTTTTAGTACATTAAGAATAGCTAGCTAAAGTATTAGCTGCAATAGAAAAGCTATAATAAATTATAAAATACTTAGACTCTAGCATTGCAGTTTAAAAATATAAAAAAACTAATTAAAAAATATAAGTATAAGTAAAAATTATTATGTTCTAAGCGCGCTAAAAAAATATACTAAATATTATTATTATGCACTTAGGGCGTAAATTAAGTATTTAAATAAATAAAACTATAAGTACAAAAATAATTTACTTTTACTTATTATTAAGAATTATTTTACTACTAGTACGAACTTTATTATTACTATTTATATTACTACTATTACTTCTAGTACTACTATTATGCGTACTACCTACGCCTAAGGCGCGCCTAAGAAGTAGTATATTATTGTTACTTAAGCTCTTATTATTATTTTTATTATTACTAGCAGGACTAGTAATTCTAGCTGTATAACTAGTAATTAATTTAAAAGTAGCTGCTATATAGCACTACTTTACTAAAATTAAGCTTAAGTAATAAAGCAAAGTTATTAGCACCTAAGTAAAAACTTTTAAAAAAGTACTAGTATATATAGTAACGTAGTAGTAGTTAAAAAGCTTAAAGTTAAATTAGCACTAGTATTATGTAAGCTTAACGCTAACAGTAATAATAGTAAAGTTAGTCTTTAGAATATTAGTATTGGTAACTATAGTATTAAAATAAAAGTAAAGTTAGTATAAATAATTCAAACGCCTATTAAGTGCTTTAAAAACTTATTTAAATTAGCTAAAGTATAATTAATAAAATAAAAAACTTACTTTAGTATAACTACTATAGTTACTTTTAGTATAATAGTTATAATAATAATACTTAGTTTTTTTATACATTTTTTTTTACTTAGCAATATTTTATACGTAATGCAGGAAAATTGTATATAAAGTAATAAAATTCATAGCTTTTTTAAGCACGCTAAACTTATATAGCTAAGTATTTTATAAGTAAAATTTCTTAATATACTTAGAATTTAGATAGTAAGCTATAATAAAAATTAAAGCTTATTATTTAGTTGTATAGTAAGTATATTAAAGTTACGTATTAAATACATTAATTAAAATAAAAATTATAAAAAATATACTAAAAAATTTCTTTATTACTACAGCAAATATTACTTTGCATAAACTACTTATAATAATTATACACTTTTACTTTTACTTCTAAATATTTTAAGAAATAAATAATAAATTTAAAGGTTACTATAATAACACTACAAAGACTTAAGCCTAAAGCTTATTATACGCTTAAACTATAAGTAATACGCATTTTAAAAGCATCTAAGCTATAAGTAATATGCGCTTTTTACTAAAACATCCTTATACAGTCTAGAGAGTTAATTTAAGGCTGTTAGGACGCTAGACTAAAGGGGGAGGCTCTATTACGGATAGTTGCGTGTTAACTAGGTCCGCTAAACTTGCTTATTGTTAGCTTGCCCACCTGTAATTGTGCTTATAAGGGGCTCCTTACCTGCAAGGATACCAGCAGGTATTATTGCTTAAAATATACACACGTTATTATTCTAGAGCCATCTCTTACTATCTTTTATGGTGTGAAGCAAGTACTATTGCCTGAAGCCACCCCTTACATTAACGTACGAGCGAGGGTTAAGGGTCAACTAGCTACTACGCCAGAAGGTAATAATCCGCGCGTGGCGCCGATTACGTGATTACTATCCCGCTAAGGCTAGCTATCTAGGATAGCTATGCATAAAGGGATAGCAGCGCTATTATAAACCTCTCTCTTAGAAAAGATGTACGAAATAGTAGAATAGAGGTAATAAGTATAAAAATATAATAAATTTTATCATTACACTTATTATAGTTAACTTAAATAGTTTATCTCTTACACAAACTACTAACTAGTTATTTTATTTTTTGTAAAATTAGTATTACTGACTATTTAGTTAATATTAATAATTTTTTTTACTTAAATATTTCTTACAACACTTTACAAACTACTACTTTAGCTTACTTTACTTTAGTATAAACTAAGCTTAAAGAAGTATAGTAAAACTTCATATAATACTTTAACTACTAAGAGTTTTAGTAAATAATTTAGCTAATTAGTTACTTAATTAAAATCTAAAATAGCATTTTTAAAAACTACTTTAAAATAATATAACGTTAAGTCTAGAACTCTTTGCGCTAAACTAACTAATGTTAAAAAATAATAAAGAGCTTAATACATTTAACCTCAATACTAAAAAGAACCTTAGTGCTTAGAAGATTAGAAAGTTTAAGTAACAGGCGTATGTCTAGGCACAGTAAGTAGCTTTTATAATAAAAATAATTAATTAGCTCTTAAGTTAGCTAATAACTACTTTAAAAAAACAAACTATTACTATAAAAAAACTTAAAATAGTACTACCTAAGAAGTATAAAAAAAAAACTATAAACGTTTTTTACTTATATTTAGTTTTACTATAAGTATAATAAAGTCTTGACTAATCAAAAAAAAATTCTTATAGCAAGTATATATGTAAAAAACAAAGCTGTTAACTAGATATAACTTTATAAAAATATTTACTTACCAGACGTAAAATATAAAAAAGTTACGGTAAAAATATATGCTTTATTTCTAAGTTAGATAAAGTTTAAATAAGATATAAAATATATTTATAAAAAAGTAAATACTAAAACCTAAGCTAAAAAGAAAATTACTTCTCTAAGGTAGACTACGTTAGTATTAGCATATATAGTAGAGTTTAAGCAACTATAAGCATGAATAAATAAAATAATAAAGCACTTTAAATAGTATATAAAGCAGGCTTAAAAAAGAATATTAAAAATAGTTTTATACACTATAATAAGCCTAAAACACTATATGCTTTAGTTAAGCTAGCTACGCGTATTAATAACAGGCTCTAGAAACGGTATAACTAGAAGAAGTACTTTTAACTTAGCTTAGCTAATACAAAACAACAACGCAGTAAGTATAATAAAAATAGCAACACTATTATAACTAGCAAAATATAAAATAAGGCTAAAAATAAAGAAACTTAAAGAAAAAAGTATAAATAGCCTTTTTAAAAAAGAATGCTAAAAGCATTATAATAATAAAGCATGTTTTTAGTATAGCTAAGCTAAATACTTTGCCTAAGACTATAATAAAGAACTAGTTAAACAGGTAGCTATTAAGATTAGAATAATTAGATAAAGAACACTATACTAAGTTTATATAAAACAAGATAATAGCTTAAGCAACCTAGACCTCTACAAGAAAGCACGTTTAATAAACAGCTATAAAATTATGCTATAACTAAGACTAAATAATAAGGTTCTTACTCTAAATAAACCTAAGCTAACAGATTAGAAAGTTAAGGACAAAGTTGTGCTAGAACAATTAGCTAATAACTAATGCTAGGTATGTAAAACGACAACGTACTACGCTAATAAATATATAATTTACGCAAAAATTATAATTACTAGTAAAAACGCTAAGGAAATTAGATATTAAGCAATATACTAACAACTTTACTTTAATAATCTAGTAGCTAAAGTTAAGAACTAAAAAGCTAAAAAAGTAGAAAGTACTAAAAAGTATAAAGAGTTATGTTAGTATAACTATAAGCTTAATTGCAAGTTCTATAAAAAAGATAAAAAGAAGTATAAAGTAGACTAAAACTAGTGCTGCCACTTAAATTCATGAGTAGATAAGTGCCTAGTAGACAAGTGTTACCTCTATAAACTTAAGAAAGTAGAAATATACTACTAACTCTTATAGACGCAATGCAAGGAAAGATGTAACTTCTATTAATAGTAACTTAAAAAAGCATAATAAGTAGACAACTACTACTATATTACCCTATTATTAAATATTTATAAGATAGTAGACTGTCTAATTTACAAAGCAAAAAAGCTAGAGCTAAGAAAATAAGCTTTAAGGTAAGAGATACTTTACTAAAACCTTTATTAAAGCTTTTATTATAATAATAGTTGCTTAATACACTATAACACTAAGTATAGTGCAGGCTACTTTTCTAAAAAAAGAAGAGTAAGTAGGCAAAAAACTAAGATGCTGTTAAGGACAAAGTTATACTAGTAAAGGTATACCTAAAATAACTTTAAGAAAGGTACAAAATACTAATAGTTAGGTAAAGTAGTTGCTTAGAACTATATTTATATAAGGCTAGAAGTTATAAGCGCTTGTAGTGGCTTCGGCCTTTTAAGACAACCTTTTAATGTGACTACATATTTTGTAGACACCTTTTTAGTAAAAAAAGATTTATTGCTAACAATAGGTATCTAGGCTTATGCCCCCTTATTTGGCATTGCCAGTACGCAATTAGTGTGTCGCTCTAGCATGTTTAGACAAAAATGAAAGTGCGTAATATTCTTCTAACTAACCTTATTAACTAATAACTATTTACTACTAACTATTTACTGCTAACTGCAACTTCTATTGTCCTATTGCTATTCTAGTAGTATAGTAGTTGCGGCGTTTAGTGCCTATTCTTAAATATAAACTAACAACAACAGCATTACTATCTATATATAGCTCTTCTATCTCTAGAGGCAACTTATAAAATCCTCTTACTTATTAGTTTGTCCTAGCTGCTTAATAGCTATTTTAACATGCCTTTACTTTTTATTTAGCTACTTTTAAGTTTTTTTACTAAGGTTATATTTGCGTAAAAAGAAATTGCTAAAGTAATATACTTTTACTATACTTAAACTATTAATATACGCAGTGTATATAGTGTACTAGCTAAACTAGCTTTCTATAGTTCTTATTATAACTTTAATATTTAAAACACTAAATTTATTAAAAATACTTATATTATAGTTATATTCTAACTTCTGTACTAGCTTAACTACTATAAGAACTATTACTACTAGCTTCTTTTAACTAATAAAGGTAGCTATTTAATAATAGTAAACGCTAGCTTTATAATCTACCACTATAGCTTCTAGTATAGTAAGTTAGTAAAATCTAACTTTATTTAATGTAAGCTATTAGTCTTTGTATTAAAGAGTAAAAAAAAGTTAAAGTATTATATTATTTATATACAAGTTGTTTGTATACAGTACTATATAGTACAAGAAATTTTAAAAATAAGAAGTAGCAAGTAAAAAGCTTTTATTTATTTTTAAGGTATTAAAGGTAGTGGTTGTTGTTGTAGTCAAAATAGGTTTTCTAAAAAAGTAAAAAGCAGCTGCCCTCTACTAATTAGTCGCAAAAGTTAAAAAAAGATTATTTTGCTAAAAGTACTAAAAAACAACACTAATTAAAACGTGTTTAACAGCAATTACTAGCCTATAGCTAGCAACAAGATTGTAATAAAAGTAAAGAAGGTAGAGAAGAGTAAGAACACGTACGTTACCGCAGTAGAAGCCTGCAATACTTTATAAAAGCTTTTTACCTACTGCTTTTTACTTTTAGAATTTCTTACACTATATAGTACTATGTATAAATAACTTATATATAAATAATATAATGCTAAAACTATTTTTTTATTATTTAACACAAAGACTAATAGCTTATATTAAGTAAAGTTAAACCTTACTAGGTTACTATATAAAAAGCTATAGTAGTAGATTATAAAGCCCGCGTCTACTTTTATTAAGCAGCCTTCTTAGTTAGTTAAAAAAAAGCTGTTAGTAGTAGCTTTTATAGTAATTAGATAAACGTAGAGATTAAATTTTATTATTTATTAACACTTTATTAATGCGTTTAGTATTATAAATATTAAAGTTATAATAAAAGTTGTAAAAAGCTTATTTAGTAGCAAGTCTATTAAATATGTTACGCATGTTAATAGTCTAAGTATAGTAATAGTATGTTATTTTACTAATCTCCTCCTGCGTAAATACAACTTTAGTAGAGAGACTTTATAGTAGCTTTATAAAAAGCAAGAGCGTATTAAAACAGCTATTAAGCAGCTAGAATAAACTAATAAGTAAGAGGATTTTATAAGTTGCTTTTAGAAATAAAAGAGCTGTGCTTAAATAGTAATGCTGTTGTTATATGTTTACATTTAAGTATAAGCGCATGCTAGAAACGCCGCGACTGCAACACTGCTAGAATAGCAATAAAGACAACAGAAGTTGCGGTTATTAGTAAATAGTTATTAGTTAAGACGGTTAGTTAGAGAAATATCACGCATCTTTATTTCCGTCTAAACATGCTAGAGCGACACACTAATTGCGTGCCGGCAATGCTAAACAAGGGGGCATAAGCCCGGATACCTGTTGTTAGTATTTTTTACCAAAAAGGTGTCTACAAAATGTGTAGTTACATCAAAAGGTTGTCTCAAAAGGCCGAAGCTAGTAAAAAGCTTTTATAAAGAAGTATTATAAGCTTCAACTGCGGTAATGTATGTGTTTTTACTTTTCTTTTCTATTTCTATTACAATCTTGTTGCTAGCTATAGGCTAGTAATTGCTGTTAAACACGTTTTAATTAGTGTTGTTTGTTAGTACCTTTAGCCAATTTTTTTAACCCTAATTTTTGCTTAGTAGTCTAAGCTTTTCTACTCTAAGCGCTTAGCGCGTAGACTTTATCTACTTACTATTTACACATAATCTTTTTTTTCAACTTTTGCAACTAATTAGTAGAAGGTAGCTGCTTTTCACTTTTTTTAAGAAACCCTATTCTAACTACTGTTGGAGATTAAGCTACTTAGCTGTTTCTCCACAGGATCTAGGTGCTCAAAATCACACCTGGAATCTACAATTAACCTACGATCAATTGATTACTAGAAGCTATTACGCTACTAGTACGACTTATTA